>CM077245.1:11404670-12004670 GCA_039654775.1 Spinibarbus caldwelli
CACACCAGAGTGAAGATCTTTATCACAGCATTCCACCTGAAATCATAAAAGACTTGCTCTTGTTAATCAGACATGAGAAAAATCTCAAAACTTTTCCTTTGCGAGGATCTAATGATTTCTTTCATTAAAGAATGTTTAAGTAACATTTTATCTTTTTTAAATCTTTTTGAATTCTTTTGTTTTTTATAATTGCTTTATGCATAATTGTAGTATATGTATGCATGAAGTCAAGAGTTTAACTTTAAATACTACTGCTACAAATCTTATGTTCCTTTTGACGGTAAAGTAACAGAATAACTCCTACCTCAACAAAGAAGTAGCAGATTCCTCTCAGCCGTAGGTAATGCAGGGCTTGGTCTTCCCCAGCCAGTAGTTATCAGAAATGCAGACGTAGTCCACATCCTTAAGAAGAGTCTTTGCGAGAGAAAACTAGCTCGTCCAATCCTTCTGATCCAGACTCCTCCATTCCCTCAAAGCAGAACTTTATATTGATGGGCAGTTCCTGTGATTAAGTAAATTTGGTTTTTTAGTCCATTAAATGAAAGAAATGTTTTACATAGTATTTTTCTCAGTCACTATAAATCTATAGATTAGTTCACAGAAATTGTGAAAATGTATATTTCTTTACAAGCCCAACATTTTATAATGTTAAAACTTGAACAATAGTCATAAAGGATAAGTATTCTTTTAGTGTATGTCATGTATCATAGAAATTATATCATAGAATTAGATCTAATTAAATTAGCTTGACACAAGGACTTTTAAAAATGATCAAAGATCACAAAACAACCTTTAAACTGCTCTGCTGTCTGTAAACAACGAACTTTAAAAGCAGTGACAGTTCACTCAGATGATAATGATTGAGAAACTGAAGTAATTGCTGGATAAGGGGAGGACTGCATGCGATGTGAATTAATTTTTCAACACAAAAATATGCAGTGTTGGGCTCAGTTGTTCCTCACAGTTTCAGTCACACTAGGTGCACATGCAACTGCAATTTTTAATTTATATTCTGTACTGTTTAAATTTAAAGTTCCATTAACCAGATTAAGTAATGCAGGCAATGCTAAATTTCTAGCACCTTAATCCACTGATACGGTCATACATGAGGACTTTGCACTGGTGTTACAGGCTTAATAAGTAAGCAGACTGTATCATTGGAAAGAAAAATACAGCGTCTGCACCTGTCCAATCTTCTGATAGGCCTCAATGATGTTGAACCAGGCTAACACAGGGCCTTTATCATCTGTAGATCCACGTCCGTACATTTACCTAAAGACAATTAAATGAAGCATGAGCCACAGTCAAATAAAATGTCATAAACTGTAATGATTATAATGCATTTCTATCTACAATCTCAGTTCAGCAAGCATTTCAAAGTGCATATAAAACCCTCACAGATGCATGGCTTTGGTGTTAATTTAACTAAAACTATAACTTCATGCCAGTTGTAATAGATTACTAGAAAATTACTACATAAAAAATATAATTTTAGAGAATCTTGAAATTTGAACCTAGTTGTGACATTTTAGAATTGGAAAAAAAAAAATACAAAAAATAGGTTAAGGAGGTAAATTTGACAGAAAGATCTGAATGTGCTATATACGTAAACCATTAAAAAAACAGTTTTTAATGATATGCAAATCTAAAATTAATAATTCTATTTTGTTTATGATGAATATTCATTTTTCTCAACTTGAAAAAAAAAAAAAAAAACCTATGGGAATCAGCTGACAGGTCACAAGGCTATGCTCAAGCGTCAGATCTATGTCAGCAAAAAGAGACAATAGGATTTGTCTTGAAATCTCTCCGGGCTGGAGGGACACAAATGTAACATGCTGAGTCGATGAGATTTCTTCCTTTTTTGTGTCAACAGCCACATACAAGCAGGACAAAAAAACAATTTAAAAAAAATGCTAGTGGTGACTAATTTTAGCCAAATCGAATGTGAAATATTACCTAGAGGGAGCGCTGCTTGCAGAGTATTGCACAAAAAGCAAATCAATTGTAGAACCTCATTTGGTCTTAACAGGTTTCTTCCATACACTCAAAGCTTCATTAATAAATTCATGCTAGCATCAGTCTCCTCAACCCCAAGAGAACACTACTATACGCCTTTTTAAAAAACAATGACTTGTGCATGCACACTCATACCGTCTTTTTCCACCAGAGTGAAGGGCGGCGTGTCCCAGCCATCCTCAATGTTGGCTGGCTGCACATCCAAGTGCCCGTAAATGCACACAGTCTTCTTACCAGGGTCTGAGCCAAGTCTACCCAGAATTATTGGAGGAAGAGGGATCTCTTCACCACCTGGCAACTAAATTAAAACAAGACAAAGGCAACGCATGAGAAATTTAAAATTATCTCAGTGTGTCAACTTTTTCAATTTTTGCATTATCTCAAGAAATAGGAACCAACTTCCTCACAATTTCTCAGAAAAATAATAGCATATGGATTTGGAACAACATCAGATAATGATGAAATATTGGGTGGAACCACTAATTTAAGCATGTAAATTTTCACTTTCACTTGATCCTTAGTTTAGCGCATTTAAATGCATAACTACACAAGTGCAATGTTGTAGGGCATGTGACACATGCAGTCACACGGTCAACCACAAAAATGACCAAGCAGGAAGCAGCTTGTAATGTTTGAGCTAAAGGCTGTTGTCACTAAAAATTCCAAAGCCAGACATCAAAATAAAAATCCCAACTCCATGGCAGGAGATTCATAATAACTGTGAAATATAAAACACCTTCTGCATGCCGACGTCAACCATCTCCACAGTTCCCCCAAGTCTCTCGATGTCTTTGGCTGCCATCTCCATCATCTTCTTGATTTCTCCTCGTTTCTCTGGCCAGGCAGACACACTCTGTACAGCAACCCATTGTGCCAGGCGCTTCAAACACAAAGTGTTCATATTTCCATCAGAAAATATATTCATGTCAAATAATAAAGTCAACAAACATTTGAAATAACACATATGAAAGTATATGAATAAACAAAACAGAGCATTATAAATGTCTAAACTATCTTAGCTTACAGTATACACTATTTTCCAAGTGCTGGCTATATAATAATATAATACAATGAAGTAAAGAAAATCTCAGTACCTCAACATACTCGTCCTGGTGCTCATCGACATATTTGAAGAGAGTTGAAAGGTAAGACATTGCTGCACAGTGATCCAGTCACTCAGTTACAGAAGAACTGACCTAAAAGAAAGGAAAATTGACGTGTAATAAAGGTTTTAGTCTTTGAGAGAGGAAAAGAAACTCCTCCCAACTCTATAACTGCTGACAAAATCCTCCCCCATCAGTGTAGCTGCGCTACATACAGCTACATAATAGGACGCAATGTAACATTAACTGTAGCACACAAACGTATTTTGACAAAGTCAATCTCAACCATCGCTTTAACTGTGTTATAATTAATAATAAATATTTATCTTAATATTAAAACTCCTACGTAGCCAAATAAGTCGTTCACCGAAATTTAATATAGCTTGCAATGGCTAACAACTCAAAAAATAATTGCATACTTACTGAATAAAATCAGTTTAACGTCTTGAAGTTAATTAAAACTGAACTGCTCTGTATCCCAAATGTCTTTAGAACAGCGGTGTGAAGTTCGCCATCAGCAGCATCTCATGAGTTCAGACAAGATTAATGGCTTTCAAAATAAAGGTCTGAGTGAGGAAGAGGCTTTCACATACTGTTCGGTGGCCTCATAAACAATTTTCACGCAACACTTTAAATGTATGAACGTCACTGCATAGACAATAATCAATTAAACCAAATGGTATATCTCACTTTTCAAGAAAAAAAAAAAAAAACATTTCACAAAAAGTTTTAAAACTTTAACCTTGCATTTAACCTTTACATTCTTTCATTTTTATTATTTCAAAGAAAAAAAAATGGCCTCTGCAACAATGTTGCCTTTGGTTGATATAACCACAACGATTAAATTTTTACATTAAAAACTATATTTGATGCAGTACATTTTCAAATTACATTTATATTATCATGAAATTCAAATATTAACCACAATCAATTCTGCATATCTGAAGATAGGGTATGTATTGGGAGAAAAAGACAAGGTAAAAGCATTTTGACTCATTATTGGATTTTTTGTTGTTGTTGTTGTTTGTTTTTTGTTGTTGTTGTTTTTTTAAATATGTTTTTACTTCTTTTTTTTGTTGTTGTATTTTTTGTTTTATTGTTAAGCATTCGCACATCAAAGTTGCTAGAACCCTTTTATGCTAACTGAACTCACATGAAAAGTGAAACCTCAAACTAGAATTTAATATTGACTGTTGACAATATGTTGTTTTATCACCAAAGTAATTATAACTATTTATTTATTTATTTATTTATTTCACTTTTTTGTAGGAGAATACTATAGGTAAACATTTACAAATGTGCAGAACAAATGCAAGCATGTTTAAACATCTTTAATAGAAAAAATATTTATTTAATAATAGAAAAAAATAATAAATTTATTCACAAAAGAAACCAATAAAAAAGCACATTGTCCTTACACTTAACATGGGGAAATCACATTTAAAAGACATTATACAAGCAAATTAAGATGACGCAATCACATACATCAACACAATTTAATAGTTGTAGTTGTTATAACTACATTAAATAACTATATTAATTAAAATGAACTTTTTGAGCAATGTTGCCGTCAACAGGCAACCAGGTGAGATACAGGGCCCACGACCAATCTAAAGTATCCAGATAGAAATTTGTTACCTATTCTCAATGGGAAAGTGCCCAAGCAACATTGCTCAAAAAAAGTTGCCCAGCAAAATTGCTCAAAAATTTGCCCCATGTATCATCAGCCTAACTTGTGTTGTATACAGGACACTGCGACCGCCTGAGCTTTTCCAGTCATATCAAGGTAATCCAGCTGGAGAGTGCCATCCTGGCAAACCAAGAATCATTGGTTTATACAAAGTAGTATAGATCAACATAAGTGTTTAAGGACTCAACTGAATATTAAACAAGGCCATACTTCAATTGAGGAGTGCTTATTTTTGACAAACAAGGTGTGTTGATTTTTCCAAAAAATTTGGGGAGGATCCATAAAGATGCAGACCTTGAATGAACACATTAGTTTAGATATCTTTTTTCTTATCTTATTTTTTGACATTATAGACATTGTTTCTAAACAAAGTATTTAGAACTAACAATAATATGACTTGGTTCACCCATATTGCAATATTCTTCATAAACACTGCTTTGAGAATATATATTTTATATTTACTAGGTATTATAGTTACACACCACCGCATTAATGGTGACTAAATTTGTTATGTAAAATTGCTACAGTCCAAATATTATTGCATTCAATCATTAGTAAAAAGCACTCACCCAAACCATTTGTATTTATCACCCTCTTTGCTGGTAATTTCACAATCATATAAGACTTTCCACAAACTTAAGGTGATGGTCCTGTAGAAGGCAGTGTGAGGCAGGATGGTGGCATGACAGCTGGCAGTGCCAGACACTTTCCTCATTAGAAGGTGATCAAAGTAAAATACCCTTATAGAGTAGTACTTCCTTCTGCCCTGAGTCTAAAGGGATGAAAAACTGTTTAAGATTTGGTTGAAAAACTGTAACATTAAATGGCATAATAAAATCTTTTTACGGGGAGAAAAAAGAAAGATATCTTAAGATATCTGAGGATCACCCAGGAGATCATCAGATACCTGAGAAAAAAAAAAGTAAAGGCACAATTATATCTAATATCTTGTGTGGGCAGCATTATATCATATCTTTATGTATTCATCTTATCTCATTAATATGTAAACTAAGTAAATCCATAACGTGCATGAAAAATAATTTTAATTTTATAGATCAAATACAGATCAACATTTTTATACATAATTAAAACAAGCACTTTAGGATAATAGTATTTAAATTCATATTTACAGTCCCCATGGTTTGCCATGTACGTATAAATTATTCAACCAGAAGTGATTATGGATTCCCACAACAGACAATCCACACTTTCCGTTTCTTTAAATTAACCATTTGAAAATAATTTAGAAAAAATAAAGCACAGAGCTTGCAATATCAAGCTTGTTTAATCACAATTAAGCTGGTATTGAAATGCATAGAATATTTTATTGGACTGCAAAAAGGTAGCAAATTGCATGTTTCATATTCTCTAATGGTCTGAAAGCAGAGTGAACCTGTATGTATGTTTGTTTGTTTGTTTGTTTTACACAGTGCATTGCTTTGACTCACTTAAATGTCTCATGCAAATGGAGAAGCTCTAAAACATTAAAACATAAAAATTGTGCCCCCATTTACTCTGTCCCAACTCTGGTCTGCCCAACATACATGGTGTTTGGAAGCAGATTCGTTCATTGACTCTTCTGCTGGGTCACTTGGAAGCTTAAAAGTTTTACGATTTTGTTTTTATGGTTATGACTAAGTGCACTCGCCACTGTTAGTAGGCTATGCGTCAACAAATCTGTGCGCGACTGCCGCGCTTTGAGCAACTCAGTGACTTAATTTTTGTCTCTTTCTTCACTCTCTGTGGTAAGATGAGCTAATGTCAATATCACAAATTACCAACTTATCATTAATGCTAAAATTAACACTTTCACTCTCATGTTCCATCCAGTTTCAGGGCCGCACATGACCACATTGATTCCAATGTGCCATGTAGTAGAAGTCAGAACTGGAAATAGGGTGATGATAGACTGCAGGTGCAAGTAGGCTAATTTATGGTTTAATATGGGAAGACAATGGTTTTCTAATTAAACGTCATACAGCACATTAAAGGTCCCCTGAAATGCTTTGAAACCATTTGCAACACGCAGCGTTATTCTATGTGTTGACATCATTTTAACTGAAACAGGAAGACAGGGCGGGACATATCAAGCAGACCTGCCCCTTTTTAAAATAGCCAATAGCGTTCGTTTATAACACAGTTTGGGCTAAAGCCATTCAGAGCTGTTGAGCTCCGTGAATTTAGAAATAAATAGGTTAAATTTGGAGCTTGATGAAGCCTATTTAGATTTGGCTAAAGGTGCACAAGGTCTCGTGCAAAATGGCTGGAGGAGGGGGAAAAAAAATTCTAGCTAAAAAAGAAATAGTCAGAGGAAAGGTTGACTCGCTGTTGCGAGAGATTTTTGGCATACGTCGGCATGACATCAGAGCAAGGCGGACCACCCTCGGGAAGATCCAGTAGCCCCTCACTGCAGAACAAAGATCCAGGGGGCAAGGTTGGATCCACATCTAGGGGGTGGAGATGGTAGGTTTAGGGGTGGAGATGGGTAAGTTTAGGGGTGGGGATGGGTGGGTTTAGGGATCAGGGGGTGGAGACGGGTAGGTTTAGGTATATGTAAGGTGGGAGGAGTTGGCTCTAGATCCAACCACGCCCCCTGGATTTTATGTTCTGCAGTGAGGACCATCTCGGAAGATCGGATCATTTTACTGACTCGGATCTTTGAATCTCATTCATCAAAATGAACGAATCTTTTTTCAAGTCATTTCATTCATTTCAGCAGAATATAATTAAAATGTTACATGCTAATAGCCAAGTTCCACAACACATCTACTTACGCGACGTTACGAATAAGACTGTTAATGCAATAAAACATTAAATTTTAACCATCATGATAGAAATTCACAAATGTATAAATTGTAAGAAATAAAAAGCTACAATTTGAGACCAGAAACGCATTACATAACTGTAAACATGTTTGTAAGGAAGATTGGGAATTATTAAATAATTTCTGTGTCCAATAGGCTACTGAAAAAAAAAAGTGAAAGTCGTGACGTATTGTCAAGTATGGTGACCCATACTCGAAATTGGTGCTCTGCATTTAACCCATCCAAGTGCACACACACAGCAGTGAATAGTGAACAAACACGCACACACACACCGTGAACACACACCCGGAGCAGTGGGCAGCCATTGCTCCAGCGCCCGGGGAGCAATTGGGGGTTCAGTGCCTTGCTCAAGGGCACCTCAGTCATGGTATCGAAGGCAGAGAGAGTGCTGTTCACAATCCCCACCTTCAATTCCTGCCGGTGTGAGAATCGAACCGGCAACCTTCAGGTTACAAGCCCAACTCTCTAACCATTAGGCCACGACTTCCCCACGACTTCCCTGCTGTCATGTCATGTGACAAAAGAACGAACGACTCAGACCCGGGTGTGCCTCACATGTCCTGAAAAGTGAATCTGCGGGCTCTTTGATCGCCCCCTGGTGGCTGGCTGCAGTACAGGTCATAAACCCCGCCCTCTCCATGTAAACGAATGGGACTTGAGTCAAAATAAAAAAAATTAATTACACTTCCAGTACAGTTTTCCAAAATATGGTTTTGGTCATTAAAGCTAGTTGTTATAACGCTGATATATGTTCAGTTGTTCGTTTTTGTGATAAGTTTGATTTTATCTAGTAATTTGATGCTATAAAAACGGGGCGTGTCGTTATGGTTGATTGGGTCTGTGGGAGTTTGGGTGGGAGTTTAATACCGCGGCTCCACCTCACGACACTACTGCGCAGACTCTGGCTCCAAACGAATCTCTACTGCGCAGACTCTGGCTCCAAACGAATCTCTAATTCGCAGACTCTGGCTCCAAACGAATCTCTACTGCGCAGACTCTGGCTCCAAACGAATCTCTACTGCGCAGACTCTGGCTCCAAACGAAGGCTCCAAACGAATCTCTACTGCGCAGACTCTGGCTCCAAACGAATCTCTACTGCGCAGACTCTGGCTCCAAACGAATCTCTACTGCGCAGACTCTGGCTCCAAACGAATCTCTACTTCGCAGACTCTGGCTCCAAACGAATCTCTACTTCGCAGACTCTGGCTCCAAAAGAATCTCTACTGCGCAGACTCTGGCTCCAAACGAATCTCTACTGCGCAGACTCTGGCTCCAAACGAATCTCTACTGCGCAGACTCTGGCTCCAAACGAATCTCTACTGCGCAGACTCTGGCTCCAAACGAATCTCTACTGCGCAGACTCTGGCTCCAAAAGAATCTCTACTGCGCAGACTCTGGCTCCAAACGAATCTCTACTTCGCAGACTCTGGCTCCAAACGAATCTCTACTGCGCAGACTCTGGCTCCAAACGAAGGCTCCAAACGAATCTCTACTTCGCAGACTCTGGCTCCAAACGAATCTCTACTGCGCAGACTCTGGCTCCAAAAGAATCTCTACTGCGCAGACTCTGGCTCCAAACGAATCTCTACTTCGCAGACTCTGGCTCCAAACGAATCTCTACTGCGCAGACTCTGGCTCCAAACGAATCTCTACTGCGCAGACTCTGGCTCCAAACGAATCTCTACTGCGCAGACTCTGGCTCCAAACGAATCTCTACTGCGCAGACTCTGGCTCCAAACGAATCTCTACTGCGCAGACTCTGGCTCCAAAAGAATCTCTACTGCGCAGACTCTGGCTCCAAACGAATCTCTACTTCGCAGACTCTGGCTCCAAACGAATCTCTACTGCGCAGACTCTGGCTCCAAACGAAGGCTCCAAACGAATCTCTACTTCGCAGACTCTGGCTCCAAACGAATCTCTACTGCGCAGACTCTGGCTCCAAACGAATCTCTACTGCGCAGAATCTGGCTCCAAACGAATCTCTACTGCGCAGACTCTGGCTCCAAAAGAATCTCTACTGCGCAGACTCTGGCTCCAAACGAATCTCTACTTCGCAGACTCTGGCTCCAAACGAATCTCTACTGCGCAGACTCTGGCTCCAAACGAATCTCTACTGCGCAGACTCTGGCTCCAAACGAATCTCTACTGCGCAGACTCTGGCTCCAAATGACGTCAAATACTCAAGATGGCAGCGGCCGTATTGAGATGCTACCTTCCACTACCTTCCAGTTTTCTATAGTGGAAGGTAGTGGAGACACGTCGTCCATCTTTTTTTACAGTCTATGCTCAGACCCAAAGACTTGAGAGGTGAACTAATCGTTTCTCTTTCCGGCACAGACTGCATACCGTCTATGTGGCTGTCACGGGATGAGCAAACAACTCGAACCCGAACCTGAAGACTCGAGAGGTGACTAAACTCATTTCTGTTTCCTGTAAATACCCAATAGGGTGTTGCGCATGCGCGATCAACACGAAATGAACAAATTCCTCGCCAAGACAACTCGTCATTCCCGAGTCATATTAAAGATTAGTTCAAACTGAATGAATTGTTCATGAATGACACATCACTACTCTAACCAGTGTCATGAGAAATCGAGTCCCTCCTCGAAATCGGGTCCGCTTAGGACCCCGAGTGATCCCATTGCCTAAATAAATACATAAAGATATTAATGTAAAAATGTATGGCTTACTATACAGTGCATAATAGAACAAAATAGTGCATAATGAAACAAATTAAATGTAATTTCTTACACTTGATTGACTGCTAATTAATAAATAAAAGCAATAATATCCTATTAAGTGAAAAAAAATTAAAATCATTAATTTGTTTTATTTTTAAAATAAAACATTTGACATTTAACACTTAATTTAACACATAATTTAAAAAAAATAATTGTAAATACATATAGGATAAGCACAAATTCTTGTATAAAATAAGCTATGCAGCTAATCAGGTATCTGAATGCTATGCTAGTACATAAGCTAACGAATACAGACATTAATTATCATTGTAACGTAGTTTAAACAGCATTTACCATAACATAATTTTGTAGGAATTGTAATCAGGCACTAAAGAGAGTACCTATTAAAAGTAATTTAAGCCAATGGGATCGCTTGGGGTCCTAATGGGACCGGATTTCGAGGGGGGACACGATTTGTCACCACATCGGCATGCATCTTAAGGTGATCGGTTCTGCGCAGATTTTGCTCTCAAACGAGCCTGTTGTACTGGGTAGGATTAGGTCTGGGGAAGGTGTAGACGTTAGTAAAACACAATTGAATTGGTAAAAAATGAATTTGTTTGTTTCCGGCTGTAGCTGTATCCCTTCTAAGCTACAACAGGCCCCAGTGAATGAATCTTTTTGGTGGTCAAATTCAAAATACTCGACTTATTAAAATGTATTCTACTTAATGCTAGCATTAAAAATATTTATTCCAGTTTTGTCTGTATACTAAGGTATGGCCTTCCTTGAGCTTAAAAATAAACAGTTAATTTTATTTAGCTGAACAAATATTTAATTCTGACATGGTTAATAAACCTAAAAATCAGCTCTGACATGGTAAATTAGAGTTTAGAAATACAAACAACAACCACAATCATATTCATTCATTCAATATACAGTAGCACTTTCAGACAGACAAATTTATAAAAGACTGGTGACCATAACTGCAACAGTGTAACATATTTAAATATAAAGTTGAAAATCCAAAACCAGACCATTAAATAGTCCAAATGACCATATTGCTGAATGCTCAGATCTTGTCCAATGTTGATGAGAAGGGGAAAAAAAAAAAAATCAAAGACTAAATGAGAGCACAGAAATCAGTATCTGTATTTGGTTGAGTAATCTTTAGGGGACACCACGAGACCTCGTCCTTTTCTCGTCCCTCTGTAGACGGTCTCAATAATGTATCATCTTCTGCTTGTCTTCCATGGTCCAATTGATCTTATTGTTGTTTCCAGTGCCAAGATCAATCATGATGTGCTTGTTCCTGAGACAGATGAGCAAAAGCAGAAATATGCAATGTTAAACAAGTACAACTATTAAAATGTTAACAGGATTAAAGGTAAATTAGACCTTCTTAATTGAAAACAACTAAAGCGTTTGTACAGTTTACCACTAGGGGGAGACAACTTGCCAACTTTTGAAAAAAGGAAAACAAGACGTCTAGAATGTTTCAGATATAATACATTATATAAGTGTAAATTTGACAAGCTCTATTGACAGGAGTTGTGGCATAATGTCTGATACAACAGAATATAATTTTGATATGTAAATATAGGTCGCAGTAAGGCATCATTTCAGAACTGTCGCAAAAATAATGTGATAAAATCACTTACTAACATTGTCTGTGAAAGACATAAGTATTGCATATAACCTATCAAATTCCAACTCATTGTTACAATATAAAACCAGTAAACCCTTGCAACTTGACAGTTGCAAACATACAAGACTTCCTACGTACAGAATTGTATTATTATTTTTTTTACAAGGCTGATATATAACTAAAAGCTCATAACAGTAGAATGCAAAATAAATGCAAAAAAAAAATAAAAATATTTAGACCATTTACAGCTCTAATAAGTGGTTTAACAACAAAAAATGAGCTTCACACTTCTTTTAAATCCTTTGTAAATTTATTGCAAGTCCTTCAATGTTTTTTTTTTAAACTACAAGAGCCAAATATATTTTCTATGGTAATTACATAACAAATGCTATAAATAGAGCCTTGTATCTACTTGTAAACTTGTATCTAGAAGCAGAAACGCTTAGTAATATATCCTTCATAATGATGGACTCTCATACTGGTGATTGTACATAATGGATTGTTTTTCTGTGTTCCACAGAAGAAAGTAAGTGTATCTAAGACGGCATGAGGGTGAGTAAATGAGAAAACTGTCATTTTTGGGGTTGAGTGTATCCCTTTAAATAAAGAACATGCCAGTGCAAGGATCATACAACTCATACATCTTGATGAAATCTGGGACTTCTGTGATGTTCACAAGATAAATGACTGCAAAATTCTTCACCTGAGGAAACACATAAAACATTGTTAGACTGATGCAAATATACACAATTATAACCAAAACATTGGTGTAATGACAAATCAAAAACATATTCATACACCAAATACTAGCAGATCTGATGTGTTCGCGTTCAGCTCGGAGGATGAATATGAGGACACTGTAATACCTTTTCGGCGATGCTGTACAATACTTCATCCACACGTGGGGTCCCAATCGTGGCCAAATCGTATAACAATCACACGGTCTTCCTCTGATTAAATAGCCTGGTCCACTTGCCAGCCATTGTGAAGATGTGGGAGCATGTACGACATTTTGATGGATATCCAAACACACTTCTAAAAAGACACACGAGGTTGTTGTCAAATTCATTTGCTTGAGAACCGCACGCATTGGGTTAATGAACTGTTCAAACCTTATAAAATATGATACTAATTGTTTACGATTCACACGTTGGTTTCTCGTTAGCAATTAGCTCTGAATTCTAGAAAATAATAGCAGAACCCAACATTAGTTTTCTTAAGTGAAATATTAGAGCAATGAAAAAGAAAAAAAAACTTTTAAAGGGAAATGTAATCCTTACCTCACAATTTAAATGAATCTTGTCGTGTAGATTAAGTGTGTGTTGTCGGTTTATTAGATGTGTAACAGTTTACTACTGTTTTTAGTACTGCAACGACGGCGGCTATTGGACAATGCGTATAAACAGATCTGCTGGAGTGGAGAAAGCTAAGTCTACAACTGGAAATCTTTCAGCCAAACTTATAGAGATTCAAATTTAAAGTGTTTAAATTTTTAGAATGTATTCATAGAGTCATTAAGAAATTAGACTTAAGATGCGTCAACTTCACTTATTTGCACTAAATCACAAAGAAATAGCCTGTTCATAAATGTTATCCAAGTATTATGGCAAAATAATTTTGCTGTTTGTTTTATAATTACCATGTATTCAGCTATTGTGAACTTGTTTTAATTGAGAATGTGTAATGTTGTGTAAAATCATGTAACATTTAAATCATAAATTAATTTTAGACTATATAGCATTAACTTGAGAAAGCAAAAAGGAGAATAAAAATGGAAAAACTTCAAAGGAATTTTGCCCATTGACTTTTAACTTCAACATTTTTGGTTTAATGCAGGTGTATTAATGTTTGAAGGAAAGTGTACATCTTGATATATCAGACCAGACATTTATATCAAGTGTATACCAGGATCTAAGATTCAGACTTTCCTGTGTACATTTATATACATTTTAACCTAAAATAAAAAATAAATAAAGTCTATGGACACACAAACATTAACAACTTATATATTTACTAGTCAAAACATATCCATAGAGGGTTTTTGTAGTCATATATCTTATGACAAAATACTCTAACTGGCAGCATGAAGAAAAGTCAGCAAGCAAATTTGTTAAAATATTGAGAACATTTTAGTTATTTAGTTCTTCAAATAAGATCTTTCATCTGAAGATATAATTATTTTCCCATTTTTTGTACTGTAAATAAATACTACATAGTTTAAATAAGCTACATACTGGTTAACTGATACATAATGAGAATTCATTTTGAAGTTTGAAAATGGCCATTACTACACATGAACATACAATTGAAAGAAGTGCACTTGTAAGTATGTATATATGCTCTAATTTATTTACACAGCTTTCATTTTGTAAGCTTAGATTTTGTTGTTCACTATACTGAATACTGAACAGGGGAAATAAAACGGGAACTCAAGAGTCTACAAGATATCCTGATGCTTACAATCATTATACAGTTAAAATGAGCTGCAACCAAACAAAATTCCTCTGCAAAGCTCCACACTTTAGCAAGTATCAGCTGAGAGGATGTAGGTAAGCAGCATTCATACATATAAGAGAAAACTTTTTTGGCAAAAAAAAAATCTGATCAAAACAATAATTTGAATTTACCATATTTATAAAAGTATAAGGCAAGCAAAATAGAAATTTAACAATAAATGGAATTAATTAACAGAAAGATACATGGTCTAAAACAAAATGGAAACTTCATAAACTTACATTCCAACAAATATATAAAGAATATGTCACAAAAAATAGTTTATGACATTTGGCAAATATGAAAAGTATATTTCACACAAACATTTTTAACCCTAGAACTATAAACGGGCTACAAACATCTAATTTTACATGAACCTTGCTTGAAGTGATGCCTCCATGAAAAGTAATGGATGTATAGTTTAAAATGGTTAATATGAAACAAAACAAAAGTTTTCAAACACATTTATGAACAGCAGCCAAAAATCAAACACATTTTCGCTTGATTAAGTCTCTCGAGTTCTACTTGGTTAACAGTTTAACACTAGTTTCGGTGAGAATGGAACATATTTTGCATTGTTTCAAGGAACACGTAACGGTTTAGGCTCTCAGTACAATTTGCATTCAAGTCCTCTTCGACTTTATTACTAATGTGAAGCTACTTTTGGAGGTCCTCCATCTCTATGTCTGTCACGATGGTCAACTTCTCCGGCTCAATCTCTGGGATGAGGAGATTATGCTTCAATTTCATCAGCTCTGTCATATTGAAGCCTAAAAGTACCACAGCCTTAGTTTTCTGCATGTTCTTCAGACATCTGGTACGTTTTGAGCCAATCTGGCAAGCAATGTCAGTTTTGTTAAGCAGCAAGCGGCTACTCAGGGCAATGATCTCCTTCTTGAGTGGGTAAGGCTGTGTATTAAAGTACTTATTGATAAACTCACGACGTTCTTCAAAGGTGGACAACTCCATTCCGGTAGGATCCAATGCTAATTGTACCGAAGGATCAATTACTACTTCAGGCGAGGGGGCGGTCAGACCAGCCAACCTGTCTCGCTCGAGTTTCCTCTTCCTTGCCAACCGTTCCTCCCGCTCTTTCCTATTAGCCTCCATAGCTTCTTTGAAGGCTATTTCCAGGCGCAACTTGCTCTGCATCTCTGCTTCTGATTCTGGTGGCTGTGTGGCAGGAACAGAGGCTTGAACTGGAGTCGGGGTTGGACCAGTGATTTGTTTTGGATGAGCTGGGTATGACAGAACTGCTCGGTTTGCTCTGGGAGTAACAGCTAATCCTAAATTCAGTTTATCGCTATCCTTGATACTCTTCGGTGCACTGCGGCATTTAGCCAAGTGGACAATGATGGCCTTGGTAGTGGTTTTCCCAGTGTACACACCACCACAGTAGAGGCATCTGTACGATGGGGTTTTAAGTATAGCATGCAGAGTGGGCACAATGAAATGCTTCTCTTTGAGGTGCATTTGATAGCATTCCTTGTTCAGAAGCTTCTCCGAGCAGAAGGGGCACTCCGTGCTGTCAGGATTGGGTGTGGGCATGTTGCACGGTGTCGACAGCTTGCCAATACCCAGAGGATTGTTGGGCAACATCTTCACAAAGATCAGATCGAGAGAGCTTGTGACCAAAGCAAGATTGAGCTCCTTCTCACCCATAATTAGCTTCGGAGCCGTGGTCCTAATGTCGAAGTAAGGGAAAAGCAGATTCCCTGAATCATCAGTATAGAGACGGTATTCACGCCTCATGAAGTCACAGTTGCTCTTTCGGTTCACATTATGTTCCGTCTGGATATGGTCGACAAGCTGCTTGATGGAGTAGAAGAGCCCGGAACAGAACAAGCAGTTCATGCCATGAAGCAGGTGTTCAAAAACTCCCTTTTCTGAAATCAAGATCTTGCATGTCAGGCATTTCACCGTCTTGTCTGGCATCTTCTTCAAAAATGGAGCACGAGCAGCTAGACCAATCTTGGGCATTTTAGCCGCCTCTTTGTGAACCTCTGGATGGGACTCATAGATATCAGACGGGAAGAGCTCGTTACAAATAGGACACGTGATCCACTTCTTGGTTTGCTTGGGGGCCGGCAAAGAGGTGTTTGGTTTGTTTTGTAGAACAGGTAGGTTGTTCTGAGATGCAGGCAAGGGTGGTTTGCTAACTCCTTGGGAGTTATTTCCTTGGACCGATAGGACCTGCAAAGGTGAAAGAGTGTAGGTGGGCAAGCCGTCGACTTTGTTGCCAGTGGGGACCAAGTGGCTAAGAAGTGATTGAGAGGTTATCATGGTGCCTCCAGAGGCGGGTTGATTTAGGGGCATTCTTGGATTAGCAGTGAGGGACTGAGGTGCCGGTGGCCTAACAGCAGGCACATTAAGGCGAACACCAGGCGGTAAGACAATTTGTCGGGAAACGGGTTGCAGTTGTGACTGACTAGGTAGGCCTACTCTGACAGACATCTGGTTGGGAGGAATGCCGCTAGGAGCAGGAGGCACGGCAGGTCTGGTAATTTGGGTGTTCTGAAAAGCCAGTGGGACTCCAGGCCTCAGTAAACCCTTCGCCTCAGCGCTAGCAAGCTGAACCAGAGCAGAAGCTTGAGTTGGGAGAAATGCCTGGCTGCTTCCAGGGGCAGCAATGACTGTAGAACCACCATTTTCCGGTCCTTTAATTCCACCAGCGGCCAGTGTAGAAGTCACTGCTGGCTGATCTTTCATCATCAAGACAGCAGGAGTGCTTTGTGTTTTTGGTGCTAGAGAAGGGTACTGTTTCTTACTTTCTGTTTCAAAAATTAGAGCTCTGATATGAACATCCAGCTCCTTGTGCTTTTCTGAGGTTAGAAGATGATACAGCAAGTGTTCGGATGTCTCAGCTGATACGTAACACTTTTTGCAGTAGAATTTCTGAGACCTGTCTCCTAGCGCCACAAGTTCCCGCTCCGATCTCTGCCCTGCATATTTATTCAACGTGGAAGTGTAGTGATAAAGAAGAACATGCTTTTTCACGCTATACAAAAGAGTATCTTGTATATGGCACCTTCGGCACTGAAACGTGGTGCCGTTCACAGCCCTTGGAGGCAGCTGTGGGACAGTCGGAGTCGGAGTCAGAGTCAGAGTCGGGGTGTCCTCAACGTGGAACAATTTGAGATGCCTGGAGACCACTCTGGGGTGGGCTATAAATGGGCAGGAAGTACATGCTGAAAGCTTGCACAGACGCTCTTCTTCATCATGGTAGCGCTGAACATGGGTTTTGTAGGTATGCCAGGATCTTGTAGAGAACTCGCATAAGGTGCAGCACAACCCTCGTGTCCGATATTCCCACTGAGGATTGAAAATGCTTGGTTAGAATTTAGCCAGTTGCCACTCAATATTCAGAGATGCTCCTTGTTTTTACTCAGTAAAGTGACATTTTAAAGTTTACCTTCTTTTTCCACCGCCCGTCAAACCCATCAGATAAACGTGGCCAGTCCGTGGCATCAAAAACATTGTCTCCTGGGTAAAATTCCTGGAGATCCTAATAAACAAAAAAGAGAAATAACATTTCAAATGTAAAGACATTTTAAGTAAAAGGTTATTTTGAAACACATGGACATGAGATTTCAGTTGTAGTCTATTTTAAATTCTAATTGTAAATTGTAAAACAAACATACCTGGCCCAAACTAAGACATTCTTCAAGTCCAAATTCTCCAAGAATGTTTTTCACTTTTCGTCTTGTTCTGCGGATCTTCTCCAACCCTCTGACTGGAAATTGGTACATGGTCCTACACCTGAAAGAGAATCACTTTGGTTTCCATTTGGATGATGTCATTATTTTGTGATTTTTACTTTGATTAATGGACTAGTCTTGAAATTATATAATACAATTATGCAAGACTAGACTAAATGTTCAGTGGCACATTTAGGTGTGTCACTTTTTCTTCAGATACACAGAAAAAAAAAAAAACTGCATTGCTGACCTGCATCATTGTAGTTTTTACAAACTGAACAGAAAACACACAATTAAGTATGTACAAAACCATTCAGAACACCAAAAAAATCTATTTTTGGAACGGCACCTCGACCTGGACTCCATCTATAAAAACCGTAAGACACCGACCGACAACAGTGTTCATACATAAATATGTTTTAACTGTTTGGTCGAGATTATTGCTAGAGACAACTAAGCAGTCTCTGGATATTGGTAGAGACATGTCCCTAGCACCCATACTAAATTCCAAACCTTTGCAGCTTGCCACTCTCAGTTTTTGTAGGAACTCTTTGGGAACCATGCTGACACCCACATCATTACCATGGAAACCAACATAGATATACTGGATACTGACTAGCGTCCGAGCAATGGATCCGAATAAATTTCTTGCAAAATAATAATGTGCTCATTCAATTCAGATCTGAATAAACAAATGAAAAGAGTGAGCACCTGTGAACAAAATCTAAAATGCTTGCTGTTAAACCTTAAGTCAATCAAAATTATATATACACTTATACACTTGCATAAACCCTCACAAAGTAACCCAAAACATCAGTCCAAGAAATGGGAGTATTTCTTTATATAAATTCAAGACAAACAATACAATGCAGTCACTAATCTGTTACATTAGTATACATTTGTGCATTATTGTTTGTGACTGCATTCATTTATGTACATGCGCATATTCTTTTAAAGGTTTCCAGAACTTTAACAATGTCTATTTCTATGCTACAAAATGCAACTAATATTATTGGTATATTAGTACAAGTAAATTATATAGTATATCAGTACATGAAAGCCCACTCTAAATATCTAGTAACATGAAAAAAAGCACAATGTTTATAATTCGGAATTCAGGAGCAGTTTATTATCAATTTGAATTTCATGAAAATATGTCTCACATTTTAGCCCAAAAATAACCATTTTAATTTTTAGTGACATATTTCTATAACAGTTACACGTTCTTCCTCTCAGGTGTGTGCATGCGTGTGTGTATATACAATTTTCTATGATTTCTATGTATTATTTCTTCAACTGAATTATTTAAATGGATGTCTCACTCTGAACAAATATGAATCTTGTCCGTTTCATCCAAATTAAAATATTAAGGGAAGTTTGTCACTTTTGACCTGATAGGTTTCTGACCCTGGATGGTTATCACATCTCCATTACTCAATTATTCAAATAACGAAAATTAGATTTTGGCATTTGGGGGAGAACTTGTCATGAAAAGAAGTGCAAAAGAACATTAACCGTCCTTCATTTTCTTTAGATCAAATTGAATTCTTTTATTTTGTTGTGAAAGGTGTTATAATGTAAGTTCTTAATGGGTCTTCACATATTTGCCTGTTGAACATGCAGTGATTATGATAACATATTCTGATAAATTCAGCACCACGGCAAATTATACAACACATCTCACTCACATGGAGAACTACCTCGTAATATCTACAACTCTGCATTCAGAAATGTTGGAAATAGACACGCATGCTAAATGTACGCATTGCAATGATACTGTGAACAAAAGACAAAATGTCACATCTTAGCCCTGCATCAGCAAATGCAACACTTTCTGACAGAGCACAGGCTGTGAGTGCCTAAATGCATGTCTAATTCAAGCTGTAATTATTTATTTATTGCAAGCATCAGCTGCGTCCGCTGACCAAACATATCCACACCCGCCAAAGCCCACGAAATGTTCGAAACAATAGTCTAACGTAACTCTAAACTAGCCAAGTGTAACGTATCACGCGCCTCACATCAACAAGAATTCGACAAGAATGATTTCAAATCGCAAAACAACTGATTCCATCCAAGAACGCGGGATTCTAAATAACGCAGTGATGTCATAAAGTAACCTCTTCGGAGATCTCGGCTAATGGGCTTCGTTGTACTTCCTGATCATACCGAACCCGCAACAACTGAACGCAAAAGCTAATGTGCCCACTGCTATCTAATTGTGAGGACATTACCTTTTTTCAGCGCCACACCGACTCAGGGAGGGGATTTAGCTACTTTCACCAATCCGCGTGCTTGCCAAAACCGATGAGAGAAGATGTGGAAGCGGTGTAGGATGCTGAAACAATAATTCTGCGCTCTCAACTATGGAAACCAGCAATGAAGAGTATTTATTAATATTTGCAAGTAGTATTTATTGTGCTTGCCGTTTAGAGTCGAGAAAATGGCGCATTGAACAACTGGGAAGTGACGTCAGGGCATAATTATCATACTGCGTGCCTGGCCAATCGCATTTAAGTACGCTTGAAATGGAAAAACTTTCTTATATATCACTCCTGCCGGTTTTCAGTGGTAATCACGTGGAGTGGTTCGTCTAACTTTTAAGTTGGACCTAGTCAGGTGGTGGTTAGTTTCATTCTTTCAAATATTCATCATAATGAGGCATTTTCTTAGATGTGGTCTGGTCACGAGGGGGCGCACTTGCTTGTAATTCACAGGCATAGCCACTAGATGGCACCTTGAACAGTCAGCTGGTTGCTGAGCAACAGCACAAGATGGGAGGTGTCTTGTTGCTGAAGTCATATCACACCACTAGTATCCAATGGGTAACAAGTAATTTACACTAGCAAAGGCATATGAAAAACGGTTTATAGCTACTTGTAGTGACGGTGCATGAAATTCTTTAGAAATTCACTTGTGTTTTTTATTGTATGACAAAAAGTTACATTAGACAGTACATGTGAAGCAGTTTTTTGTTTTATTGAATATTTTGATCATAACAATTTTGTTCGCATTTTTTAAATTTACAATTACGTCACAATCCAAAGTAAAATATTTATAAATAATACAAATTTCAGCCATCATGGGATTTTTTTTATTCGATGACCCGATATTTCAAATAATTCTTGCGATCATCATAACATGCGTCGTACGTTTCATAACGACGTTGCACCTATTTACCAAATTAGTTCATAGTTTGTTTTTTATATCGGAGGCTTTGTGTGCAGTTTTCTAAGGGTTGTCAGACCATGGGTGATGAAAAGTGGCTTGACTTTCCTAGAAAATCTTGAGGATTTTGATTTCCTAGTGGCTAAGATGGAGGAAGTTGTGCGATTTTATGTTATTCGCGAAATAATTGTCATTTTTAATGTTTTAGAAAGCTGTACAACTAATGTTGTACGAAAAATTTGTATGTATATTCTTTGTAAATTAAATTATGGACAAATTTTCATTAAAATATTTAGCAAATTCAAGTGTCATCCTTCCACGACAAGATGTAGTCCATAAATAAAATGGCCTAGCCACACAACACTTGTGCTTCATTCGCTTTTATTGATGAGAGTGAGAATACAAGCATGTGAAGAAGTTTCGTATTTTGCTGCATATCAAAACAGTTCTGCAAAACAACATTTGACCAATAATTTAACAATGTCACAAACTGACCATTTAAATTCAAAACACAAATGCCCTCTATGGGTGCTGTGCAGTGATATACACAGCAGCTAGGTGAAAAGACACTTTGTAGTGTATTTATCTTGCACATATTTGTCTGTATTTGAAATTGAAATTGTTGGTCTTGAAACTGTTGTGTGTAAAATTTCCACAGACAACACAGAAATGACAATAAACCACTTCTCTTGACTATACTTTATTGACCAATCAGCAACTAATACCAGAACTATTTGATTTACAAATGTTTTCGTCTGCAGTGGAAGAGATGTTTTCGTGTGAACTTCGTATGATCCTCTGAGGAAAATACAGTCATGACTGTACAAATTGACTGGGGCGTCTGACAATGTTTTTCTTTCTCTAATGCCATTTTCTAATAGTATTCATACTTTTATCATGGTCTTGATTGATTCACTAATGTAAAATCTGCTTTTATTATTTAGATGGCCATGAATCAGGAACAAAAACATTTTACAGAAGAATGAAGCATAGGCATTCAAAGATGGATTGTACTAACAAGAGATTTATCATCAAACTCAAGTTATTTTCAAACAGTGCATGCCACAACATACAAATTATGATTATTATAATCAGTTGTTTTTAACATGTCTTTTTCTCATCTGGAGATGATCATGAACCTTCAAGATCCTTGGCAAAATAGGATGAAAACAGTTTGGAGTGTGAAATTTGAAACCATACTCCAGATACAAAAGTTGCATGGACTGTAAATACTACATACTACGCTCCAAAGTTATGCAGAGCTAATCGGAACATGTCGTTGGTGCAGACCCATTTGTTATCTACATTCTTCAGTAAGAAGACTTGCTGAAAGCCCATAACTTGGTCCTGATCAGCCTGTAAAAATATATATAAACAATATCAATCCTTGTGATATTTTTTACAATCATATTAAAAGGAATAGCTCACCCAAACATAACAATTTGCTGAAAATGTACTCACCCTTGTCCATTAAAGATGTAGATGAGTTTGTTTACTCATCAGAACAGATTTGGAGAAATTTAGCATTACATCACTTGCTCACCAATGGATCACCAGCAGTGAATGGGTACCGTCAGAATCAGAGTCCAAAGCTGATAAAAGATATCACAATAATCCACAAGTAATCCTTTTGTCAATCACTTTATGTCTCTGAGGCATTTTAACTTTAAACTGTCGCTTCTGGCCAAAATACCAGTCCATAATCTACAATAGAGAGGGGGAACTATGACGTCAGAACCCGGAAGAGTAATTCGCCGTGGGTTCCTTCGAGATTTTCCTATGGGGTTTTATAATGGGGTTTTTCAGTTTATGAGTAAAATAAAGCCTGTGGTAAACATAATTTGACGATACTTTTACTTTTTGTTCTACAACGTAAATTACACACATCCATACCAAAACTAAAAATTTGAAGCAGTTATGTTCATTTTTGAAAACGTATGTTTTTAATAAGTAACTAGATAAGAACGTTTGGGCTGTGAGTGTGTGCAGTTTACATTGTAGAACAAAACGTAAAAGTATTGTCAAGTTATGTTTACCACAGGCTTTATTTTACTCATAAATTGAAAAACCCCCTTATAAAACCCCACAGGAAAATCTCAAAGGAACCCGCGGCGAATTACTCTTCCGGGTTCTGACGTCATAGTTCCCCCACTCTATGTTTCCTCTAGTGAAAAAGTCCATCCCCTGTTGTCCTCTCACATCAAAACCCACTAAAATATTTGTTAGGACCATTTTTGACTGTTTTTTACTTATAAATGGTGCTTGATCTGTGCATAATTTAAGGCAATTTATTTACTGTAGAAAGCAATATTGTGGATAGAAGACCCATTTTTCATCATTAAGTGTCTTGATGGATTTGTTTATTACAAACACACAGCTTTTCACTTCACAAGATGTTAATTGATGGACTGGAGTTGTGTGGATTACTTGTGGATTATTTTAATGCTTTTATAAGCTGTTTGGACTCTCATTCTGACGGCACCCATTCACTGTAGAGGATCCATTGGTGAGCAAGTGACGTAACGCTAAATTTCTCTAAATCTGTTCCGATGAAGAAACAAACTTATCTACATTTTGGATGGCCTGAGGGTGAGTACATTTTCAGTAGATTTTCATTTTTGGGTGAACTATTCCTTTAAAGGTATCCCTGGGTATTAAGACTTGTATGGCTTAATATAACGTAAATGATGTCATTTACTGAAATATGTAGTAGAAAACCCATTAAAGATTTAAGTTATTTTAAAAAATCACATCGTTTTATACATATTTTGGACTATGGGGGCGCCATTATTCTGTTGACGTAAAATGGTTGCACTCGGTGAGCTACTGCTGCTACCTGTTGCTATTTTTACCACAACACATCTCGGATAGACAACTCGGAAAATAAAATACTAATATGATGACCACAGCAACTCAAAGAGCTTACAGTTGGCGATGGATATAAGTATAGGTTTAAACCAAGCGGCAACTTTCCGGTCTCTCTCGTGAAACCAACACGGAAGTGACTTAAACTGTAATTCATCAACTGGGCGCTAGAGTCTGGCAGAAAAGGGAGTCAATCCCATAGACTCCTCATGTTAAAATGTTCAACTTTACAGCAGAAAAAAAAACGTTTACAGCCTGGTTCAAAAAATTATTTTGGTCTATATAGCTAATTTTGCCCTTTATGACAACTATGAGGGGATTGAATTTTTTTTTTTTATAACTCATCCGTTTAAATTATATTGAGCCTTAAAGTTCTGCATAATTAAGAGTGGCCAGTTGAGTGACAGGCGGATTGCTGCTGCTGTCACCACTGGCGAGCTAGGCAGGCGTGGTTTCAGCAACCAGCTCCGCCCACATCCCCGTCTCTTTGCCCATTTTCGATTATCCGGGAGTGACGCGCTTGCCAAGATGGTGACGGCCGACTCCACCTACTTTGGGCTTCAAAAATGCTTTTCAGAAACCTACAGGTGACGTCATGGACACTACTTTCATGTTTTTTTTAAAGTCTATGGTTTAAACCAAATGCTGTACCATTGAGTTTTCCCCACAAGGAGTGTAAACGCCCCAGATATCGAGGGAAATCCGCGCTGAGAAACTCCTCTAGCGGCTGCGCCTCATGATTAGCGTCGGCATGTTTACATCCTAGATGGCATCTAGCGTTTCTTGTCTCAGCCGTTTGTAAGCTTTTTCAGTAGCTGTGGTCTACTAAAACAGTGGTTCCCAAACACGATCCTGGAGGCCCCCCAACACTGCATGTTTTCCATGTCTCCTTAATCAAACGAACCTGATTCAGATCATCAGCTCATTAGGAGAGACTCCAAGACCTGAAATGGGTGTGTCAGACAAAGGAGAGATGCAAAATGTGCAGTGTTGGGGGGCCTCCAGGAACGTGGTTGGGAACCACTGAACTAAAAAACTCAAAGGCATCAGGGCTAAAGTGGAGAGAAAAAAGAAGCAGGTCTTTAGGAAGTTTTATTCATCCACAGGCATCTTCCCATTCTTTTCTCCTCTTCTTATCGCTAGGAAAGCAGTGAAGTCTTACATTGCTTCTCTTATTGCCCTTCGACTGAAAATTACAACCAAAAGCCACACAATGTGGTATCGTATCAGTATTTTATTTTCTGAGTTGTGTATTCGGAATTGTATTACGGTAAAAAAACAAAGACTATAGAAATAAGCGCCAGTAGCTCATTGAGTGCAACCATTTGACATAATCGACACAGAATGTACTGTGCGCATAAAATAATGGCGCCCCCCACAATCCAAAAACGATGTCGATTTTTTTTAAATAACATACATTTTCATGGGTTTTCTACTACATATTTAAATAAGAGACATACATGTCTTAATACCCGGGGATCCCTTTAAGACATAACAGTACTGGTATCATTTCCTTTGAACAAAAATGCATAAATCTACTAATTGTGTGATGAAACAGCTGTTTTAATAAATGCAGTCTTACTTTGAGCTGGCCCATGACCATACTCATGACACAGCTGTCTGGAGTGGGGTGATGGTCCTGAGCGGTGATGCTGTGCTGAATGGTCTGAAAGGGAAGGCTCTGCAAACAGGCACATTCTGTTAAACATAAGCAGGAAGACAATATGTATATGACAGTAATGACAGATGTGAAAGAAGTTAACTTACACTTAGTTTGGTCATGATTGCATTCTTCCCTTGAAATCCCTCTCCTTCCCATGTCAAACAGGAAGCATCAGTCTAGAGGAGAAAAATGTAATATCATAATCAGATATACAGGCATAGAATGAAGTACTAAAACACAATATTCTACAGCTAAAACACAATAAAGACATATTAAAACAACATACTACGAGGTTCGAAACCTATACTCATCACAGGTTCACTGACAGTTCACTTTTACAGAAAATAATCCACTTACATAGAGGTCGGCGAGCTTCACGCGGTCTGTATCAAACTGCTGATAATAGTGTTGCACGAATCCACTGCCGATTTGTTCCCACATCGGTTTTTCTGCCATTGTTTTTCGCCGTATGAAAGATCCTGTGCAAGTTTGAACAGACAAATTTCCACGTGTTGCCGAATCTCCAAACAAACACTGGAAATTAACTGTTTGATCACAAAGTTAACCGAACGTATACCACTATATCAATAAATAGTTATTCTAGATAATATAGTGTTTAAAATATTCTTGCTGTAAATATTATTTTTAAACTTACAAATGACTGCCTCAATGAGATGGCAAGCCTACCTGGGCTGAGTAACTTCGCGCCTTATTGGCCGGAACAAGAAGCAGCCATGAAAGAGTTACTGCAGATCTGAGATCAGCTTTAGGAGAGGAGGAGGTGAATCGGATGAATTCAGATGTTGGTAAACTAGGTGATTTTTTGGATCATACGAAACGAGTGCACAACCGCTGCTTGCAAAAAAAAAAACAAAATATATATATATATATATATATATATATATATATATATATATATGCAAATTAACAAAAAATAGACAAAAGACAATTGTTAATTCACAATAAATGAACAACACTTTACAGTTTGTTAAAGTATAAATTATTTTAAGTTCTGCAAACAAAAAGTATAATAGTAATACTTAAAACCCAAGTAAATATTTCACTTCACTTCATAGTAATATTAAATGAATAATATTACAGACATGAAAAAAACAGCAAATGGCTTCAGACTTTTTTTTCGAACTAATTTTTTGAAACCTCAAACAATAGGCCTATTGGAGCAATTTTTATTAAATGTTTTATTCATTATTGTACATAGTCATTGTACATTCATGTCTATTCAATAGTTCATCCATGTACACATATTTTCAATTCAATGTCTATCCGTTCTTTTGCTCATCTATATAGCAGCTTATTTTGTTGCACAAGCACATCTGCACAGCTGAGTATTAGATTTTACAGTGTATTTAATTTTTATTCTCTCTATATTTGTATTGCATTTATTTGCTATAGCAATATTTTACAATTTTTTTAAACATTTGATTATTTTTATAGCAATATACAATTTTTATAATTATTGTAATATATATTATATTTCTATCATGTGAAATGTACGCCTTATCTTGTGTTTTGATGTCAAACACATTGTACCAACAGTAAATTAATAAAATAATATTAAAATAGCAGACGCATAAAGATTTGCATGCTAAGGACTTTTAAAAGACTTTTATCATGCCATCATTTCTAAAGTCGCTCGTTCAGGGCTCTGGGATCGCCTGTCTGTCTATGATTTAATGCAGACTGCTCAGTTGTGCCAAAACGCGTTCTTGAAATATGTTTAAAGTCATTTATATATTTTATAGTTATATGAAAACTTAAACAACAAATTAACATAACCGACAAATATTTCTTCCTAGAATATATATACCAGGCACAAAAAGGACAGCTATGAATTCGCAACTTTCAGTAGAAGTAGGTTACGTTTTGTCTCGCTGATGTGTTTACTGTAGAAGTTAAATATATAATCATGTCTGGGTCTCAAGGAGTGACTGCTTTGTGCGGAAATCCCACAGAAGTGTTTTTGGATGTTTCTAAATTGCTCATTACATACGCGGACAATATTCTAAGGTAAGTGAATTGTTCCGGAGACATTCCAGAGTGCCGGGTGGAATGTTGTTACGCCTGATTTTTGGAAATGACAGTCTCTTCTGTATGTAACGTTAGGTATACTGTCCATCAGTCAGCAGACTGTCTAACCATCTTGTTTTTTGAATCCCTAATTCTACATAAATCATATTGTACGCCGTCTCTATGCTACTATGGAATGCCATTCCTGCCATAATTAGAAATAAATAAATGTACAAAGAAATGTAAAAAGGCAAAAATAAATAATTATTTATAATTTTATGTATTTTTAATTTTTTTCCACATTTATTTTTTCTTTTTTATTTATACATTTATTTTCACATTTATGTATTTATTTACGTATTTATTTATTTTCACATTTATTTATTTCTACATTTCTTTGTCCGTAGGGTAATAAGGAGGGCGTGTTTTATCTCAGGAATAGCAATCGAGCCAGAGTATTCGAGGGGTAAGCTTTGTGACACCTTTCACATGGGGTGTTGTTTTGGCTGTGTACAATCTGTGATCGCGTGCATTTGCTGAAGCTCGCGAAAGCGTGCAATGGCTTTCTCATGCGCGCCGGTTTTTTAGGTTTCACTTTCAACGCATACAACGCATGTTTCCCATATTCGGAACAGAAGGAGGCATCAGCTACTGTAGAAGATTTGTCGCCTCGCGCCACTTCCCATGTGGACAGTCACCGCATCAACTGATTATAATAGCTGGAAATATCCAGAATTAGGTCAAACAAAAGGGAACGGAGCTAGTGAAACACACACGCCATGCATTGAACATACAAGCATCATGCTCATCCAAACAGCGCCTGTCCTGTGCCCTCAGCTTTTTGAGCTAACTGCATTTTTTTTTGTATGTAACCAAAAACAGCATTGACAGCATCAGGAAAAAACCCGTGAACTGATGTCCAGGGGCATTTTTTTAAACCGTATTAAATGTATGCATCAGGAATATGGAATGCCACGTTCTTAATTCCAATCGATAAATTCAGTTAAAATAATAGGCTGTTACTAGTAAAAAATCCAATCAGTGTCAACAAGAGCCATCATTACTGAATGCATTTACACTGCAATTAGCCTACAAATGCATATAAAATGTTATGAAATTAATGTTTTAAATTCTGAAGGCAGAAATATGTCAATCAATTAAATGATACGTTTAATATGAAACTAAAACAAACACTAGGTGGCGGCAAGTCTTAACGAGTGAGTTCCATCCATTCAACCGATTCCTTCAAACAGGTTCCTTCAAACTGTGTTATTAAAAAAATTAAAAATCTTTTCATGACAAAATGATCAAAAAGATGCCAGGTAGGGGACATGTTCGGAGGAGCACGACTTCTTATGTTGAGAGAACGACATTTATTTCTCGTGGCCATGCATTTAATGCACGAACCTGCGTGACCATAGCAACCTTGGATATTCAGAAACGGATATTACGAATACATTAATAAAATGTTTTGAACTTAAAGCGCAGAATTAAGAAAATAATTCTTAACAACAGGCGCGTCATATAGGCTACACTTCTTGTACTTCGTTTGGGGACCACAAGGTGTCACTGTGGCCTCAAAGCTTACCCCTCGACTACTCTGGCGCGATTGCTATTCCTGAGATAAAACATGCCCTCCTCATTACCCTACGGACAAAGAAATGTAGAAATAAATAAATGTGGAAATAAATAAAGAAATAAATACGAAAATAAATAAAAGTGGAAATGTATAAATAAAAAAGGAAAAGTAAATAAATGTGGAAAAAAAATGAAAAAATACATAAGGAAATAAAATATTTATTTTTGCTTTTTTACTTTGTATATTTATTTATATTTGCTTTTTTACATTTCTTTGTACATTTATTTATTTCTAATTACGGCAAGATTGGCATTCCATATGCTACATGCTATTTCTATCGTAGTCGTTAGCATTATTTCAGTTTCTAGTTTGATCTTGTTTATGTGTGTGTTTTTGTAGAAACCCAAATGAGGATAAATACAGATCAATCCGTATTGGAAATCCAACATTTTCCACCAAACTTCTACCTGTCAAAGGAGCCATTGAATGTCTCTTTGAGATGGGATTTGAAGAGGCTGGTGCCCTGCATATGACCATATATTTCTATAAATATATATAAGCATCATAACATGTTAGATTTACTTTTTGTATGTGTCCATGTTAGGCCGAAACCCACCTGGTGTTCCCGAAGTCTGCATCTGTGGAGAGACTGAGGCAGGTGCGGGAGACAATTGCCGCTGAAAGGGACCAGAGACTTGGTGCGAGTACAGCTGCATCCAGCCAACAAAGTGCCAGAGTTCCTCCAAGTCCTCCCCCACCACCACTGCCCTCCGCTTCTTCTGCCGTCTCTACACCTGCACCAGCAGCTCTGCCATTCACCGTGAGTCTCTTTTTTTCTTCTTAATTCTCAGTTTTTCTTTTCATAGGGTTAGGGACTTATTTGCTTGTTCTTTTTAAGGATAATATCATCATAAATTTGATTTTCAGTTTATAGCTGAAGCTTTCCGCACTACCAGTTAAAACAGCATAATAAATTGATTCTAGCATTTTCATACTCTTTTCACCTTTCTCTTTTTGTTTTCTGGTATATTAGTCGAGTAGTGTGACATTTCTTAAGACTCTGCAGTCAAATTTCCAACATGTGTTGATATACGAGAGCCATGAATTGCAGCAGAAGGCTCTGAGCTGCGTACCTCATGAACTGCTCAGATCCAGAGCTAAAGAACGCTTGAAACAAGCCAAGGATGCGGAACCAGGTTAGCAAGACATCATATCATTTTACATCAGTTTGATAGTTTAATTTAAATACTTTTTGATATTCTTTACAATATAATTTTAAAAAGATTAAAAGTATTTTAATATTGAATATATATTTTATTCAGCAAGGATGCATTAAATTGATCAAATATGAGTAGGTGACAGTAAAAAGATTTATAATGTTACAAAAGGTTTTTATTTAAAATAAATTATATTTTTTTTTGAATTTTTATTCATCAAAGAATCCTGAAAAAAAATTATCAAGGTTTCCAGAAAAAAAGAAAAGAAAATTAATTAGCACAGCTGTTTTCAACACTAATAATAGTAAGGATCATGTGACAATAAAAACTGAAGTAATGACTGCTGAATTTTTCCCCCTTACTTAAAAGTTTTATACAAAGACATTTTGAAAAATATGTATAAACTTGGATGAAATGAAGACTCCAGACTCATGTTTGTGTGTTTGTGTTCCACTCTCAGCATGTAATCTAGGTGAGGAGGATATGTTAGTTCTAGAGCTGTTGCAGTGGTTCAAAGGGGACTACTTTTCTTGGGTGGACAATCTGCCATGTAGCCGATGTGGAGGTGCAACCCAGCCTTCCGGATCCCTCCCCCCCTCAAATGATGACCTACGCTGGGATGCAGGCCGTGTAGAGAACCACTTCTGTCACACCTGCCAGCTCTCCACTAGATTCCCAAGGTACATCGGCTTTTTCATTACTATCAGCACTGTTCACTGTAATAGAGTACAAATTTTGAAGGTCCAGTAACCTGTATGGAATTGTATAAAATTTTATTCTGTATTACCCTTGTCGTATTAATAAACAGGCATAAAGGAGTAGTTCACCCAAAAATGTTGTCATCATTTACTCAACCTTATGTCATTGCAAACCTGTATGACTTTCTTTCTTGTTCCTGTATCCAGTTTCTGACAAAAGAACAATAATACCACAACAGTAGTCCATGTGACTCTGAAAGAGCAGTGTTATTCATGTGAGTTACAAATTGACTTTTTTTCCTTTCCCAGGTACAATCACCCAGAGAAGCTTCTGGAGACCAGAAGAGGGCGTTGTGGGGAATGGGCCAACTGTTTCACGCTGCTCTGCCGAGCTTTAGGCCTTGAGGCCAGATACATCTGGGACAGCACAGGTACAAATCCTACAGCATTACTGTACCACAATGATATCATTTGTGAATAGAAACACTCAGTTTGGTCCTGCTTTCAGATCACGTGTGGACAGAGGTGTATTCTCAGTCGCAGCGTCGCTGGCTACACTGTGACCCTTGTGAAAACACATGCGATAAACCTCTCCTGTATGAAGTCGGCTGGGGGAAGAAACTCTCCTACATCCTGGCGTTCTCTAAGGACCAGGTTGTGGATGTGACATGGAGGTACTCCTGTAAACACCCAGAGGTCCTTTCCAGACGCACACAGATTCAGGAGACATGGCTGCTTCATACACTTAATGGTCTCAACGCTACGGTACGTTTCTCATTTTCAGCTTCTTTCATTATTGCCTCAAATAAATGAATCTGACTGTCATTACCACTTCATGCCTGTAGAGGCAACAGTCTCTAGGAGCAGAGAGGAAGCAGCAGCTGTTGCAAAGACTGCTGGTGGAGCTGGTAGAGTTTATTTCTCCAAAGACTACATCTGGAGAGCTGGGAGGTCGCATCTCAGGATCTCTGGCTTGGAGGGTGGCTCGAGGGGAGTCTGGAGCAAGTGACACAAAAGGGGTGAGGTGCTTGTCTACAGAACAAATTTTTACTGATTATGCCATTGGAGTGTTTATATTTTACATATATATGTATGTTTTCTTCGAGGATGCACAGGAACGTGTCTTCATTCCTTCAGAATCTGAAAAGCAAAACAAGTTGTTCCACATTCGCTACAATGTGACCAAAAACTGTTACTTCAGACTGAGCAATGGCCAAGAGACTATCCCAGGATGGCAAAGAGGTGCTTGGAGGACAGAAAATATCTTCAGGAAAGAAGAGCATGACTGGCAGATGGTTTGTTTCTTTTAGCTGTATATTTTTATAAGATGGCAGAAGATAAAATAAATAGTTTTGTCAAATTTTACTTATTTTTTTAATTAATGGTATATTTGATATTCAATTTAATTTCTTTATTGTTTTTCACATTTTTTATTTTATTTATAATATTGTTCAGTAGTAATCTAGTAGTAAAATTTGTTTAGTTGTATACTTTTGTTTGAATTCATGATGTTTTAATTTTGTTTCCTTGGAAGAGTACTATAGATTTCTAATACACTACCGTTTAATTTTTTGGTTGGTTAAATTTTTGTAATGTTTTTGAAGGAAATTCCTTATGCTCATGAAAACTGCATTTATTTGATTAACAATACAGTAAAAACAGTAATATTGTGAAATATTACAATTTAAAATGTTTTTATTTGAATATATTTTTAAAGCTTTTGATGGCAAAGCTGAGTTTTCAGCAGTCATTACTCATCTTGCTTAATGTTTTTGTAGAAGCAATGATACATTTTATAAGGATTCTTTAATGAATAGAAAGTTCTAAGGAACATCATTTATTTTAAATAGTAATCTTTCACTTTTAACTTAAACTTCATACTGGAAGTAATTCGTCTTTGCTGAATAAAAGTATTAAAATCCTTAAGTTTTGACCTTAAAGTTTTGAATGGTTGTGTATAGGCCATTAAATCAAAGTTGTACCACAATTACAGTATCCATGCATTACTACTTGTAGGCCTTTCAGTCATATTACCCATTGTCCCCTTAAACATATTTACTTGAGTTTAAATGCAGTACTTACAACGCTGGTTCTGTGATTATAGATGTATTTGGCACGAACAGAGGGCTCTTCCTTTGGGAGGATAAGCTGGAAATTTAACTGCGCTCCAGTAGGGATGAAGATAAAGTCCGCTTCGGTCCGAGCCTTCAGCCAGACCTTCCATTCAGGCAACGTGCGTTGGAGTTTACGCTCCGCCGAGACCACCATAGAGTTCCCTGGAGGTATGAGTCTCACTGTTTGATGCATCAGCTCTGTGCTCTGTGTATCAGGGTGAATCACTGCTCTCTGTGCTTCAAGACCTCATTTCTGAAATGGGTTATTAAATGTAACATGATTGCCACTAACTGAGCTTGATTATAATATTAGTAATCGGTTTGTTTTCACAGATGGTGAACTGCACTCCTCTTCAAGTCTGTCCGGAGGCAAAGAGCTGATTGTGGAGGCGGAGCTCACAGGAGGAGAGGGTGAAGTGTCATGGCAACACGCTCAGCTCTTCAGACAGAGTTTAAAAGACATGGAGAAAGTTTTATTTGAAATCTTGGTTGAAATGGAAGAGTCTTGATGAGAGATTAGCATGTATACATCTCTTGCAAATAAACATTTGAAATACTAAGGAAGTGTTTCATCAAAAGTAAGTTTTTTGTTTCCTTTTAGATGCAACCCTACAATCAAGGGTTTTCTTTTTCCCAGCATCAAGTCTTGCCTGCATGTCTTCTCATTGTATGCCATTTCATTAACTTTCTCTTTTATTTGTTGTCCACTAGCCACAAATATTTTATTGTGAATCACTCTGGCTAGCTGGCCGGATCTGAAAATTGAACTATTTTATTGTAACGTCAAATAAATGTGATTTTAGATGTGACCAAACTTGGAAATGTAAAATCTGGCATTTTATATATTGAGTTTTAGGCATCATTTTAAACCTGACTACATAATCCTTTCCTGTTCATAAGTGTAGTGATATGACCTTTTAGCCATACATTAAATTATTTAACTCTTCAGTTGTGCTTAAACTTTTTACTATACTATAGTTGGACTACTTAGGGAACAGTTCACCCAAAAATAAAGATATTCTGAAAATGTACTCACCCTAGGCCATCCAACATGTAAATGAGTTTGTTTCTTCTTCGGAAACAGATTTGGAGTAATTTAGCATTGCATCACTTGCTCACCAATGGATCCTCTGCAGTGAATGGGTGCCGTCAAAATGAGAGTCCAAACAGCTGATAAAAACATCACAAAAATCCACAGGACTCCAGTCCTTCAATTAACATCTTACAAAAAGTTGCAATTGTAAGAAACAAATTCACCACTGCTTCTGGCCAAAATGCCAGATCCATTGGTGAGCAAGTGATTAATGCTAAATTTCTCCAAATCTGTCCTGATGAGAAAACAAATCTATATCTTGGATGGCCTGAGGGTGAGTACATTTTCATTTCTGAGTGAATTATGCATCACATAAAAGATATTGCTTTTATGGTTTTCTACTCAAATCTCTAGCTTTAAAAAGGTTTGAGATTGGGACCTTTTTCATTTTTATTAGAATTTATTTTGAGTTAGGAAATCTAGAAGCACAGTGTGTGATGTTAAGTAAGCCGACTGTAATGAAAAACCTATTTTGTCAAACAATTATAAATAATGCAATAATAATATGCAAAAAAAAAAAAAAAAAAAACACTCATCAGTAATGAAAATAGCAGGATCAATGCACAGACTGACAGCCAGTGTGGAACACTGCAATCACAGACAAGCGGAATGATGTTATACTTCATATTATTCTTGGAATGCTGCACAGCCAATCAAATTAAAGGACCAGAACTAACTGTTGTATAAGTAACAGATAACATACAGTCACTTAGTCAGTCATTAGTGTGGTCAGGACCCACACAAGAAAAAGGCAGCTAATTAACAAATACATAAACGATGGCGATGCTGATTTGAAATTATTTTATTATCTTGTAAAGATCGTGAAGAGACAGAACACGAGTGCAGCTATGTAGGAAACAGGTATCCTGGATGAGCAAATAAGCTTTTTTTACTTGGCTTTACAGTATTGGAAACACAGTTGAGAGCATTGTGCTACATGGTGAAATGCAAGACTAGACCAGCAAATTTTGCACAAATCCAGGAACTCCAGTCTGTTGACTCGTTTTCAATTAAAACAAAAACAGACATATGCATTTTCTGCTTAATAACATACCTAAATTGGTCAGCAAACAAAAAAATGGCATCCGAATAAATGATAAAATATACATAAACATTAATAACTCAAGAAATGGATGATTGTGATTTTTGTTCTTTAACAATTTCTGTTTCTAAAAGAGTGCAAGAACAAAAAAGAAAAAGAAAAGAATTGTGCAGTTTGTGCAACATTACCCTCTACTAAAACAGTCTAACACAAAAGTAGACATTTCTTTCACATTAGTTGCTCTAAATATTTAATCAATCTATAAAATATGCTATGTCTTTAAAAGCAAAGGTACAAAGACCTTTAAATAGCTTTTCCCCCCATTCCCCCAAATGTAGTACAAAGCCCATCTCTTATGTATTTAAAAGTACAAATATTTTAGAAAACAACAATGTGAGTCATTGCACGTCATCTTTACATACAAAGGCTGTATGCTTTCATTAGAAGCACAGCCATAAAGATGAAGCATATTAAGACTGTTTTTCTCGCTGCACAGGGAATGCTCCTCAATACACCACGCTCTGGTAAAGACCGCAAATGTGCAAGTTTCTGATTAGGAATCTTCATTGTATCAATACTAGTATTTATTACCATTTCTTTAGGTTTAATAATAAATAAGTGCTGTTTGAAGGTACGACATTAGGTAATTAGAGTCATTTTTGTTGGCTAAGTTGTAGGCAACATCCTTCGCTACTATATAAAATATACAGTTTTTCATAAAATTGTATCTATATAAACAGATTTTTACTACTATATACACACACACACACACATTAGCAAGAACACATGCACACCAAAAGCATCCAGCCGTACACACCGTAAAATTGTTCCGCAGTTTTGGCAGAAGGAATTTTTAAGACAGGAAAAAGACTTTTCACATATGGCAGTCATGCGGATATTCACACACGCCAAATACTCATCTTTAAAGAAATGGTTCACCCAAAAATGAAAATTTCCTGAAAATGTAATAACCCTCAGGCCATCCAAAATGTAGATGTGTTTTTTGTTCATCACAGCAGATTTGGATAAATTTAGCATTACATCACTTGCTCACCAATGGATCCTCTGCAGTGAATGGGCGCCGTCAGAATGAGAGTCTAAACAGCTGATAAAAACGTCACAATAATCCACAGGATTCCGTCAGTTAATGCCTTGCGATGCTTGTGGATTACTTGTCATGCTTTTAACATATATTTGGACTCTCATTCTGACGGCACCCATTCACTGCTGAGTATCCTCTGGTGAGCAAGTGATGTAATGCGAAATTTCTCCAAATTTTTCAGATGAAGAAACAATCTTGGCCGGGTGCTGTAGGTTGAGTACATTTTCAGCAATTTCTAATTTTTGGGTGAGCAATTCCTTTAAACGTCTTCATTTTAGATAAACCTCCTTTTGATGCGAAAACAATGGGGATTAAAAGGAGTTCTATATATGATAAATGTGGAGAAAAAGAGGTAGAAAGGGAAACAAACTACTTGCGCCCCCTAGCTGGATTACTTGTCGATGAGGCCTGCCTCTTTGATCTTGGTGTAGAAGAATTTCTCTAGTAGGTTGGCACATTTGTAGTACTCGCTTTCGGGAGGGTTGTACTCTCTGCAGTTAGTGAAGATCCTCTGCATGTCAGCCATGAACAGCTTCCGTGTGGTATAGTAACGACTCTTCAGACGCTCGCTCATCGTCTTCAAGTCTACAATGCACAATAACAGTCAGGCATTACATGCTCAAAAGTAAGCGTAAGGTCCATTGCGTATCTTTGCGTACCCATTGGGAAGCGGATGACTTGGTAATAACCGGGTGCCTCGTTCTTCTTTACAGGCTCCATGAAGGGCCATGCATTCTGGTGTGACTGAGGGGTACAATACATATTCCTCATTAGTCGTTTTATGGTCTTTCATAAATATAGTTTTTGAAACATGTAAGCAATGCAGATATATATTACCTTGACCTGCTGTAAGATGTTCTTTAAGGTGCTGTACAACTGGTCTGGATCCTTCAGCTCTTTGCTGTAAAAAAAAAAAAAAAAAAGACACAAAAATGAAACAAACTACAAGTTTACATAAGATTTGTTCAGTTGTGACTCACAGACACTCACCTCTTCCCTAAAGGCTTCCAGCCTGTCTCACCTGTCCAAAGACAAGTAAACAGTAAAGTTTATTATTGATTTAAATATATTATTTATGATGAAATAAATATTAAATAAAATGAATATTTATTCATTACTGTTTAAAAGTTTGGGGCCGTTTGGGTATTTTTTTTAAAGAAATGAATACCTTTATTTTGCAAAGAATGCATGAAATACATCAAAAGTGACAGTAAATTTTAGATTTCTATATCAAATAAATGCCATTCTTTTGAAGTTTCTATTCATCAAAGGACCCTGACATCACCATTTCCACAAAAATATTAAGCAGCACAACTGTTTTTAACATTGAAAATGATAAGTAATGTTTCGTGAGCACCAAATCAGCATATCAGAATGATTTCTGAAGAATCATGTTACACTGAAGACTGGAGTAATGACTACTGAAAATTCAGTTTTGCCATTATAGGAATAAATTGCATTTTAATATATATTCAGACAGAACACATTTTTAAAATGGTATTATTATTAAACATTTAATACGATTTGTATAATATGTTACATAAAATATTATGTTTCATTATATTAATAATAATAATTATTATTATTAGTAGTAGTAGTAGTAGTATTATTATAATACATTTGTTAGTTTTTTTTTTAAATCTAAAAATACATAAATGTGAGACATACGGATTCCTGGAATGCTCTCAATGGCAATCTGACGAACTCCTTCCTTGAAACAGGACAGGCCAGGGTAGACTTTCCGAATCTGTGCTTGCTTGCGCTCTATAAGCTTCTTAATGATCTGAGAGAGAGGGTGAGATAGAGATAGGAAAGCCTTTAGGCAATAACAGAATAATGAATTTTACCATACTGAGTAAGCTCTTTGACACACCTCAGATCTCATGCTCACACACACACACACACCTCTTTCTGTTTCTTGATGATGACAGAGAACTCAGTGTAAGGGATGCAGGGGTTCAGTTCACAGCCCATGAGTGTGGCCCCCTCGTAGTCCTTAATGTAGCCCACATACTTTGACTTCGGCACTTTAATGTCCTTAGAGAATCCCTGACGAGAAGCAAGAGAAACAAAATAAGAATATGGACATATACTTAAAGCGATAGTACCTAAAAAAAAATCCTCATTATTACACTCATGTTTTTACAACCCAGCGTTTTTCTTTGTCATCATATTCTTATTAAAAATATTGCATTAGTTTTCATTTCATTTTCATTTGTGAAGCGGAACATCCACGCTTTTTGTAATTTTTGGAGCTTGGCAGTATAATTCACCATCCACTTTAGTTGTATTTTGTGTCATGGAACTAATAGAGCACTAACCTGCTTTTTGAAGTAGCCAATGGCGTATTCATCAGCGTAGGTGAGAAAGTTGAGAATTTCGTGCTTGATGTGATACTCCTTCAGATGGTTCATGAGGTGAGTCCCATAACCCTTAAACAACAATCAAATGAATAAAGATCAAGCTGGCAATGAGTGAGAAAAAATAATGACAATTAATAATGACAAGGCATCAGAGTATTTATAAGACAACACACCTTGACTTGTTCATTGGAGGTGACGGCACAGAACACAATCTCAGTGAAGCCTTGAGTTGGAAACATCCGGAAACAGATTCCCCCAATAACACGGCCATCTTTAATCAGAGACAGAGTCTTGTGTTTCCTGTGTAAAGAGGAAAGACAGTGACTCATCACAATAGCTATGTTTCCATCACCCTGCTTTTATGCTCTTTACCAAACACCAATGACTTGTACTTACACTATATGGACAAACGTATTGGGACACCCCCTTCTTTAGAACAGAAAAAGGCACTTCCAAAACTGTGGCAACAAAAATGGAAACATAATTCATGTATTTAAAAACTGTATTTCCATCTCTGTTGCAACAGTTTTGGAAGTGTCTAAAATGACTGGACCCATATGTACAAGTCACTGGTGTTTGGTAAAGAGTTTTTGACTCAAGGTCTGCATTTAAAGTCACACCTGAGGTGTTCAGCTTGGATTAGGACTTGGCTTTCTGCAGACCAGTCAAGTTCTTCCACACTGACTAAATCAATCATTTCTTTTTGAACCTTGCCTTATACACAGAGGCATTGTCATGTTAGAATAGAAAAGGGTCCTGTCCAAACTGTTGCTATGAAATTAGAAGCACACAATTTCCTAGAATATCATTATATGCTTAAACATTAAGATTTGGACTCATGGAAATTACTAAAGTAGTCAAACCTGTTCATTAGAAGGGGGTGACCCAATACTTTTGGCAATATAGTGTATATGAAAATTATCATATTTAGCGGCTTCTACTTTTCTTAGTGATATTGCCAGTTTATCAGGAAGTGACGATTTTGTTCTCTTTGACTCGTTGTATGGAAACGCTTATTTGCAAATGTTTTATGCAATATTCCAGTTTTGCAAATAAGTTAAATTTGCCACTTTGGATGGAAACCCAGCTAATGTTATGCCACAATTCACAGGAAGCAATAGATTAACATTAACCAGATTAAACAATTAGAATACAATTTGACTCTAAACCTAACAAGCTGACCGTTAAATGTTCATCCAAAAATTCATTTTTCCAAACATGTATGAGTTTTTTTCTTCTTCTGAGGAGATTCTGAAGAATGGTGGTAACTAAACAGTTGCTGGTAGCCACTGACTAACATATAGGGATGTGCGATAATGACAAGAAACATACCTCAATATTTTCTGGAATTTTATCGATAACGATAATTAGACGATATTTTGCTGAGCATGTTATTGTGCTGGTATTTTGGCAGGTTTCGGACTGCCATGGACAGATGACTCCCAAAGCTTTTGATATTCTTCGTATTCTGTGCAGTGGTTAGTTTGCAGGAGTAACAGAAATGAACTTTTCCAATAAGTTAATCAAATTCTTAAATGTAATCAATAAATGTAAATAGTAAGACTATAGGGCTGTTACCAATCAAATGAAATCAGTATTAACAAAATTTTAAAAGATTTTGTGTGAGTCATTGAGTCATTCAGTGAGTCACTGAGTCATTCATTCAACCGATTCGTTCAAATGGCTGATTGACGAAACATCGTTATGTGTTGCTCAGAAACACAAAACTGTTCTGCTGTGGCTTTGTTTGAAACTATTTTCTTTGATCAAATAGAGCAAAAACAGGAACTTTTGTCTAAAATGTAAGTCAATTAATATTAACTTCGTTTATTAGACTGTTTTATAAAATCAGTATCACATTTGCAATCGTACTGATAATTGGGAAAAAAAAAAAAAACTACTCTTTGTGTGATATTAACCATATCAGATGATACAAATATAAAAGACATATAAAAGTCACACGGGGGCATGTTTGCCCCCTTATCTTGAATTTTGGGGAATTCTAAATGTATTTTAATAGACTAAATAACGCAGTGAAAGCGTGAACTCTAAATGTGCTTGTGCAGTAATCTAACCTACATCTCATCTGTATGCGTGCACTCTCTGGTTGTGTTTTTGTTTGGTTTTTACAGTATACTTGATAATGTCAAAACGCATATCCTTTACACAACAATTACGATATTATTGTAGATGAAGGACCCCTGCTTCCATAGTATTTTCTCCCTACTTTGGTAGTCAATGTCTACCAGTAACTGTTTGGTTACTTCAAAATATCTCCTTTTATGTTGAACAGAAGAAAGAAACTCATACAAGTTTGGAACAACATGAAGGTGAGTAAATAATGACAATTTTAATTTTTGGGTAAACTATCCCTTTAAATTTCAAAAAACACCAGTTTTAAAGCTTCAATCCTCTACAGTAGGTCTCTTACTATAATCATCAGACTTTTAAAGTCTTAACGCTAATTCACACCGCACAGACAAACGCTATCAAACACGTTTGTTGGGTTTTGTTGGATCAGTATATTACCCCTGTTGCCATTGGTCGGACTTTGTTTTCACCTGACTGAACATGTTCAGTCACTGTTTGTTGGTGTCTGATGCAGCAGTGTGAACATAACAGTTATTTTTCAGAAAACTCTAAATCCAATAGCCAAATTGTTTGTTGGTGTTTGTCGGTGCGGTGTGAATTGGCCTTTACGTACATTAAAATGGTTAATGGTAGCAAACATACGGGTCAAAGACGAGGCGTGTGATGTATTCTTTAGGCATGCGGGGCAGCTGATGTGAGAAGACGTTCTGCAGGCCAACAAGCCACATGAGGATCTTCTTATTGGGCTTTTGGTTGAGGGAGTTTCCAATGACATGGAACTCGATGACACCACGCCTCTCCTCTAATCGGGCAGCTTCATCACGCGCAGAATGAGCTGAGAGAAGACTGGTCTGAGAGAAAGACAGAATAAAGGACTGTTTTTGCTCTAGTCTCTATGATATGAGTTTTGTACTGCCATCTATGAGATAAAATTAATTAGACACATTCTGTTTACCTCTGGTCCCAGCATGGCAGTAGGGTCTGTAATGGTAGACATGACTTCATGAATTAATTCCATAGGAATGTCACCAACCACACGGGGTCGTTTGCTGTCCTCGTGAGACAACGGCTCAGAAGGCTTTCGCTTTTCTCCACCTACATGTGTACATAGAGTCAAATCAATCAAGACACTCTTCTGCAGATCAGCTATCTGCAGTACATACATATATATATTTTTTTTTTTTTCCCGGAGTTGTCCATTATTATATTCTACATTATCATATTCAGCCATTACTCAACTGAGCCTTCAGAAAACCAAAGTTTAGATTCATCTTTAAGACTACATAAATGGCAAAGCAATTTTTAAATATCATTTCAAATAAGGTACTGATTAACTTAAGTTAATACCTGGATTGGGCTCCAAAGAGGACGCTGTTTTCCGGGCCGGGCTTATGCTGCCTCCTCCAGCCAGCTCCACTGGGGCGGGACTACTGCTGTAGTACAGAGGGTGGGTCACAGGTGGAGCACTGATCACTGTACCAATCAGAGAAGAGAAAAGTCTGTTTACATGGACATGTGACACATACAGCTGAATAAAATTAACTCTAACATAGCTAATCACCTGTGGGAATCTGTCCACCTGATAAACGAACCATGAAGTCTTCACTCCAGATGGGCGAATTATGACTATAAACCTCTTCTTCCAGCATAGACAAAAACCTGCGCACAACACACACACATTCACATACACACATATAATGGACCTTTTATTTGTGGAGATTTATGTCTGTGTGGTTGTGTGCTTACTTAGGGAAATGTGTGAGAATGAGTGTGCGTTTCTCAGGTGGTAGTTTGTCTTTCTCCTGCCGGGCCTGTTCAAGCAGCTGTTTCCTCATTACAGTGAACACAGAGCGCAGAAAAGTGCGGCCGAAAATCTGTGTGGCCTCATACCGAGGGAGACTGTCACAGAACTGGGGCACGTTACAATAACACAGCCACCTGCAACACGAACACACAAGAAGACCAGAAATATGTATTAAAGGGAGGGATAGACTTATGGTCTTTACAATGGCATGCACTGTATAAACATCCTAGATCATGTAATTGTCACAACTCACACCTTTCAAAACTATTTTATGGAGTATTTGTCCCCTGAAAGTTTTTTTCAAAAAGACGTTTTGTCAGTTGAACAGTCTGCATTTTGTTTAACTGTACAATCCATTGAACACACTGTACTTCTATTTCTCACAGCCTCGTTTTCATTCCAGTCAAAAATTGAATATGACGCAACCCTGACTAAGGTTGATTACAGAGACTCTGCAAAGTAGTCTGCTCCACTGGCTACTTTGGCCCGCCCACAAAGAAGAGTTGTCTAAGTGATTTCACTATGTTGAGGAGACAATGTTTTTTTGTTGTAAAAAAAGGGCAAAAAACATTGTACGGACTTTCAATAAAGATGCCATAATTACTATAGATTTAATACTGTCTATAGACTATATATCTATAGTGACCAATCAGAGCAGACGGGGCTATTTGGAAAGGCAGGCTTTAAAGGAACAAAATAAGAGAGTTTCAGGAAGAAGGTGGAAAGAGGTGCTAAAGAAATGAATAATATGAGAGAAATAATGATTTTTGAAATTAAAATCATGCAAATGTATTGTAGCAGACCCCAAAAATAAAATTATGACTTGTAAATGAGCATAATATGGGCACTTAGGTAAGTAAACAAGGCCAATTGTTATTTCAAGTTGTCATTAAAAGACAATAAGGTACAAAAAAAGTTTACATTTTTGCTCCTCTATGGAAAACTAAACTCCTAAACTCAAAAACTAGCAGTCACCTGGTGTAATTGACTTTATAACCAGCCACATCATCATCAGGTGCTCTTTGCCTCCTTTGTGAGGGTGTCTCTAGCTGCCAGTAGTTGATCTGGTTGAGGAACATCTTTGCGAGCTCCACAATGGTTTGCCTCTCCTTTGACGGTAGGTGGCTAAACTTGTACTGCACAAAGTTGTTCACACCCTGTAACAAAAACAACATGTGAAAAAAATGTATGTGTGACACCAGCAACAAGGATGTCAGGAATGTACGTAGGGTTGTTTGGTATCTCTCTGATTCGTGCATCACAGGCAAAGCACACTACCTATATATTAGCCAAGAAAACAGTAGCAACCCAGTGAATGTTGTTAAAAATATCAGAGGTTCCAAATGTCCTGTTTCAGAATAAAGCTGCCACTGACCTCATAGGAGATTTATCTGTATTTGCACTTTTACACTTCCTGATACTGACATTATGTTTGAATGTGATGTGAAGAAAATTTGATATTGTTATCATATATTCCAGACTGAGGGGTTTAATATATGTTGAAGAATGAGACATTGATGAAATGCATAATGATCGTCCATTATTCATTACCTATGGAGATTACAGCCAATTTAAGCAGCTACCTGTTCAATGCTTGGTTTTTCAAAAGGTGGGCTTTCCAGAGCTTCTACCACCGGCCTTCCCATCTGCAGGATGCATTTCCGTAGCAACTAAGACATTTTCAACAAATATAAGTAGGTAAGATTGACAAATAGTAGTAAACAGAATAAACACAGCACAATGTAAATATATATTAATATATGCTACCGTTCAAAAATTTCAGGTCAGTTTTTTAAAGAAATCAATACTTTTATTTAACTTAAGGATGCATTAAATTGATCAAATGCGAAAGTAAAGACATTTATAATGTTACAAAGGATTTCTATATCAAATAAATGTTGTTCTTTTAAACTTTCTATTCAAGAATTTTGAAAAAATGTATCACGGTTTCCAGAAAAAATATTATGCAGCACAACAGTTTTCAACATAATAATAATAATAATAATAATAATAATAATAAGAAAGGTTTCTTGAGTAACAAATCAACATGAAATCTGAAGAATCATGTTACACTAAAGACTTAATTATTGGAGGCTGAAAATTCAGCTTTGCCATAAGTTATATTTTAAAATACATTAAAATAGAAAACACACATTTAAAAATGCAATGTTTCACAATATTAATCTCTTTACTCTATTTTTGATCAAATAAATACAACATTGGTGAGCATAAAAGACTTATTTCAAAAATATTACAAATCTTGCTGACCCCAGATTTTTGGCAACTACATGAATTGTAATACATAAACATTAAGTGAATGATATTTTTAATATATCCAAAACAGGAGTCGCGCACATAAGCACAACTTCACAAAATGCAACAACCCACAAGAACTCACTTTGAAGAGCGAAAAGTAAACTTGTTTAGTGTCGGGATCCTCTTCTTTATGGACACATGTATACAAGTACTCCACATCCAGCACAATTCCAAGCAATCTGTTCATCTCCTCCTCTGACACATTCTCCAAGTGGGTCACATGGTCGCCTGGCCAATAACACAAAAGAATAAAATTGTGACTTTGTAGGAAGCTTGCCACTGACATAGCTGAGGTATAAACAGTACAATATGAAAAGTAATTATAACTGTTAGTAACTGATTGAAAAAAAAAAAACACCATATACTTGAAGTTTACTGCAAAATATTTAAATACATAATTTGTGTAAGTTGTTTGTGTAACGTTTGTGTGTCTTTCTTGAAAGGTTTATACATTACAACACTAAACAATAATTTCTCTATGGATAACAGGAATGGGACTTTATCTTCCTGAACTCTGCTGTTGTGCTCTACTATTACACAAACAGTCATTACCAAGGGCGTGGCTGCAGCTTCTGCACGGCTCCATTAAGTTAACAGCAATTGGCTGCTCGGCCCTGGGCGGGGTTGGAGGGGGCGGAGTTGGAGGTGGGTTTTGACTCTTCCAGCCATTACACTTACAAGCTCCTTCAGCCTGTGTGAGAATGAAAAAGATCATCCATAATATAAGACAGTATAATGACTACTTTAGGAATATGTTCACACTGTTTTGAAGTACTACACAGAAACTAATAGACTCTCGTATACATTATTTATTACCATTTTATTCATAAATCAAAAATTTAATTAAGTCCATAGACAATTCCTGATTTCCAGGTGTTAGGATTTTTAGTACTATTTAGCCTAGCTTAATTTATGCTGATGGACTCCATGAAGGGCCAAAATTACTCAAACTTACTAAAAAATTAAATGATTAAATGTTGAAACATGCCTAAACACACACAAGTCTGAAAGTGACGCCCACTATTGTTGAGCGTAAAACGAAAAATGTTTTTAATGTGGATTAAATGATACAGTTTAAATGTGGAAATGAAAAATTAATCCAAATATAATGAAAATAAATTGCCTTTTATTATTACATTTTTTTTTGGTCCTTTAATAAATAATGTTTTCATATTTCATTAATTTATTACCGAATTTCATAATTAATTATCGATTTACTTAAATATTTCAACATTTGAGGGACTCCATATGTTCCGTGTGCCTAATCTAACAACGAGCAGACAACGCCCCCCAGTAACAGACCCCGCCCCCTGTGACAAACCACGCCCCTTCAGCAGCTGTCATACTGTCAAAACAAAGACGCCGCTCTCTCCTCTTGAGTAATCAACTTCAGATTGTGTCTCCCGTTCTGGCAGAACTCTCGCACTAAAACACCATGAAACTTTAGTCTGACTTGGCAAAATACTAATTAAAAATCTGGATTCATTGTTAAAAGACAAAATAAATTGACAACCCACCAAGAGTACCCAGTGTTCACGTCATATTGCCCACTATGGGCAAACACAGCGGTATTATCTCTGCAGATCACGGAAATGATGGGTTCATAGATATATTTTTGTTGTGCATTAATTTAAGTGGCTAAAGCATGAAAAAAACGCATTTGCAGTTTAAAAGAATGGAAGACAAAACAATGGCTTTTTGTGCTGTGCTTGCAAATTCAAGAGTGGGTAAAGTAAGGTAACAGCTAGTTTCAGCTATCAGCTAAACAAATAAAAGCGAGTCTTTCCTTTGCACTGTAGGCGTAAACAATGTTGTTACATCTCTAATGTACCTTGCACGAGGAATATACACCGAGTTTCTCCAGTTTCTTCGGACGCGGGGAGGAGCGGAGCTGCGCCTTCTTGACGGCGATTCGTGCAGAACCGACAGCAGCGCCCGAACACTCGGTTCCACCGACTCCTGGCGCAACCGCAGCCGAGCCCGCTGCGCCCACCGCCGGGGAGCCCTGAGGAATCCCCGTGCTCTCCGACATCAAGCCTCCTTCCGCGCTCCGACTCGAATCTTCGAAGTGCGCCCGCTGCATTCGCTCTCTCTACCCCTCAACAGCGGGATCAGACATGGCGTTCATCCCTGCATTTTTATTTGACATTGTAAATCCGCCTTGTCTCCGCTAGGGGAGGCACAAAATGAATATCCCGTTATGATTCGGAGAAGAATACAAATATGTCATGTTTCTATACCAACCTTTCAAGGTCAAATACATTAAAAGCGTTACATATGGTTTGTAGAGACATTATTGCTTCTAAAATGACTTGCTCAAATTACTTTTAACAATCCTGCTAAAAAATTGGTTTTACCAAGCTGGTTTAACTGGTCTGGAAGCTGGCCTCCCACTCTGACCAGCTAAAAAGTCCCCAAAACTTGTCAAAAATCCCCCTAACCAGGCCAAGAAGGTATTTTTATCAGTAGAGATCTGAATGTGAAGTAACTGCTTTTGATACAATCAGGGCTTAGTCCTAAAGTCATCTCTTTAGTAAACATACTTTAGACCTGCAGACACTTCCAAAAGTTATATGAAAAGGGTTTAACTTCAGGTTAAAAGGCAGTTGCATGTTTAGGGACTGAAATAAAACTAAAATTATTAAGAACCTGAAAATAAAATATAAACATTAGATGAAAAGCTGATGAAAAATAGAAATTTTGCCTTTGCAGCTAACTGAAATAAGTTTAAGTGAAAGTAAACAAATAAAAAAAAAAAAAACAATGGCAAAAGCACATAAATTACTAAAACTGACAAACTGAAAATACAAAAATTCATATAAAACAAAAATAATGGGATTTAAATTCTGATGCCCTGTCAAAACAGGTAATCATAAAACAGACAGGTCTTACTATAAGGACATAGAAAACACTTTGTAAAATGAAGCTTATCTGCAATCAGTCATAGAATAAAATCAGCAATCAGTCCTTTATGAGCAAACAAATAAGTGTTGTGACTCAAGGTACAATTTACTTATTATGGGTCATTATCACAAACAAATGCTATTACACAAGAATCCGCATTGTGATGGGAATTCCACTCAGTGATAAGACTAGAAGTTAATTTGGCCCTCTGAACGCACAATATTATCAATACCATTTATAAGAAATTTATTTGATACATTAACAGTAATATTTAGGTAACTGCATTTTTAGTCTCAAAGGGGGGATGGTTTAAAAAAAAAAAAAAACAACACAAAAATTTAATGTAGCAGCGAATTTATGTGGTACCAGTATCCTGAAAGGTAGAAGATCGAGAGAATGTTAAAAGTGTATGTGTTGTCCAATACTGGGAAGAAAAGCAGAGGAAGAACTATCATAATCTGTTGATGTGGACACTGTTTAGTGACAAAAACATTTGTGAACGTTTTTGCTTTCTCATGAAAATTACAAAACAGACCACTAAAGAAAAGTTTTTTTTTTTTTTGTTAATAACACTACATACATTTTTATAAGACCACCATTGATTATAATTTAACCATTTGTGAAAAAGAAACATAACTCCAACCCCCTATCAAAGCAATTCTTGGTTACTGTACAATCGTTTTTTTAATGATTATCTAACTCCCTATGAAGCATTAGTCCTGCAACAGTAAATGGAAAAGACGAATACATTGCAACACCCTATTTACAGTAAATTATTTATATATATTTATACCACTCTGGCTGTACTTGCAAGAGATAATATCAAGACAAAAAATTAGTGCAAGGCATGGAGTAAGAAACACCTGGGTGAAATAGAACCAGAAGAACGCGAGCGTGACTGGTGCATGTTTGTGACAAGGAAGTTACTTATCTTATGTAGACTTTTTTTTTTTTTGCTTACGCCTTTTATGCTGAATGAAAAGCACAGCCACATATTCACTCAGTTATAGGACGGTGCCAATAAAGCTGACAAAAAAGTGAAGGCTTGCTAACTGGTGAGAGAATAACAAGGGGGCGGGATCTTGGCTATGTGTATGTGGTTAAGAAGGAGGTGGGCTTTTTGTTGGCGGTGCAGCCTCAGGAAGTGGGCAATCTGCCACTGAACAGAGCCGCTGGGACATCCAGAATGAGAGCGAGAGGGAAAGAGCAGGGAAACGAGACGGGGTGGAGCAAAGGGGCCGGGTAATTTGTCACGTCCTCTCTCACCATGTGTGCCGTTGGATAAGGTTAAAACTTTGATTTACCTTTTTCAGGCTTTGTAGTGATACATGCATCCATTATTCTGAAAAGTACATTTCTATAAAACTAAATCATAAAAAAAAGATGAAAACAGATTTGAGAAAAAGAAGCGACTGTAGAGTTCTGAATTATGACAGGGCAGATGAACCCTTGCAGAGGCCCCACCCCTTTCATCCAGGTCAGGCAAATGGCATTCAGCGAATTATTTTCTTTCTTTTTTTTTGATGGATATTTGTGACGGCATATATTACAGTTTGGAGACAAGGCATGATCTTAAGCATGAATACAGTAAGAGGCCTGGGTCTTTACAGAAAAACAACAAAACAAAAACACCGCAAATACATGGGCAGGGCAGATCTTTTGTTACAGCGTAAGAGAGTTGTGGAAAATGGGGAAAGCGGAGGCATTTCATTAGTTAGTCAAAAACCAAGTTGGAGGGCGGGACCTTGCGTTAGTTGTTGCGGTAACAGAGTTTGGTGAGGGGGGATTTGTTTTGCGTTAGTTGCTGCAGCAGGGGGCCTTAGTGGGTTGGGCTGTCTCTGTGAGGTCCACGCCCCTACTCCGCCCACTGTTGGCTCCGGCAGCTTGGGGCTCATTCTTAGGCAACCTTTTTGCTGAAGAGACACAAAACAAGAAATTAACACTGTAACACTTCTTAAAGACGCTTCTTATGCTCATAAAGGCTGACTTCATTTGATTAAAAAAAAAAAATACAGTAAAAACAGTAATATTATTACATTTTAAATACATTTTTTAAAATGAAATTTATTTCTGTAATGGCAAAGCTGAATTTACAGCAGCCATTACTCTAATCTTCGGTGTCACATGATCCTGCAGTAACCATTCTAATATACTGATTTGTGCTCAAGAAACATTTCGAGTTATTATCAATGCTGCAAACAGTTGTGCTGCTTAATATTTTGTGGAAACTTTGACACCTTTTTTTCAGGATTCTTTGATTAATAGAAAATTAAAAAGAACAGCAGTTATTTTAAATGGAAATCTTTTGTAACAGAGTTTTTTTTTACTTTCACTTTTGATCTATTCAATGCATTTTATTCTAAATAAAAGTACTTAACATAAATATTAAAAATAAATTTCCATTGAAAAGTTTAATTTTATTAAAAATCAAGTATTATTAAAGAATAATTATTATCCAAAAATTATAATCTATTAATTAATAAAACACCTCAGCACTAAAGCATCACAATCCATTTACAAGATCTTATAAATACATCACTTTTAGGTTTTTCTATGAGGTAAAACCTTACCAATGGCCATGAAGATCTCATTGACATTCATGGAAGTCTTTGCTGATGTCTCCATGAACAGCAAACTGTTGTCGTCTGCATAAGACTGAGCATCCTGCAGAAATAAACCGGCTCAGGTGAGGGAGACAGCAATGGTCAGCTATAAAAAACTCTCTCTGGTCTTGTTGTGAAGTTATGCATACCTGGAAGTCCACAGCTCTCTTGTTGGCAAGGTCAGCCTTGTTCCCAGACAGTGCAATGACAATGTTTGGACTGGCCTGCCTCTGAAGCTCCTTAACCCAGTTCTTTGCTCTTGCAAACGATTCCTTCAAGGTGAAGAAAGTGAAAGGCACAATAACAGAAGCAGAACAGAGAACTGTGACAGTGTGACAAAGTTAGTCACAGTATAAAACACAGTCTACTTGAAACAAATCTACTCACCTCATTGGTGATGTCATAAACTACAATGGCAGCCTGGGCACCTCTGTAGTACATGGGGGCCAAACTGTGGTAGCGCTCCTGCCCGGCTGTGTCCCAAATCTCAAACTTTACCGTTGTGTCATCCAAGCACACCGTCTGTGTAAGGAAGGCCGCTAGAAGCCAAAGAGAAAAGTCGTTGAGAATATGTGCAAACAGGTATACATAAATTTAAATACAAAAATCCCCTACCTCCTATTGTGCTTTCCTGAAACTCATGAAACTGCCCTTTGACGAAGCGCAGTACTAGGCTGGACTTTCCCACTGCCGACTCTCCTAGCAAGACCAGTTTAAACTGGCAGATCTTATTGCCCGCATTGGACCCGTTGGGGCGTGTTGCTCCTCCCCTATTGGCCATGACAGTTGTCAATCACCCCGTCTCCTTTAAGCGGTCACACACACACTGAGAGCTGTCCCAGTACTGGCTGCACAGGACAACATGTAACCAAAAAAGAGAAATGAAAAAGAGCACTTTCATGTTGACTATAGACAAAGATCTTTGCTTTCTTCTCTTTTTCTCGATTCAGAGCTCTCGTACGGGGAATCGCTCATCTTGGCTATAGTGATAGCGGCTAGTAACTCAAATGCTATTTTTGGTTTGAGACATGCACATTTTTAGACTAAAAACACTGGATTATACAAAAATGATTTGATTTACACATCTCGGTCATATTTTCTACCTTACAGCTGAATATATAACACTTGACTGCTAACTGCACTGTTTTGCTAAATGATATAATTCTCTATAATAATCAAGGTTCTTGCACTTCTAGACCAAATTTCTATAACTCTGTCATTATGGGGTAAGAATTATTAAAAATCATTTTGATTCAGAATGATCTAATCATTCAGACCCATATATATATAAGTATGAATTTTATTATGTCTGGAGTTTATGTATTTTGTTTTATCATGACTAGGAGGTCATTTAAAATAATAGTAGTTTATTAAGACAATGAACAATATTTTAAAGTGAACACGATGTATCACAGTTCTCACAAAATATTAAGCAGCACAACTGCTTTCAACATTTACAATAAGAAGAAATGTGGCATTAACATATTAAAATGCTTTTTGAAAGATCATGTGACACTGGAGACTAGAGTAATAGCTGACGAAAATTCAGCATTACAATAACAGAAATGACTTACATTTTAAAATATGTTGAAATAAATGATAAAGTATATTGAAAATTTTTTTTCCATGACTGTAGAACCTCCAAATATTGCTATAGACTGTAATCATGCATCAAAAACACAGAAAACAATTGTTTTATTGAACATAATTTAACATTGCTGAAAATCCTTGCAGAAATAAATGACTGTAGCCATGGTAACCCATTCTAGCACAGAATATCCTGAGTAAGCAGTCAAAACAAGCAAGCTCATTTAACCCGATGCAACAATTCAACAGCTGGGGAAACATGTCACTTCCCAATTAAGTACCTCAGCCTTCGGAATGACTACACATACCTCAGATACAACACCAGAGACGCAGCCATCAACTCAAATGACGGGAATAAAACTGATAGACGTTTACTCTGGCAGTGACCTCAAGGCTTAAAACAGCAGGGAAAACACTTTCCCTGTCAAAACTGCACAGTTACTGCTGTTGAGAAACAGGAGAACATAAAAACTGACCCCTGATGCTCATGTGGCTGCTGCGGCGTTGCATCATCTTAAGCTGATCTTTCTATAAGAGAAACCAAGACCTGCTTTGACACTGGCATCAAATCAACAACAGGATCTCTATCTGCATAACAGGACATAAACCAACTCCTTAATGCCTGGTTTAAGATGCAAATCATGCCAAATCTGCTGTATTCATCCATTTGTTATGTATAGCAGCTGATATAACAACCCCATTTGTCTTTTCACACTCTCTCAGAGCGGCTTACACACAAAACTCCAAAAGTGAAACAAAAAAGCACAGCTTATGAAACAAGTCATGACACTGTAAAAGTCTCATCACCTGTGAGAGGTTTTACTCAACTGCTGCTGGTCAGATTGTGGTCTCATTTTAATGGCAGGCCTAACAAAAACAAACCTGTGATTTCTGTTGAAGGTTGACACACAGTCATCCTGTCCATGAATCACACACCCAAAATAAACCTGTATTATCAACATCACAACACTTCATAACTCTAAAGAAGAGCAAGTCGACATTGGTTAGACTTAAGTTCACCTAACTTAAACAATTCCTCTATTTTTCAACACAAGCCTCAAGCCAAGGAGCAAGCTATCTTGTTCCTCGCAAAGACAGCTTGCATCAGGTCAGATGCCAAGTTTATCAAATTACAGCGATCGGTCATATAGCTCTGAGAATCAGATAATAACGACAATATAATAAGCTGATGATAAGCAACTTCACTTAACTCCAGCATTCCCACCCTGTTTGCACCCAAACTGCATTCCGACATAAGCCTCAGCTAAGCATACCACTATAAACATATATTCACGCTTCTAAGTAACAAGAGCGTGGATAATGTACACATTTGGCTGAAGAGAGCAGATCTGATGACTTATGTAGGCTGAATAAGGGCAAGGGGCCTGTAACATTTTTGACGAAATCTAGCAAGCTAAAGTGGCTAACTAGCTTGAGGGATACGCCAAACCAGAAAACGGCACATTCAACGGAGGTATTCGGTGTCTTTTTACCTGAATGTCAGCCGACAGGTTGCGTGAACTGATTTCCGACGACGGGGTGCTCAAATTTTTTGAGAGGTTTTCCTTATTATTGGGGTCGGTTAGTGGGAATTTTACCAACCCCGATCAAGTCTCCTCCTTTCTTTTCTCTCTCGCAACTTCCCCTTTAGAACCAAAACACAAACAAGCGTTTCCGCCCCTCATGCCACGTCAGACGACACTTCCGCCCTGCAATGACGTGTTTCCTCCGCGTAAAACATTCTCGGTGGATATTTGAATCGGTCTGGTTTCTCGTACACTTTGCTGTCAGCTTGACACTATTTGCTCTTATAGAGCTATGATATTTATGGTAACTTCACAGTATCTTTCCGTCTGTCGGTCTTTGCTTTTACTATTTAATTTATATATATTAAGACAAATCTAACTGTACACTATCTATCTATCTATCTATCTATCTATCAGAAACATTCATTCTCACATGCAGTTGCAATGTCTTTCAACAGAGGGCGCAAGGATACTGTTTTAGACAAAAATTCTGCTTTAAAAATGTCTGGAGAATAACAGTTACATTTTAACTGTCAGTCATTTCAGATATTATGGCCAAAAATATTGTTCATCGTCTTGATAAACCAGTATTCTTTTTATTTTAAATGACCTCTAAAATGTGATTCATTTTATATTATCCTAGAACTCCAGTCACAACAAAACATCTTATTTTTACACAAATAACAAACCAATCTAGCCATTCTGTATGCCATGCAAACCCTCTCAAAGTGTTATAACAAAATCTGTCTAATTCAAGCTGAATTTGTGTAGTTTTGAGCAGAGGCATAACCTAAATAAAATATCAGCTGGGTCTAAAGATCGCTGAGATTTGCTCTAATTGCTGGAACGAATGTTTTGGTGGAGATAGACAGTTGGTGTTCATTAAAGCAGTCAGGAAATGGCTTGCAGAGTAAACTTTAATTGCCCTTTAAAATGAGATGATACACACACACATGACCCCCTGAAATAGTACTGTATGTACCATATATAATAGCCTGGAATGGTTTGGGACAAAAATGAAGATGACTCAGACTACAATGAAATTGGTTCCATGTGTCAAGCAGGGGACAGCTGCCAATGGATCATGGGCAGAAGTGTCATATAAAGTAGGTGTTGAATGATCTAAAGGGTTCCGTCGCATTTAGTGCAATGAGCACTAAAAATGCTGAATTTGCTGTTATCAGTTCTAGGATTTCATGCAACCACTCAGCTTGATTTAGACCTTGCTTTTTGTAGATTGCATAGAAATTCTTGTTTTTATGTTAATACTGTCATCTTATACTATTTTATTGTAGCATTTGATTATATTATGGCTTTATATACTAAGTTTATTTTTTAAGCCATTTAATACACATGTGCATGATGACGACTGCATGTCAAGTTACTCTAGCCAATATTCAGATCCAACAGTGCATAAATGGTTATGCTGATTTTGCAGTAGTTTGTCAAACACTAGCAATCTATTTCTTTTCTGTTACATTTCTTTTCCTGGAAGAAAGAGGTCAATGTTCAGATCTCACCAGTTGCCTTTGTGACCCACTGTGTAACAATTACAAGAGTCTGCTATTGTAATTGCGGTCCCTGTGGGGCCTGAAGTAAGCTGCAATAATTGGTCTCAAAAGAATATAGACCTCTTTTGAATTTAATGCAATCCAATATCAAATATGAGCTTATAGCAATGCCTGGAGATATTCCATCAACGAGACTGAAAAAATCTTTCTATTTTGCTCGAGGGCACAGATAATTTAGATAAAACTGCATATGGATCAGACTATATAGTTATTATAAAAAATACATTATATATCCAAGCCTTCCTCATTTTTCAGTAAGTGTCAACAATGAATCAGTAGCAAATGAAAAATAAATAAAAGCAAAACTGTTAGTGATTCTTTGAGGTGTATTAATTAAATAATTTGATAAGTAAATTAAATAAGAATTTTTTTTTAAAATTTAATCAATATAAACGTTATTGAACAAGGTTTTTGCTCATCATGATTTAAGCAATTATTTATAATATTGAATAGTCATGGATAATTCAGAGACAACACAGCTGCTTCTGTATCTCTGAAAAATGATGACATGCTAATTTTTAGTAACCTTTCCCTTTTACAACAAGTATACTATGTATTGTACTGTACTAGCCAATTCCATTTGAGTATAAAAATAGGTGTGAAAATAGGAGTTCATCCTTGAGGATTTGTGCAGATGATGTTTTTCATCATGCTTCATGGTGTTATATATTCATGTAAACCTCTGAGAGGTAGTTCATAAGACCTGTAAGTGTGGCACTGTGTGAGACATGAAGTACATTATCCTATTAAAATTCAGCATGAAGGAATTACATGCCCGAGACCACCGAACAAATGAGGCACATGGTCATGCAGGTCATTTCATTCCCTCTCTTCCTTTTTTTTTTTTTGCTTTCATTCACACAGAAAGCGCTTCAGACGTTGAAAAGTATTTTCTCTTATGTTTCTCTGTAGCACATACAGAAAATAAAGGTACTTTATTGGCATCTACGGTTCCATGATGAACCATTAATGGGAAAGTTCACCCAAAAATGAAATTGCTGAAAATTTACTCATCCTCAGGCCATCCAAGATGTAGCTTGTTTCTTCACTGGAACAGATTTGGAGAAATTTAACATTACCTCTGCAGTGAATGGGTACCGTCAGTTCAAACAGCTGATCAAAACATCACAATAATCCACAGAACTCCGGTCCATCAATTAATATATTGTGAAGTAAAAAGCTGCATGTTTTATAATAAACCATCCATCATTAAGGCATTTTAACGTCAAACCTCTCCTTCCATGGATAGAGTCCGCACATAATTTTGACAAATTATGAATTAATGATGGATTTGTCTCTTACAAACACAGCTTTTCACTTCACAAGATGTTATTTAATGGACTGGAGATGTATGGATTATTGTGATGCTTTTATCAGCTGTTTGGACTCTTATTTTGACAGCACACTCACTGAAATGTTGAGGAACCTAAAATGGTTCTTATGGCATCACTGCAAAACTCCCCTTTTGGCACTTTTATTTTTAAAGAGTGTACAGTATGACAAAAAACTGCATAAATAAAAAAAAAAAAAAAAGCTTAGCCAGCTTTAAATCACATTACAAAAAAGCCACATGATAATTTTGAAAGTGACTTGTGTTTAGAGAATAAATCAAACTGGAGCCATCATAACAGTGTTTTCATCTTTCCCAGAACAATGGTCAGGAGACCAGAACCATGTTTCTTTCATGGCCTCTCTCTCTCATCACATCATTGTACTGCTCTCTAAACAGCTCTGACGGCTGCACCAGAAGGCTCTTGATGATTCCTTACTGCTGGGTTTTCTATTTTGTGTACACACACACACCGAACACAACCTCTCCAAACAAATCCCTTAGAGAACTCCAATAATGTGGAAGCCCAAATGTAATATCTGAACGAGAAGGAAAATTCCAAGTTCCAGAAAAGGCCTGTTCACGTGAAAACTATAAAAAGAACTATATAATGTTAACTATATTAGCGTTCACACAAACACATGATAACATTTATTAATATTTATGACCTAATGTTAATCACCACAAAACATTTTTGTCTGATCCCTTGAGACATTTACAATGGAAGAGAGAATTTCTTATGAAACTTTAACTATATTCTGTTTCTTTTGTATTTAAATAATCATTCAAGGTTGACATTTTATCAGAAAAATTGACTTGATGTCACTATGAACTGCATTGGCAAGCTTCAAGTGGTCCTTTTGACCTTGAATTGGTTTGATGGTTTAACCTTTAGGATATAAAAAATGAAAAGCGGCCGACAAATAGCTCTCCCTGAGGTCCCTTAAGTTATTTGAGACCATCTAGTCACAAATCATTTTTCATACATCCTGAAGTGAGTTCACGCTGAACTAGTACATCTTCAGGCCTCAGCAACTCAAGACGCAGGTCTATACAGGTGTTTTGTTGATGTGCTTGTTATGCAACACTTCTGTCTACTGACACAGGCCATTTTCTGTCTGTCCCTCCTCCGTTTAACCTTTCTGTACACCTCCCAGAGACGTTTGTGATTCCCGATATCTCCACCAACCAGGAGAGAACGCGTCTTTGTACACAACTTCCCATTTTAATGTGCTTTTAAAAGGCTTTTCATATCATTCACGCAGCGAGTGGCTCCTTCTGCCCCCAGAAACTTGAAAAGGAAAAGGATGACAGAAGACAGCCTCGCTTTCTGCACCACGAGCAAAAAAATAAATAAATCTCACCCAAAAAACTCTTCAGCGAAGACGGCGACAGCAGCGGTGATGATGCTAGAGCCAATTTAGCTCTCCCGCTGAAGCCCTTGAGCCCAAAGAAGGGGTGCTGAGGTGATTGACGAGCAAAGCACAGAGCGCGCGCCGTTTTAACAATCGCACGAGACGCTCACGAAGCAATTTCTGCACTGCCAGAGTCCATACGAGCTGAGTTTATCAAACCGTCTCGGTGTGTTGTAGAAGGTCTGCCTGGAGATGGAGTAGCTAACAATGTTTGAGCATCACAACATTTGTCGGCCATTGTCAAAGGAAACAAGTTAGCCTGCTATTCATTACATGAGAGATTACATCACAAATGCCTTCATAATGAAACTTTGTAAGCTTTTAATAAAATTAAATGGCTTTATTAGTCTGTGCACTTTGTTCAGTATATGCATGTCTACATGTTACATTTATTATGTGTGTATGTGTTTAAAAATATCTATCTATACTTTTGTTTACAAACACTGTGTATATAACTTTATATACAGTAAATATATTAAGTATATGTAAATTATATAAAAATACATCATGTTTATATAGTTAAAGTATAAACAGTACATATGTACATACACACAATATGTGTTTAAACATATTATCTACATCTATCTATCTGTTATGGGGTTTCAAATCAGAATATGACTTTTTGTTATGAAACAGGGCATAATTTTCATACATGTCTTCTGAAGAGGACACCAGGACAAACGACATATTAATCAGTCATTTTGGGGAGACAAGTCAATAGGGAAAGAAATTATAGATCAATATTCCTATGAAATATGAGATATTCTTATGAAAAGGTTGCCAAGTTATTACTCCCATTATAACACTTCTTTTTTCATTGTGGTTGGCCCCAAGAACACATTAATATGCACATTAGATGCAGTGTATAGTTACATTGTATAGAATGGGAATACCAATTTATGGAACTTTTACGCACATATTGCATAAAGTAAAATAGTATATCAAATCATTCTGTAACATAGTTCTGTAACATAGTCGAGAATCATCTTTTTACAAAGTTTGGTTAAAAACAGCCTGAAATCTAAAAACTGATGAATGGTGAATGAAAAAAATAAAAAATATATATTATTTATTAAATAATATATTTAATACATTAGTCCTGGCATCGTCTACAAAGGACATAGAATAAATATTAATAAAATCTTTTTTTTTTCTCTTTAAAAAATATTTTTTCTCCATTTGTTTCTTATGCTCCAACCAATATAATGATATTAAAAAATAAATTCACAAAACTTATTTTTATGGTTCTCAGGAGGATATATATTGTGTGTGTGTGTGTGTGTATGGAGTGTATGTAAAAGAACATGGTCAAAAGATTTATATTTATAGGTATATTTATTTATATCTATTTATGTAAATATATGAATATATAAAGTGCACTTGACTATGTTTACTACATGAGCCATTGCAATTCATCTCTCCATATAGGATTGGATCAGGTCAACCATTGATGGTTTCACTCTGTGTCATCTCTGAACAATGAGACCTCTCGCTCCATCTGACAGCTCCGTGGAAACACGGGCGGTTTAAGCAGCCGGTGAGCCACGGGAGAATCACTTCAACTGCTGAAGGCCATTGATCTTCTCCAGCTCCTCTCCCTCCTGATGAGGAGAGAGGAGCTCTCCAGAGAAATGCATTTTCAGTGTCATTCATCACCACCTGCAACGTTAATGTGTTACACGTGAACACGCACAAGCTAACGTTAAGATAAATATAGGACAGCACATATTTAAAAGCTGCAGTAAGCATTTTAGAAACACCATGCATAAAATTGCTCTTCAACCTGACAGATGTCATTTAAATAGCTGTCCTGAGAAAAATGAAAAATTGGTTCTGTGACAGCCTTAGGCTCTATAACAGGAAAACAAGAACATGGATTTTGCATACTTCTACATTATTCTATATGTAGTGTGTTCACATTGAAAAATGCAGGCGTAGTGCACTACAAATACCCAAATGGATGCTTTAAAGTCCACAAAAAAATCAAAACTGACCCTATTTACTTTGTTAGTGCACATTATCAGTCAGTTCAACAATTCATCCTTGCAAGTTAATCCACAAGAAAAATGCAACACATCAGGTGTATTTGAAATTACCTTCTTATTGAAAATATCAGATGTTACTATATGAAGTAAACTAGAAATCTAAGCTTTTCAATTTGAGATGACACTACTTCTTAAATTCAGCATGAGAGTCAAAACCAATTGCTTGGGAAACCTGTGTGAAAACAGTCATTACTTTCACAGTTTGGTAATACATTGAAATCCTCTTTTGACCTGGGACTGGCAAAAACTCCAAAAAAGAACAAAATAAGTACCATAAAATTTCATTTGATGTGATGCACTCCTGGACATCTGGAGCTAGCGTTGCGTGAGGACCATATTGAAATTGTCGTTATTCAGTAAAACTCTTTGGTGCCCTCTGCATTTACTATTATATCTCATTCATTTGAGTGCATATTCTATGGAGCCCCAAAAGGGACGATGATGGAAAAAATGGATGCTCTCTCGCAAAAGCATTATTTAAAAAAAATACTATAAAAATTATTGCGTTCTTCTGAGAAACTTCATGTTCCCTCGCAAAAGCACTTGAAATTGTTTTCCACCCACCTCATATTATTTCCATCATGAAATTCTGCAATAGAACGCAAAGTTTCTTGGGGGAACGCAAAAGCTTTGACATAATTTTTCCCCTCTGATTTTTTTTTACCATCACGATGTCCCTTGAGGGGCTACATAATATTAAAACTAGACACTTTGCAATCAGTTACAAGACATTCTAGAGTCAGATTTGGAACAGCAACATGATCAGAACTGACTTGTCTTGAATTATAGTTCTTATTATACCTCTTATCTAGTTCTTAGTAGTGAAATTACTGTTGCTGCATTATGAAAAATATTGACATGACCCAGCTTTGACAGTATTGTCATCCTGTCACGTTTCATGATATTAAGTGTTTTGACCTTGTTCCAAATACATTAATGAGCACATTTCTAAATGCGCCTGACTGAGACGCCTGCGTTCAAACTACCCTGGTTCTTTTTTGTAAGTGCGTGTGCTCATTTAAATGGAAGAGCTGTATTGTACACATTAATGGATGGGCGAAGTGATGAATAGCCAGTGTATTTGGGTCAGGGCTATCAGAAAATAGTGAGTAGCGTTATTGTTCGCATCAGAACGCACATAGACACGCACACACAGAAAATCAGTTGCTTGCGGAGAAACACTATGAAGGCAATCAAAAGTTCCACCTACACTCTCTGCATAGCCAGTATCCTGTTCTCTTATCGAACTATAAATATCTTTCTGGCTCAGCTTTTTCCGTTTATTTTCACTGCCGTCTCCATCCCTGCACTATCACCCCCAGCCCCCCATCTCTAATACTCATCCTGTCCACGTTTTTTTTTTTTTTTTTGTCTGTGGCTCAGGTACAGACTGTGAGTAGCATAATGACTGCTCAACTCAACGTGTGAAGTGTCGTACCTGCAGGAAAAAGAAGCCGTGTTTTACTGTATAATTAAATATGGATGAAGCTCAGAAGTGAGCGTTCCGATACAGAGAAAGAAACACCTCACTCGCTTTTTCACATCAACCTCAGGACATTGTTAAGGAGCATGAAACGCTGTTCACCACTTTTTACTTAAATTATGTATTTCTGAGTGAAACGAGACAAAATGCAGGGCAGGACTTTTATCTTTCATACACTGATTCGATTTTGAAAAGTGGGCAAGAAGTTTGTCAAGTCAATCATTTTTTTGCATTGATGAATCGTGCACAATCAGACCAGAAACATGTCTTAAGAAACTAAATTAAGTTTTAATTTCATGTCAACTTCAAGTGTACACTACTTTCGTTTATTTGCTTAAATAACAGTAAAACCGTGATATTGTGAAATATCAAAATAACATTATAAAACGTAATTTATTAAGTTTTATTATTAATAAAACGATTACTCTAGTTTTCAGTGTCACGTGGTCCAGAAATTTGGTGCTCGAGAAACATTTTTTTATGTCTTATCAATGTTGAAAACTGTTGCAGCCTAATAATTTTGTGGAAACCATGATAGCTGTATTTTTCAGTATTCTTTGATGAAGAGAAAGTTTAAAAGAACTGAACAAAAAGGTTTTGTAACATAAATTTGTTTACTGTCACTTTTGATTAATTCAATGCGTCCTTGCTTCATAAAATAAAAAAGAAAAGAAAGAAAAAAGCTATAGTAGTCTATATGTTTAAAATTCCCAACATTCCTGCAACAATCGCCTCAAACTCCCGTCATTTACTTTCATCAGTCTCCTCTTTCTTGTCTCTTGCATCATGCATTTATCACCCAGCTTCCTATTTTTCCGCTGTTATTTTCCTCTGTCTCACTCCCTCTTCATCTCTTTCCATCTCTCTGACCTACCTTACCTCATCTCTTCTCCATTTGTTTCAGTTTACAGTTGTTCCAGTAACCATGGAGACCTGTCAACACGTGGTATTCTCCTCAGATGAACCGCGGCGGTGGCGACAAAAAAGCACACACTGGTGGCGTCTGGCATGCGTGCGAGCCTGCGTTCCCTGACGCTTACATTCAAGACATCTGTCACACACAAACAGAGTGAGAAATCACGACAAGGACATGTGACAAGTGCACAGACGCAAACATAGCCTACAAACACGCTCAAAACATGACCGTTCGATACTCAGCAAAGTACAGTAGAGAAGACTGTGAACAATTGTACCTTGTTTTATGTCTTTAAATATCTATTTTATCTGTAGGTTGTTAAAGATGAAATTTAAATGAAAATTTTGTGCCTTTTAATCCACGAGTTTTAAAGCCATCTGTGCTAATGTACACATAAACATTGACAAAACGGACTTTTAATTACATCTCTTCTGGAAAAAGGACACAAAAATATTGATGACTCATCCTGCACTGCACAGATTTTTGTCCAATCAGATGCTCTTTAGAATAACAATGCCCCTCCCCTGCAGTAAATTAAAGGCGCAGTCACATTACAGTTGTCTGGCAAATTTCTGATGGAAATTATTTATTTATTTTTATTTTGCTAATTTGACCACACCTTGTAGCAAATAGTGATTTATTGCTTTGATGTAACTATTGGCTATTTAAATACAAATCCCTCGTCCCTGTAAACGTAGCGTTTTAATAGGAAACAGGACTAAAAACTGAACATCAAGCAATCTCAATTTCATGTAACAATCAACAGGCACTAAAACTGACTGAATTAAAAAATAAATCTTAAAAGACACAATGAATATTTTATAATAATGTCTAGATGAAGATTGATCAGCTGATAAACATGTTAATAATATAAAGTACACTCGAAAAAATGCTGGGTTGTTTTAACCCAATTTTGGGTCAAATATGGACTAACCCAACTTTTGGGTTAAAAATTTAATGTAAAAATTTAACCCAACAGCTGGGTTAGTCCATATTTGATCCAAAGTTGGGTTAAAACAACCCAGCATTTTTTAGAGTGAAACATACATTACTCCTGACTATTCCTCGATCTAGACTTTCATATTAATGTTACTTAATTTAATTTCTCTTTGATGATTGTGAGTTTGTGAGTTATGAAAGAAAATGTTATTATATATTAGCTTATTAACCTGTTAAACATTACATTTGGGAAAAAGGTCAGAGGCGGTGATTTTAACTTTGCGTCAGCCCCTCCGATGATATACATCTGCGGCAGAACAACAGTAGGAAACATGCACAATACATCTGCGTTAATCCAATAGCTGTAGTCATTTATTTGCATTACAGGTTTTTCTCTAATATTATCAAAACAAAAGGAATTTAAATAACGTGATTACATTCCTAGTAGTATTGGAGAGAGGAGAGTTTCACAAAGCCATCGAGACGGTGAGAGAGCTGCATCGAGATTCATTGTTGCATTGGAATATGATTCCCACAATTCCTCAAGCAGCCACATATTAACATATAACATATTGCATCCGTTCCCAGCAGTCTTTTCAAAAATCCAGAAGCTTTCCTCTGTTTTTAGAGGTACAAAAATACTCCTTTAGTTGAGATACATTCATAGAAATATAAAAATGTAAACCCCTATGCTCAAGCTTGGCATATTGCCGTCCTGGACTGGCAGAGGGATGGAGAGGAGGAGTTCTGCAGGAAGGGGCAAGAAGACACAGTCTGTCCTGAATTGTGGGAGGAAATATCAAGCTGACTCAAAGCAGTGATGAACACTTTTGGGGGCCAATTTAGAATATATATTATAAAAAAAGTCTGAAAATGTCATATTATTATACCTGAAATGTCAAGTAGAATAAATACGGTATTGGCTATATCAGTCACCCTTTATAGTGACAAGGAAATATAAAGTCTGACATGCAGTTTCCAATAGGAGGATAAAAGAGACAGGATGAAACATATAAAATGCATATAGAATGAGTTGACCAGTTAAAAGGGACAGTTCAGCACAAAATAAAAATTCTGGCATCATCTACTCACTCTCAAATGGTTCGACATGGAAATTTTGAAATGCTGCTTTTCTTTTTTCTGCTTTTGCTTTTTCTTCTCAAATTTAATTTGCTCTACTATGTTTAAACTGGCCCATCATGTTGGTTAAGATAAGCTCGAGAACCAATATCAATTGGTATTTTAGTTATTAATAGAAAACTAAAACAAGACTATATGAACACAAAGTTAAATGAAATAAAAATAAAAGCTAACATAACTGGGAAAAACTGAACCTAAACTAAAATACATTTTCATGACTTTAAAACTAGACTTTCTCAAAACAAAAAACTAAAATAAATACACTGGAACTAGAAAACTAAGGGCCAGATTTACTAAACAGGGTAAATTAGCGTTAGAGCGCAATTCCATAAAAGTGCAGATGGTAGGGGAAAATTCTGTGTGATTTACTGACAATGCATACATTAAAGAACACAGACGCAGCCAGATCATTTCCATAATGACCAGCGCAATCTACCAAGAGCAGCGCAAATTACCACCTGCTTTAAGACATGCTTTTTTTTAGCGTTAAATAATGGTGCAAATACCAGTAATTTGACAAGCGCAAACGTAAATCACATTGCGTGATTCATTTTAATACTCTCCTCCCATAAATTTTGCATCTGAAAGGGAAACTCCTACAAATGCATATTCAATAAGGTCAGAAAAATAACTGTGTCCATGCCTTTTCAGCACTAATTCTTCACCGCACATCTTTAGTAAATCCTGACAGTACTATTTTAACGCCAAAAGATGGTTTGCACTGACGCAAGCTGTTAGTAAATCCTGGCCCTAAAACTTCTGAAAAACTAAATTATACTGAATAAAATATAAAAGACTAAACTAAAACAAAAATAGGAATAAATAAATAATATATATTTTTAAAACAATAAGACTAAATAAATAAATAATATACTAAAACATTTTTATGACTCCAAAACTGAAATAACTAAAATGGCGACAGACAGACGATATGAAACTGGTCCAAAACTAACAATGACAGAGTAAAAACTAATGAAAACTAAGCTAAAATGAAAAGTAAAATGAAAAATTAAATTGAAATAACTGGCTCAATGTGTCTTCACAAAATCACAAATGTGATTAGAATGGCTTCAATGGAAGAGAAGATTTTCAGTACATTCGACTAATATTTGTCTGCTCTTGACATGAAAGGACAAGTTTTTTGGAGCTTGAAAATATTTTTTTCTGTTTTATGGAAAATAACAGCTTAACCATTCTATTAAACTATTTAAAAAATTAATTAATTAAAAAATACAGCTTAAAAACTATTTTTTTTTAGTGCTCCACGAAAGAAAGTCATTCAGGTTTGGAAGGACATGAGGATGAGTAAATGATGACACAATATTCATATCTTGGTGAAGCATCCCTTTAAAATGAATGACTAAGTAAGGTCAGTGGTGAAAACAGGAGTAGGAGGTTTGCAATATACTCCCAGATTAAGACTGAAACGGGAGGAAAGTGAGCAGAGAAAGAGAGAAAGACAGAAAGAGAGGGAGACAAGCAAAGCAGACAGACCACATCTGTGCCAGGGAGAGACTATTGACAGCAGGGGCCACTTTGCCACCGGCAACCAATCCCCCAAGACCAGTCCTAAAGAGCAAGCAAACAGAAACCCCCCTTTCCATGTCAATTCAACTTCTACTAATAATAAACTCCACCGTTTGAACAGCCCACCCCCATCCCTCATGCTCCAGATCCCATTCCTTCAGAACCCTCTGCCACAAATGCCCCTTTAGTACTTGGCTACAGTATTCTAACCCTGTTTCTCGCACGCATACTCAAGTACATGCACTCGCATACAGCGTCCGCACATTGTGTAAGACTCGTCCCTGCTGTTCCTCCCTCCTGCCCTGAGGGCCAAGCAGAGGAGAAAAGAGAGACTGTGTGTGTCAAGATGACCTTCATGCTTCTATGGTGTCTACTGCACAACCCTACATGTCATCTCTACAACCTACTGCAAGGGTATACTCTCCACCCTCTTCAGAAGTCATGCAATTAAAAACAACAAACAGAAAGAAACTAAAGGGATATCCTGCAAAACTTTAGAATGATGCTTTCAAGTGAGCAGTTGTGGTTCATATTAGTTTAAATGCAAAGCAAACAATCAATCTTGTCTTAATGAAGTTGGGTTTACGGGATGTTCACATTGCAAGTGATCTGAAGCCACCTGAAGTCATTTCAATTTCTGGTCACATGAGCAGCAATCTGATGCGAAAGCAGAAGTGCTATTTTAGTATGATTTATATACTATTTCATTCATATTTTGAATGGGCTTTTATTATATTTTCATTTTAGTTTAAGTTTTAGTCAGTTTGTTATTTTCTTTTTGTCATTTGTATTAGGTTGTATTTCATATTTAGAATTCAGCTTTAATTTTTTGGTTACACTTTATTCCTTGTTACAGTGTAATTATACATTTAAGTACTGAGTAATATTAATTAACTACATATACTTACTATATGGTTAGGTGTTAGGATTAGGGTTTGGTTTAGGGTTAAGGTCCTTGCACACTGAGTCCGTTTTTTTTTTCGTATTCATCATCCTTTCCTATCAAAATGCTTGTTACGGATGCGAAAATCGAACCTGATCCGAATTTGCTTATGACTGACGAAGGTTTCAGAGGCAGTGTGTAAACGTTATTGACAGCGTGAGGTCGTATTTATTTTTTAACGTGCGAAAGTTTCAGACGAAAATGAGTGTGCAATGACCTTTAGTAGCATGTAATTTTGAATAATTAATTGTTATTATAAAAGTACATATAACGTGTAACGTACACCACAAAATAGTGTTTTTTTTTTGTTTTTCATATTTTTACGTTTAGTAATGCTGTTCTGTGCTTTTGTCATTTTTGTTTAAATATTAAGAATTTAGCTTTAATTTACTTTTATTTTCATTTTAATTTTAGTTTTAAATTTTAGTAATGCTGTTATGAATTTTAATTTAAGTTTTAGTCATTTTGTCATGTGCTTTTGCCATTTTCATTAGGTTCTTTTCATATTTAGAATTTAGCTTTAATTTATTTTTTATTTTTCATTTTCATGATTTATGTACTTTGGTCATTTTTATTTATTTTTTAATAATAAGAATTTAGCATTAATTTATTTCTTATTTTCATTTAGTTTTAGTCATTTTAATACTATTTCAGTTAGTTGTCAAGGCAGTATTTCTAAATTAACAATTTTTTTTTAATAGTTTTCAGTTTAAGTTAGCATCAACAACACTGCTGCAAAATTGTAAAAATATGTTAATGTATTATAAATGAACATGAATTAAAATATATTCACAAATTAACATTAATAACTATATAATGAATAATAAATGCTGTTAAAATATATATACCAAATTAGCATTAGCAGTGGCATTTGAAAGGGGATGCAGCTTCTCAGAGGCTTTTAGCATGCTGTCATCATGCTGTAAATTAGCATGCAAAAATTCTAACAAGTTACCTGTCCTGCATAAAGCCATAAAACCCTCTCTAAGAAGTTCCTAAATTCATCCCCTTTAAAACCTCACCACTACAGTCATCAAAGCACTGCTTTTGTAACGAATTCCCAACCTTCAACAATAAATTCCAAGACAATTACTGTCAAACTTCAGATTGCCCGCTGTGAGCAATGTTCCCGTTATTATGCATAATCCATCTTCTTTTTATGTGAGGACTATGGTAGTTTTGTACAATTAAAGGTTAGTTATTTAGCTTATTTACTGAATATCTGTCAGCTTACCGTTGACAGTTTTTTAAGCATCTTACATGCCTAACTAGTCTGATTAGTATTCAGTGATAATGATATGACTATTAATAATTAGGCAGTGCTTATTTAAGACTGACTAGTTGTTTAGACAACCCATCAACTAGTTAAGTTTGTTAAACATAGCAGATACAATGCATTTTTACACCATACAGGGCTAATCTGACTAAATTAGAGGATAAAGTCAGTTATCAAGCACTGCAAAGCTTGATTAGAATAATTCATACTTTTAAGCATCTGATTAAAGCTGATTTTCTAATATAAATCATTTGGCTCACTGAATAGGGGACTATCTCCAGTCTTCTCTTTTTACTACTCAACCTGTGAAATTTATTCCCATCTTTTCAAGTCATGTTTCCATAAAATTCTTGGAAGTACAGTATGCGAAAGAATGTTCCAAGTTAAAAACAAGTTCGTTTTCCAAGATGAAAACGAGCTCATTTTTCAACGTGAATACGTTCTAGGTCAGTTAGCATCTGATTATGTTATCAACATAATTCTTGTATGTAAGTGAAGCTGCTACCTGGTCTCATGACGAAAACGTACCTCTGCGAAATACATACTAATAAGTACATATCACTGCAGTTTCCAACAGAAATGAACACTAGAGGCAGTAAAACATCGAGCACTTGTAATCATTTTCATACACAGTTATGACTACAGCTCCATATGTTTTGCTTTCCGGACGTAATAAGCTTGCTAGCTAGCTCAGCTGGCACCGAATTGGACTTGGGATGCTAAAACGGCATTCTTGTGATTGCGTTTTTGTGTGTCACATTCGCTTTTGTTCATACCATCGGGTAGGTTTAGGTGTAGTGCAGATGGTACTTCATTTTAAAACGTCATGGAGCATTAGACATCATGGAGAGCCACTCTACGACATTTCAAGTCCAAACTGCGGTGACACCTACAAAACCAACATCACATAAAATGTACCGCATGTACGTTCATCTGTTCCAGGAAAAAAAAAAAAAAAAAAAAAAAAAAAAAAACTTTTAGCGCCACCCAGTGGACATTTTATATCAAATATGTCATGAAACCTACATGGTGGTACGTATTGCGCGTTTTGCAAAAAAGGTCCCAGAGGTACGTTTTCATCGTGAGACCAAGTTGCAAAGTTTCCTCCTTTATACCGTTGCTATGGGGATAGTGGCATTTTTTCAATTTCTGGACAAGTTTCCAGAAAAACCAAGGTGTACTTTAGTGTCTATTCCATTGATATAATTGCAATTTAGAACCTGAGGAACGCTGTCAAACTTTTTTATTTTGCTAATAACTGGTCACATGTTCCAAATGCTGCTGATAAAGTGTAACTTTTCATTGCACATAACTTTTGTGACAGACTTTATGTAGGCATCAGTGATTAGAATAAATTAGAAGTTTAGTAAAATTTTGATGGATCTTTTTTTTTAAGTCAGTTACATAAAAAGGTAAATTGCTCTAATATGAATGATTAACTGCTAGTCGGTCAGACTAGTTAAGTCATGGTCTTTACATAGTGGCTGTAACTGGCACCTGAAGTTTGGCTTAATATGAACAGTATTTGGACAGACAGTTAATGAACATGTGGGTTGAATCTGAATCACAGTTTGTTTTACTTTTGGTAGGTTAAACTTTCTACTGTTGGAACTCCAACTAGTTTTCCTGATTAGAGATATCCCTTTAGTTTCTAGCATTGAAAGACATGCCGTTAGAGAGATTATCTTAAAAACTGGTAAACACATCTATCTTCGAAGGAACCATTGCTCCATGGCTTTGGCAGTGCGTGTACCACTTATCTTATCAGTCCAGTCCTGAGTCCAGGTTAACACGCAGATTCCATTGGAACTTGTCCGTTTTAAAGGTTGACTGCTACAAACCCAGGGACCTGAGATCCTCCCCTTCTCCCAGCGATGGCTGTCCAGCTCTGGGTAAAGTTCCAGGGGTGTGTGAGATCTGTTGGTGATGTTGCAGAAGAGGCGTCTCCAGGCTCTGCGAGCGGGTCCGAGCAACTGCGCTGTGCGGAGAAAGGGTCAATAACGGCTTTCTGAATCTGTCTGTGTGGGGGGATGAGGAAAGTGTGATGGGAAAGGAACCAAGAGATGTGGTGGGGCAGACCAGCTGCAGTTCTTGTGGTCTGAGCGGATGGGATACAAGTCCTCCTGGACGTATTCCAGGGTGTATCGGTGAAGAAAAATGAGGGCTGGTCCAGGAAGAACCCTGGCTCTGGAAGGGGACGGGAGGTGATGGATGTCCCGAGGTAAACATGGATGTACAGACACCTGGTGTTTGAGGAGAGGCCATCATGGATTCGATGAGAAAGGCAAGACTCTGCATAACTCGTCCAAGCTCAGCCACCTCTCGTCTGAGAGAATTCACCTATGATACATAAACAGGCGTCACATTTGACCTTTACAGGCATTAGGAAGCAGAGATGTTTGTATTTTGTCATTAGGGATCCATCACAAGTAGATTAAACAGATTCATTAGCTGTTATTTCCCTTTGAAGTGAGAAGTGATGATATCGTCCTTTTTAGGGTAGAGCACATGATATGATTAATGTTTTTCAGCACATGATTAATGAAACAGTCAGCGTTTCATTAATAGAAGTATGCTGAGCAGTAGTGGTAGATTATAAATACAGTATATTTCTGTGATATTCTTTCTTCACAATAGAGAATCACTGACTGAATCTACTGCAATTTTCAGAATAAATGTCTTTTTTTTTTGGATGTCAAATGATTTAACATTTTTTGTCAGATACAAAAAAAAAAGTGTATTTTAGTCATTTTTTTCCTTTTTTTTTTTAAATCATTACTTTTTAAATGTAATTCGAATTAATTTAATTTCTCTTTACAATATAACATTACACAATCCAATGTTATGACAATTATTTTGATACATTAACAGGCGTTTGCAAGTAATGTTTATAAAAAAAATATACAATTATAAAATAAAAATTCCAGTATTTTGTAGTACTTGAAACGTGCTACACACATTTGTGTTCATTTAAAAATAACGTTTGACCAGTTTTTACATTACATCAATCAATCTGATGAATAACCATGTAAAAATAATAATAATAATAATAATAATAATCTTGCATTAATTTGATGACTTAACGTATATATTGCAAACATATATTTATATTAATTTTTTTTATTTTGCAGTAAACATTTTTACAGTAAATTAAATATTCATGATTCAAGCAGCAGAATAGCTGCTGCTTATTAAGACTCTTTGTGTTCTGCATGCACAACATGAATTTTTAATTGGTTTGGATGGTTGATGTTTTAACGCCATGCCAGTTTCCTTGGCTTTCTTTATGGAGAGTAACAAGATAAACTAATATAAAACAGCAATTTAAAAACTTGTTTTTTAAGTTTGCTTTAGATAAAATTAAGAGTTGACTGTTAAAACATTTTTGGGAGTGTTTGCAAAGTAATATAATTTATTAAGAGAACTTATCACAACTTAATAAAAGATGTTTAACAGATACTGGACTGTCACAAATAGCATATCAGTAGATGAATCTTCAATTCTAAACATTTGTAATATATATTCCAGTATATAAAGACCTCTTAAGTATTTTCAAAGAGGGGTGCAACAAGCAAGAAAAAAAAACAAATGAAAACAGTCTCCCACAGCAACAGAACAGTATGATCTTCTAAGGCCATGGGTTGTCCCTCTGCGTCCACCCATCTGTCATTGTCTACTAGAGCCAGCAGCTTTTAGGTGAAACTGAGGCATTATTTATTTAGGTCCTATGGGACATCATTGTTCGTTGTTGACTTATTGATATTTAGTTATTTTTGGGTTCTCTCTCAAGAAAGATCATTACTTACAGTCCCTGGTGTAGATCCTGATTATTTCTTTGGGTGAAAAGTATAAAACCTGAACAAATGAATTTACATTAATTACAACAACAAATAAATATATAAATAAATAAAAAGTTGATTAGGTCTTACACCTGTAAAGCAATTTCCATTGTTAAAGCCACCAGTGTTACAATTTCTCCAACTGATTTTTCTAGAAGTGCACTAACACTTACAGTTATCAGGAGGTACCCACAGCTCACTAAATTCAATTTGGATTTCTATAATTGCTCTTCCTGTGTATCTTTTTGCACTGTTTGTCCTCTATACACATCCCTAATAAGCTCAGAGTAATAATGTTCATGATGGTCCAGAACACAGCACAGATGATCCAGATTCAGATGGACACCGATTTGGCAGTCACCCTCAGAATCGTGCCAACACGTGATAATACCAAATAATGAGGGTAATTGGGTAATGATCCATAAATGCCATCAGAGGCAGGGAGGTACAAGACAACAGCTTCAAACAGGAAGGGACAACAGGAAGAGAGCACTCATCCTCTTGGTGGACCGAATCAAGCATGGATTACAACAAAATCCTGCTGAGAGGCCGGCTGTCAAAAATATATAGTGAGATACAAGAGACAGAGATAGAGAAGAAAAAATGAGGAAGAGGCTCAGCAGCAGGGTGTCCCTCTCACAACATTACCTGTCAAAAGCCTCATGTCAAAGCCGTGGGCTGACAATCAAGACTGTGGCTTGTCACATGGATTTATACACCCACGCCAATATTCAGCTGAACTACAGTTCTCTGTCATTGTCCTATCTGGACTCAATTATGTGGTAAAAAATGCAGCGGTAATTAAATAGTTAATTTAGGATTTGAGAATATATTACACTGGGGAGAAACATGGAAAAATACATCAAAATCTTCCAGCCAGACTGACAGCAAGACTTCTAAGTCCTGATGGATTTTTATTAAACATTAATGTTCAGTTAATTTTAATGCTAATATTCAATTTATATAAAAAAAAATTATGTATTCACTTAAAGTTGCACATTTATGTGAGTGACCAATTAATTTTGATTTAAAAATAGAATTGTTCATGAAACAGTTCACGAAACTAATTCAATGATTAATTTGTGCAATTGCTCAAAAATGTTCACTATAAGTTCCATTTTGCGTGCTTTAAAATGTATTTATAAAAACTATATTATACAAAAAATACACCAAAAGGCTAAAAAATATAGCACAGCATATATGGCACCTCTTAAATTTAAAAAAATTACTGTGTGTGTGTATTATATATATATATATATATATATATATATATATATATATATATATATATATATATATATATATATATATATATATATATATATACACACTGCCTAGCAGTAATTTTCCTCAGATAAACAGCTTTACAAACAGCCTTTGAATTTATAATGAATTACATCGAATCATGTACATGTGGAATACATGGGAAACCACATGCAGCGGGTTCAAGGGCATTGTGGAAATCTGAAATGTTGGAATGTTCTCTTCCATCATCATGGGGCCAGTCCCACTTTCCTCTTCTAATGAGTTTTATGTCCTCTAGTGTTTGAATAACATCCCCTTCTCCTCTCTCGCAGCAGCCCGCCATATGGCTTGTGCGTACCTGGCACCAGGAGCTCACCTGAGATGCGCTGGTTTCGATCTGTTAGTACTCACATTTAGTGCAGAGTTATCACCCATAAAACCCACAATCCATGGGAACTTTCCAAATAAACTAAGTGCAGACCTACCATTAAATTACACAGCAAAAAAATGACATAAGACTGACAGAGATTGAACAGAAAATCATTTACCTCTTGGTTGAGGTGGCGTAGCTGTCCTCTGGTGTCCTCTGATTTAGCTGCTAATTCTGCACAGAGAAAAAAAACAATTATGTCCAACTGCCTCACACTGACAGAACTTCCAGTGAAAACTCATTACAAAGACTTCAAGGAAGAGTTCACCACAAAAATGAAAATTCTGTCACCACTCACACTCATGTCTTTCAAGACCAGTATGATTTTCTTTCTTCCAAAAAGCAAAAAAGGATATATTTTGCAAAATTTCTAAGCTGCCTTTTTCGTATGAAAATAAACTGTGATTCAAAGTGACAAGGTCCAAAACAGATAAAGGACAGTCTTCTGAACATCTTTGTGTGTGGAAAAGACCAAAATTTAAGACATTATTTGCTGAAAATAAGAAAAACAATTTTTCATTTACACTGACATACTGTATGAGAACCAATGAATATCTGTAAATAAGAGAGAACTTGAAAACGAAAATTTACAACATCCAAGATGTAGATGATTTTGTTTCTTTATCAGAACTAATTTGGAAAAATTTAGCATTACGTCACTTGTTCCAAACAGCTAATAAAAACATAATAATCCACAAGTAATCCACATGACTCCAGTACCTTATGTGAAGTGAAAATATATATGTTCGCAACAAACAAATTCATCATTAAAACATTACTAACTTCAAACCATTGCTTCCAACTAAAATACGAGTCCTCTCTTTATAATATTTCTTTCTCCAGTGAAAAAGTCATCTCGCCTGAATCAGGAGAGAAATATACACGGATCAAGTTCCATTTACAAGCAAAAACAGTTCAAAACTAATATGTCAGTGGATTTTGATGTGAGAAGACAATAGGGATGGACTTTTTCACTGGAGGAAGTGTTATTATGGATTATGGGCTGGAATTCTGGCCAGATATGACGGTTTAAACTTGAAACGCCTCAATGATGTATTTGTTTCTAACAAACATGCAGCTATTCACTTTACAAGACATTAATTGATGGGCTGGTGTTGTATGGATTACTGTGATGTTTTTATCAGCTGTCTGGACTCTCATTCTGACGGCACCCATTCAAAGAGGATCTGTTGCTAAGCAAGTGATGTAATAAGTTTCTCCAAATTTGCTCTGATGAAGAAACAAACCCATCCATATCTTGCATAGCCTGAGGTTGAGTACCTTTTCAGCAAATGTTAATTTTTTGGGTGAACTATTCCTTTAAGGTGATAAACAAAAGATCAGCATTAATAAATACTGCAAATTGTGCGTCAGCCATGGAATATTGCCATAACGCCGAAAGATGCCAATATTCATCAACTCATCCATCCTCTGCCAACACACACATATGCACACAATCACTCACACACCTGCTGTGGTGGCAGTGGTATTAGTTGCACCACTGACGGTGTGCTGATGGCCAGAGGAAAATATGAATGTGTGTGAATTTTCTGTACCATCACTGTCCTCTGTGCCGTCCACGACCCTGAACACATACAAACAGAAATCCACTTTACTGTTCTCACAAAGTCCTTCATGCACCAGTGAGCAAATGTCTATTAAAATAATGCATCTCTGAATGTTTTTTAAATGCATGCATGTGTGGGCATGCGCACACCTTGGGCTGAGATTTGCAAGGTCAGGCTTTGTGACGGTCTGCTGAATGTGGAGCTTTTTGTCGGTTTGGTGATCATTTTTCTGCATGTGCGTTTTCTGTTTGGTTCCACCGCTGAGATACTGTATCTGATCATCTTCATCATCATCATCTCCCTCGTCTTGATGCTCAGCTATTGGTGGATAGCACTGGATCACGTCTCCATTTCCCCTCCCCTCCATCTGCGATTGGACAGAAGAGATAGCGCTGAGGTCGTGTGAGGCCAGATGAAATTTGGATGACTAACCTTGGATGACTCAACTAGAAAAAGGTTGACTTTTCATTATTAACAATGAAACAAAAGTAGATCTAGTTAATGTGACAGAACAGGAACATCTAGTTAATGTGACAGTGCTCGCTTGCTCCTTAGAAATTTTCTTTCTAAGCAGTCATTTAGGGGCTTTTATGTGGCATTTAGGTAATTTTATGCTGGTCCCACATTTTCCTTGCCATCTTCTCCTCATCCATTAAAGCAGTAAATAATTACCTAAATGCTCACTCTCAAAAGACAAGGTTTATTTAGATGGAACACATTTAATAAACAATGCTAAATAATGCAAAATGTTTTTCACAGATTTTTTTAGAGAGAGAAAAACAAATAAATACTAGAGGTGTGATTATTTGGGTTGACAGCAAATTGATTTGATTCACAATTCACTGATTTGATTCATTTTTTTAAAATGCTTTTACAGGAATATTACAGAAAATCAAAGTAACACAATCTGGCAAATTTATATCACCGTAATGGCATATAACAAAAAAAAAAAAAAATCAGCGAGAGTTTGTATGGGAGTGTATGAGAGTGTATGTTATTTCATTTATTTGGGCTTTTAAATATTATTGGAAATATTTTTATATAAAAATATATTTTTTATTTTAAGATTTTTCAAAAATATTTGTATATATATTATATTTTTTTAGAATAAACTGGAACCATTACAAGTATTTAAATTTATTAATGTTTCATTATAACATTATTTAAAAATACTATTAAATACTGTACACAACTCAATTTTAAATTGATTACTGGCAAACACAAACTGTCATTGTGTGTGCACAGACACACAATGAAAACACTCTTAAAAACAGCCTACACACTTTCTCTCAAGGACTAATTAGACAAAAGCTACGAAACAGCAGAAACACAGCAAAGTGAATGTCCTTGGGTAAAACTCATGTAATGGTAGTGGTCCTACCACTTGAACTTTGACCTCGCTAGCAATGACCTCAGGAAGACTTGACCTATAAGACATTTAAAACAACTGGCCTGGCAGCTTTGATAACATAATAATCTTTGACCCCTAGTCGTATGAGTGAGAGTGATCATGTCAGAACGAACCCTAAGGGCTCGACTTTTTCCGTTTGATAATAGTCAGTGTAATGGGTTTCGCTGTGCTTTACACCTCACGGTTCTCACGCGCATTGCCAATTACACAGTGAAACTCTGCAACGAGGTTGGCTGGAAATAACAATCTCCATTTATAGAACACTTTAAATGTCAGTCCACTGAAAGGTGGCAGAAAAGTCAAGAGGTAAAACACAGTAAAGAGACGGAATAAACGTGAGGGGTATTCCCCATCTCTCTATCTCTCTCTCTCTTTAATTTCGCTCTCCCTCTGTTCTTCTATATATATGTCTGATTAATTACACTTTCGTAGACTAATTTGGTCATTTTCCCTGTTGAATAATTGAGGCTCCCTCACACTGTAATTGAAAGAGCGGCAGTTTCCCAAAGCAGTCAGTCATCCGGCACTTCAATAACCGCCTGCTCCTCCTTTTACCCCTTCCTCGCCCCTAAACGCGCTGTTCCCCTTCCTCTAGAGCCGCTCCCTCCCTGATTACTGCTTCAGGCATGGAAGGACAGGGAATGGGGAAGATGATCATCACCATCATCATCACCAATTTTTCGTTCTCTCTCCCTGCTGTTTCAGAGCTGCAGTGTTCTTAGCTTCCCTCATTAGGCAAATGAGCCGGGAGGTAGATCATTGTTAGGGAAATGAGCCCCAAGCTATTATAGTCAACACAGCACTGTTAGTGGATAAGTGCGGAATGATTGACAGCTGAGGAGAAGACGCACCTGTGTGTCCATGGACTTACTGGACATCCTGGATATGACCTGGAAAGTGAGACATATGACAATATGTAAGCATGCACTACTGTTCAAAAGTTTGGGCTCAGATTTTATTTTAAATTAATAATTTGATTTAGCGAGAATACATTAAATTGACCAAAAGACAGTAAAGACATTTATAATGTTTCAAAAGATTTCTATTTTAAATAAAAGATGTTCTTTTGAACTTTCTATTCATCAGAGAATCCTGAAAAAGTATATTTCACTGTTTCCACAAAATATTATGCAACACAATTGTTTTTAACTGATAATAATAAATGTTTCTTGAGCAGCAAATCAGCATATTAGAATGATTTCTGAAGGATTGTGTGACACTGAAGATCTGAGTAATTCAGTTATACCATCACAGGAATAAATTGCATCTTATAATATATTAAAACATAAAACACTTATCTATGTATCACTTTGGATGTGGGGTTAAAAAATATATTATATATTGGTGGATCCCAAAAACAATATTAAATCAAATAACTGAATCAGGTTATGATCAGGTCAGGCTTTTACTGTTACCGAAATGCATTAAGGGCTTCGGAAACCACAAACAAATAAATGAACGAGAAATTCTAGCATCACAATGGTCATGTGATGTCTTACATGGCTCTCTTGTCCCTCTCTCAGGTTGTAGGTGAGGTCGTGTGTAATGTCCTGCACAAAACGATGGGAGTATTCAGGATACAGGTCGAGCACCTCATACAGACCCCTTAGATTAATGCACTGCAGGTCGCAGTACGTCAGCGCCTTCACGTCAGCGTTTGTCTTTATCACGCGGTCACCAACCGACATGTTTGCACCAATCAGGTCACCTTTACCTGTACACGTCATACAGGAACACAAACACAAATATTTTGTCAGATACCACTAGGAAATTGCAAGCGTGTTTAGTCAGTGTGTCAATATGTAGGCTAAACTGGAAAGCTAATCTGCCATGGATTCCCTTAGGAGTATGAGGAATGTATAATATAGAATGAAAACATGAAAAGGATTCCAAGTAATGTTAACCACAGACCTTATTTTATTCATAAATCGGAAACCGCTATTCCTCTGTCAGCAGGGTGAAGAGAGAGTGTGAGGGAAAGATGAGAAAGATAGTGTGTTTTTTCCTGTCAGAACTCATAAGGTGATATTAACTCAAACACACATACACACAGGCAGGACCTAACAGGATGATGGGGATTATATTTTTTCGCACATTTGGTCCACTGTCCTATGAGCCTGCTGTGTGTGTGAAGCTTCACAGAGAGAGTGACCAATCACAGAGAGCAGCTTTTGTTGGCAACTGTAGGAACACATGGGCCCTGAAGTCTTCACTTAATGAGAAGCAGACATTTTTCCCTTCATTCTAGTTTTTCAGTGCACTAAAACTACATCTGAGATAAAACTGTTTGCTTGTGTGTGGGTTTGTGTAAACTGACCGAGGATGGCTAGCACCATGCTGTCCTTCAGCACCTCCATGGAGCCAGAGCAGACAAAGAAAAGAGCCTGTAAAGCATCTCCATGACGAAGAAGGTACTCGCCCGGCGCACAAAACGAAGTCTTTATGTGCAGGGAGAGAGAGCGGAGACATCCACGGCTCAGAGAGGAGAAGACGGACAGCTCTAAGATCTCTTTATTCAGATGCATTGCAATGTCCGAACGCAGCTCATCTGGAAAGTCTTTCAAGAGCTGGAGAGAGTGGACAGGAAGGAGAGAAAAAGAAAAAACGGATGTGGAAAAAGAAAAAGGAAACAGAACAAGAATGGGAATGAAAATAGCAATAGAGAATAAAGAGAATAAAGAAAAAGAAAAACAGAAAAAAGGGAAGAGGAAAAAGAAAAAATGAAAAGATAAAGAAATCAAAAAGAGAAAAAAAAGAAGAGAGAAAATGAGAAAAATGGGAGGAAACATGAAAAGAAAAAGAAAGAGAAAAGAGATAACAGAGAAAGTGAAAAGGAAAAGAAAAACGCAAAGAAAACCAAAACGGCAAAGAAAAATGAGAATGTTATAAAAGAAATGAAAAAATTAAATAAAGAGAAAAAAGGAAAACAGAAAGCAGCAAAATAAATAATAGAAAAGAGAAAAGGAAAAGTTAAAGAAAGTGTAAGACAGAAAAAGGCAAAAGAAGAAAGGAACAAAAAAAAGAACAAGCAAAAAAAAAAAAGAAAGAAAAGGGAAAATAAAAATTAAAGGAAAAAAAGAATAAAAATATGAAAGGGAAAAAAAGAAGGTTGAAGTTAACATTTATTTACATTATGAGGAAGAGAAATCTTGTGTTTTCTGTGTGAACTTATGTAACAGCACATTTCATTCATTAAACAGGCATTAAAATCATTAAGCATGCCGCTTTATGAGTTTTCACCCTTAAAACAAAAACTGGAAGTATTCCAGCCATGCCTCATTCCTGCTCTCCGCCACCCTTCATCTGCTCTGCTCATCCATCCATATATGCAACCATCCTTCAGCCTGACTGAATGGCATCTGTCACTCTCCCCTACACTCACGGCACACATCCCTCTCTTTCTCTCGCTCTCTGTCTTCTGCTCTCCGGCCATCAGCCTCGCCATCTATTATTCATAAATCTGTGATTTAGAAAGGTGTTTAGATTCCATCCCATTTTTTTCTGCTCTCTCCTGACTCTGGAATAAAGTCCCGGGCTCAAGGACGGAGCACACGCAGTCGTTCCCTCCTCAAGAGTCCAACTGTCTATCTAAATTATACTTACCTTGGCTGTTGCTTTGCTCTTGGCATCAGTATGTTATTTCATTACAGTACATCACTTATAGTACCATGGTATAAAAATGTGATGATATCATGATTTTTTTTTAATGTAAATCAAAGATTGAGTGATATTGGTTTACAAGTGTCAAACTAGAATTTTTAAATGAACAAATTTTAATTGTTTATTTGTCCTTTTGATGTAATAATACTAAATCATCATTAGACACTAACAATTAAATCACTTTAAAATAAATAATAAATTTATATTGCATTAATATGAAAATAAATTACAATAACAATATTAAATATTAATAATACCAATAATAAAAAAAAATATATATATATATATATATATATATATATCATTGTACTATTATTTATTTATACTTTACTTGAGTCTTTTCAATCAAACTTTTAAGCTATACATTTCTTACTACATGAGTGAAGATCTGATTTATCAGCTTATCTGTTTTTTTTTTAATAAGAGATTTATACAAAAATCTGTCATGAAACTCTAGATAGTGCAGGCCAATAGGTTCTAACTCAATCTGATATAATCACATCATTATTCACATGGCGCAGCTGATTGGTTTCTTTCACATCAGCAGCTTTTCACATCCACCTGTATAGATCTGTTACATGGTAATTTCATGTATGTTATATATGGGGGTTATTTCATATATGTGCAGCATCAGTATTTCCTACGGCTCTGTCACCTCTCTTCACAGACACGTAAATAAAACAACATGAATCTCCGCGAATACTCGCCTCAAATACATGAGAAATATATGTATAGAAAGCTTGAAACGTCTACATTTAAATGAAGTTAAGTCACGTCCAAAACAAATATTCTCTGTTGACGTAATCCATATGAAACCAACGCGATGTCCAGTTTTCCCATCTCAACTCATATCTAATGTGGTCACGCCCATGCGCCGATCATGCTTTTCACATTCAAACATCCACATGAGACACACGCGAATGTAAACGCCCACATCGCCAAGTTCTTCCCGGCTACTTTCGGTTTCTGGAAGAAGATCTGCTGAGAAATAACCCAGAATTTCAAAATGTTTTTTTTTTTTTTTTTTTAATATATATTTCTTTCAGAGCACATAAACAATATACACTATGGAAATGCCAGGTATGTGATGTTCATTTATATATTTCAACATGACACACTACCAGTCAAAAGTTTTTGAACAGTAAGATTTTTAATGTTTTTTAAAAGAATTCTCTTCTGCTCACCAAGCCTGCATTTATTTGATCCAAAATACATAAGGTTGTATTTGCTAAAGCAGTAATATTGTGAAATATTTTTACTATTTAAAATAACTGCTTTCTATTTGAATGTATTTTAAAATGTAATTTATTCCTGTGATCAAAGCTAAATTTTCAGCATCATTACTCCAGTCTTACTCCAAGTGTAACAATATACACAATACCATTCAAAAGCTTGGAGTCAGTATATATAGAAATTCAAACTTTTATTTAGCACACAAGTGATGATAAAGACATTTATCATGTTACAAACAATGCTGGTCTTCTGAACTTTCTATTCATCCAAAAAACCTGAAAAAAAATCTTCTCAGCTCTTTTCAACATAATAATAATAATAATAATAATAATAATAATAATAAATGTTTTTTGAGCAGCAAATAAGAATATTAGAATTATTTCTGAAGGATCATGTGACTGGAGTAATGATGCTAAAATTCAGCTTTGAAAGTCAGCTTTGATTGTTCCTAATAAACTGTTTAACTGCACTCGCAAGTGAATCTCAAGTTATTTTGTGTGATAGCTAAACATTCTAAATAAACTACAAACAAAAAATATATAAATTTCTTTTGTCCTCACATTCTTTCTTGTAACTCTTCCCTCTCAGTCACATACCTGACTGAATGGCTCATTATGCAGCTCATTATGCGGGCCTTTGGCTTCTCAGGTGTGAATTACTGCATTATGTAGGGTAGTTGACGCCCTCTCGCATATGCCCTTTCTACCTGAAAAAGTGTCTTAGAAAATTTAAAATCAATATATTGTTTTCTGTGAGTAAACAAGATGATTTTCACATCATTTTGAAGCAAAAACTCTAGGCTACAAGATCCCGTTCTCAAAAGTCTTGTGAACAAATGTTCTCTATATGTTTTATGGCCTTATTTCAGTGACTTCAAAATTTTAGTTTTTCACTAACCACACATAAACGTTGCTTTCTCAAAAACACAATCACGTACATACATGATACATATTAATGCAGCCCAGTTTGTGCTGATTACAATGTTATTACACTTTAGCCATGTATAAGTTTATAAGCAACTGAAAAAAGCACAAATGTCAGGGCATGTCAAAAGTTCTCCAGGCCCCCAAAACACCCTCAGACCCCAGAGGGGAAACACTGTCATGTACATTACCATGATAAACTCTCCAAGAGTCGTCATAACAGAACTGATTTTAGAGGTGACTTTAAAAGTTTTATGTAACTCACTTATTCTGCACCAATATGTAACACTATATGGAACACTGGAGTGCAGTAGGGAAGCACATCGTATGCTTGTAAAGTTGGCACATCATCTTACAAAGTCCAGCTGTAAGGAATTCCGCAACATCAAATGATTCAGCTGTGCTGTGTAATACTCTCTGAAGCGTGGGGTTTACCTCATTGGAGTCGATACCATTGTTGACAGACCAGGTGGTCTGGAAGTACTCCAGCATGCGCTGTTTGAGGCTCTGGGGCAGGTGGTGCACACGGATGAAGTCCTTCAGGTCTTTAGTGCGTGTGTGGTAAGAGGACCAGCGCGAGTACATGCGTTGGATGATGGCTGTCACGTTGCCAAAGACCAGAGCGTGCATCAATGCTGCCAAAGACATAATGACACACACATGCATGAATGTACATTAGGCCTGAATGACCTAGCAAGTCATGGTGTCTTCTCTTGAACATTAATGTCTTTCAAAATCATCAACATGACTGATCAACTTTTTTTTTACATGTAGCTTGTCCCTGATAAATCACATTAAAAATATTAAATCAAGCTTGATTTAAAAGAAAATGTTTACAAAAATGTTTCTAAAAATAATTTTTTGTTATTGAGTGCTGTAAGTGATCAGTTAAGAAAAGAGTCATCAATCATAACTGACAAATCTCATTATGGATCTTTTCTATTTCTGTAACAGTCCAACCTGTGTATTTATTTTAGAGGCACTTGCTCTCTGTAAGATCTCTGGTTATACACAGGTGGAGATTGAATGTGTACATACGTGTTGGAGTGTGTAATTGGGTATTATTGTATGTTTGGGTAGGGAGCAGAACTGCCCCATGGCGAAGGGTGACATTTCACAAAATAAAGGCCATGAATTCTGAATACGAACAGATGGTGTGACCTCACATCATCCTATTTAATGACAGACAAACATACATAAACATATGCAGTTACGCAGATATTGACTATTACTTTTTAGACTACATACACACACACACACACACACACACACACACACATATACATATACATATATACAGTGGGTACGGAAAGTATTCAGACCCCCTTAAATTTTTCACTCTTTGTTATATTGCAGCCATTTGCTAAAATCATTTAAGTTCATTTTTTTTCCTCAATGTACACACAGCACCCCATATTGACAGAAAAACACAGAATTGTTGACATTTTTGCAGATTTATTAAAAAAGAAAAACTGAAATATCACATGGTCCTAAGTATTCAGACCCTTTGCTGTGACACTCATATATTTAACTCAGGTGCTGTCCATTTCTTCTGATCATCCTTGAGATGGTCCTACACCTTCATTTGAGTCCAGCTGTGTTTGATTATACTGATTGGACTTGATTAGGAAAGCCACACACCTGTCTATATAAGACCTTACGGCTCACAGTGCATGTCAGAGCAAATGAGAATCATGAGGTCAAAGGAACTGCCTGAAGAGCTCAGAGACAGAATTGTGGCAAGGCACAGATCTGGCCAAGCTTACAAAAAAATTTCTGCTGCACTTAAGGTTCCTAAGAGCACAGTGGCCTCCATAATCCTTAAATGGAAGACATTTGGGACGACCAGAACCCTTCCTAGAGCTGGCCGTCCGGCCAAACTGAGCTATCGGGGGAGAAGAGCCTTGGTGAGAGAGGTAAAGAAGAACCCAAAAGATCACTGTGGCTGAGCTCCAGAGATGCAGTCAGGAGATGGGAGAAAGTTGTAGAAAGTCAACCATCACTGCAGCCCTCCACCAGTCGGGGCTTTATGGCAGAGTGGCCCGACGGAAGCCTCTCCTCAGTGCAAGACACATGAAAGCCTGCATGAAGGACTCCAAGATGGTGAGAAATAAGATTCTCTGGTCTAATGAGACCAAGATAGAACTTTTTGGCCTTAATTCTAAGCGGTATGTGTGGAGAAAACCAGGCACTGCTCATCACCTGTCCAATACAGTCCCAACAGTGAAGCATGGTGGTGGCAGCATCATGCTGTGGGGGTGTTTTTCAGCTGCAGGGACAGGACGACTGGTTGCAATCGAGGGAAAGATGAATGCGGCCAAGTACAGGGATATCCTGGACGAAAACCTTCTCCAGAGTGCTCAGGACCTCAGACTGGGCCGAAGGTTTACCTTCCAACAAGACAATGACCCTAAACACACAGCTAAAATAACGAAGGAGTGGCTTCACAACAACTCTGTGACTGTTCTTGAATGGCCCAGCCAGAGCCCTGACTTAAACCCAATTGAGCATCTCTAGAGAGACCTAAAAATGGCTGTCCACCAACGTTTACCATCCAACCTGACAGAACTGGAGAGGATCTGCAAGGAGGAATGGCAGAGGATCCCCAAATCCAGGTGTAAAAAACTTGTTGCATCTTTCCCAAAAAGACTCATGGCTGTATTAGATCAAAAGGGTGCTTCTACTAAATACTGAGCAAAGGGTCTGAATACTTAGGACCATGTGATATTTCAGTTTTTCTTTTTTAATAAATCTGCAAAAAAGTCAACAATTCTGTGTTTTTCTGTCAATATGGGGTGCTGTGTGTACATTAATGAGGAAAAAAATGAACAAATGATTTTAGCAAATGGCTGCAATATAACAAAGAGTGAAAAATTTAAGGGGGTCTGAATACTTTCCGTACCCACTGTATATATATATATATATATATATATATATATATATATATATATATATATATATATATATATATATATATTAGGGGTGGAACGATACATGTATTCGTATTCGATACATTTATTCGTGCATGAGGCCTTACAACGAATACAGGCAATTCACCCCCCAATCCAGAAAGGGGCGCTCGCAGTAATGCAACGCTGTTTGATAACCGCCAGCAGAAGAACAGCAAATGCCATGAGTTGCGCACTTGAAAACAAAGCCCCCTAGACAGTGACTATGTGCTGATTCTGAATGCGTCTCTCACATAAACTGACAAAGGAGAATACTTTAAAGTCTTGCGCACTGTTTGCGAAATGGAGCTTTGAGCTTGTGTATCCTACCTCTCTCATTCCGCACAAATCCAAATATTCCATAATATTTCCATATTTGCGATGTAACGTATCTGAATGCTAAACTATTATATTTATTATGTAAATGATAGGCCTTGTACTTCAGTCGCGTTCCAATGGTGACACAGAGGTGGGCGCGCTGATGTTTGGTTCACTGTATTTTATTTTGATAAAGTACCAACTGTGCTGTCAAGTTAGCAATGCTGGAACTGATGTGTTTTGTGTGTGTGTGTGTGTGTGCGCGCGCTCCGGCGCGATCACTTCAACTGTTTCCTTATACCAGCAGAATCAACTTTAAACACTTATTGTCTTATTAATGATGCATCACTGTAAAGGTCTGCTTTTATTTGTGTACACTTACAATGAAAATAAAACGTGCTTTTGTAAAATAAGGAAAACCAATAGAATGTCGCTTTCTGCCATTTGAATTTCCTTTCTGTGAACAAATTAAGCGTCACAAAAATTAACTGAAGAACTCAGCATATATAGGCTACGTTACGTGTCGCACTGTTTTTTCCCCTTGTTTATCTGTAAACTAAATCAAATATATTTCAATAATTTATTCCTTGTATGTACTGTATATATGTACTGCAGATTTTATATATATGTAATAATATTTAGCATTTCCACATCTAGGTGGAAAAAAAAAATAAAAAATGTAATTTGTACTACTGTCTATTCAAAATAAATTAAAAGAAACCAAGCATAGTAGATTTGTTGTTGTTTTTTTCCCCTTTTGTACCAAAATCGCATCGAACCGTGACCCCCGAACTGAGGTACGTACCGAAGCATGACATCTGTGTACCGTTCCACCCCTAATATATATATCACGATAGTAGATTTTTCATATCACGGTTATTGTGGCCAAAAGAATTCATGATATCGATAAATCGCGATATCTATAGAAACCTTACTATATGGTTGGGTTAGGATTAGGGTTTGTCTTAGGGTTACTTGCTGTAATTATGCATAATTAATTGTTTTTATAATAGTAAGCACATGTAACGTGTAACAACGACACCTTAAAATAAAGTGTTACCTGATGTTTTTGAGTATATACACATATACATACTTTATACAAATATCTAAAACCTTTTTTCTCTTGTACAAACTAAAAGGGATTCAACCTTGTTTTTGGTTTCTAAATAAGCAGCAGACACATACAGCCTCCAGTTTTCGGATCCTAATGATAATCCAAATTTGTCCTACCTCCAAATATATCTAAAAATATCTCCTAAACTTCAACCTTTCAGCAAACACACACACAGACACACACCTCCAATGAGCATGGTGCAGATGGAGAAGATCTTCTCTGCGTCTGTGTTGGCAGAGACATTTCCGAAGCCCACGCTGGTCAGGCTGCTGAGGGTGAAGTACAGCGCTGCGATGTAGATGCTCCGCAAAGACGGTCCGCTGCTCAGCGTTCTGTTGACTGCTCCCGTGCTCACCCCCTCATATGGAGACTCCAACCGCTTCCCGAGCTCATGCAGCCAACCTGAGAGAGCAAGACAAAGAAGAAAATGTGAGATGTAATTAAAATCTCACACTGAAATGTGTTTGTGTATCAGTTTCATATGTGTACATATGGTGGAAAATTAGCACGCACTGCAATGACACATCGGTTAAAGGAATTGTTCATCTCATAAGGAAATTTCTGTCATTATTTACTCAACCGTATGACTTTCTTTCTTTTGTGGAACACAAAAATAGTTTTTTATGCAATATGTTCACACTGCTCCTTTGCATACAGTGACCTGTTTCAGGGCTGTTAAGTGGCCCTCCAGTGGGCTGTTAACCTCTGCAACAGGATTACAGAGAAACTTTTCAAAAAATACAAGCTTTCTGCAAATTTTATTGGTTATGGTTTGGTTAAGGTTTTGGGCGTTTGTTAAAATTAATCACATTTTACTAATTTAATATTTTAAACAACAATTTAATATAAAATTTTACATGTTTTTTAAAAAATTTGGGGTCAGTAAGATTTTTTTATATTATTATAAAAATGCATTAAAAGGATGCATTAAATTGATCAGAAGTGACTGTGAAGACATTTATAACATTACCAAAGATTTCTGTTTCATATAAATGCTGTTCTTTTGTTCTTTCTTTCTATTCATCGATGAATCCTCAAAAAAGTGTCACAGTTTACAGAAAAATACTAAGCAGCACAACTGTTTATAACATTGAAAATAACAGAAAATGTTTCTTGAGCACCAAATCGGCATATCAGAATGATTTTTAAAGTATCACGTGACACTCAAGACTAAAGTAATGCCTGCTGAAAATGCAGCTTCGCTATCACAGGAACGACTTACATTTTAAAATATATTAACATAGAAAAATTTTAAATTCTAATAATAGTTATCAATATTATTTTTATTTATTGCATTTTTGAAATATTAAATGCAGCCTTGGTGAGCATGAGAGACTTTTGAACAGTAGTTTATGTCGTTTTTGTGAATTTGGAAAGTAATTCCTTTGTTACACTTACCTTCATTTATTTAACATTAATTTAAATTAAATAGTTTTAGAGATGCCAATTTATCAATCTAAAAAGCAACTGATTATTTTAGTTTTTTAATTAAAAACTGTTTTTATTGCACAAAAAAGTAGAATGAACAATCTTGAAATTATATATTTTTATATTCCACTTAAGAAAGAAAACCATATGAGTTTAGAACAACATGAGGGTGTGTAAATGATGACAGAATTTAGAGTATTCTGACATATAATAGTTGTTCACAGAACTGCATTAACAAAAAAGTATGTAAACTATGTAAACACCATGAATAACATTCATTCTGCACTACAGTATTTCAATTCGTATCACTGATGACATGGTCCTACCAAATTTGTACATTTTTGCAAGCACAGAGTTGCATACAAGAACTGGTTTCATGAAAAGCAAAAGGAACATTTTGTGACCCCCAAACAGTTCTTCACTAACAGCAATTGTTTGGAAAGCAGTTCATCAAACATGTCGCTTTCTTCATGAAACAATCCTTGTGTTTGCTGATAAGAAGGGACCCATCAGTTGCCACATTCTATCTAAAACAGGGTACCAGAGAGGAGATTCCAGCCCAGTGTTGCTATAGTAACTGCCCATCAGAGCAGCCCGGGGGTCAGTGGTCGGATGCCGAGGGGAAGCAGCATCTTTCCATCAATACTGATCAGGGACTGGGCGGTGGGGACGCTGGTACTTTCACAGCGATCCGTCATTACGGACCATAGAACAGCACACTGGGCCTAATTACAGCCCCTCCTGCAGTCAAGATGGAGAGAGAGGCCTGCGGCACAACGTCTGGGTGACTGGTTTGTTTGCCATTCGCTCACTCTTTCACTCACTTGGCTGCTTGCTGTCCCTGGTGCATTCTTCCCATCTTCCTTCTCCTCCACTATCACTGTCCATAACACCATCTAACAGTGTTAGGCTTATCGCTCTTCTTCTGTAACTATAAATTCTGCCTTCCATTATCGCTTGATGTCTTCATCGCTCTCTCTCTCTGTCTTACTCCGAACACATCAGATTAAATCAATTCATATTATGTCCATAATGCAACTTTAACAAATCCATTCCAAGCCGAAATGAAGTATTTCAATCAGATACAATTCCGCTTTGATTACAGTTAAGTGACCCAGACTTTCACCGAATCAATTAAAACACTGCTTCTGTTTAATTATTAAAAAATTAAAAGGATAGTTCATCTCAAAATGAATGTCGTTCATTTTCATGTCATTCCAAACCTGTTTGACTTTCTTTCTTCTGTGTAAACCAAAAAAAACGAAAACAGAGATGATTAAAAACATGTTTCAGTGTTTTTTGTCCATACAATAAAAGTCAGGATACATACCTGAGCGCAAGTGCAATGCTGTACCAGGTGAACTACCAAGCAAGTTTACTATGTTAGAAAAGACATACTGTACATATTGAACTGGTTATGTCACACAAAAGTTGAAATGTTTTCATTTATAAACCATGTACCATGGTAAAAGTGTTTTGAAGTCTTAACACAGTACTGTGCAAGGAGCTGCACCTTACTATGTTGGTGTTTTACTGCTACTACTGTTTCAGCTGGAAACTGCAATGAATCATATGCATAGGTACGTTTTTGGAGTTTTGCTAAAACGCAGGTAGAAGCATGTTTTTCTAATGAGCCTAGGTTTTATCTCACTTTCTGTCTGTGAGTCAATGAGTCAATTTTGTGTGCCGGTCTCACCAATATCCCAGGTGTCTGTGTTGCTCTCCACCTCCTTCTTGCCAATGATGTACCAGATGCAGGCCATCCAGTGAGCCAGCAGTGCAAACATGGACATGAGCAGGGTCAGCACCACCGTACTGTGCTGGGAGTAGCGGTCCATCTTCTGCAGCAGACGCAGGAGCCTCAGCAGGCGTACGGTCTTTAACAGATGGACTACTGACACCTGGCAGAGGGGAAAGGGGAAACACATTAACTGTCGAGGATTTGCTCTGTATGCAAGTGCATTTGAGGGTTGTGAAGGGCACGTGCCTGTCATGTTAAATGAGTGCAGTAAATCCAAATCAGTTACAACCTAATTAAACAACACAACAGGAGGAAGTCCTTAGATTCCATTAATAAATCTTTGCTGAAGTACTGCAACAGTACTGTAAACCTACAGTATAACCATCAAGTCAAAAACATCTTCATATAATGTTACTTATAGCATATGAACACAGAGGGAAAATGTACAACAAAAACATCTAGCAGATGTTTAGAGGTCATGGATGTCTTGAATAATGGTGTAGCATGCAGGTACGAGCTCTGAAACAACTGGGATTAAAATATTTAAGAGACCATCATCAGACTGAGAGACATTTGGGTGGTATAATTATGGTGGTATAAAACATCTTTTCTCTCTTCCTACTCCCCATCTCAGTCATGCAGAACCGCATTTTCTCAGGTGAAAGGAAATAAACCGCCTACTAATAAACAAGACAATAAACCACAAGAAATTGGCTGCAGTTGAGAGATATGAAGAATATAAACATACAAACAACAGAGAACAAAGCAGGATGCCTAAGTATGTGTGTTTTTCAGTGTAACAATCATTATCTTCCTCTTTTCTGGAGGTCTGGAGGACTGTGTTCTCTGTCACTGTCATACTGGCAGAGAACAGTCAAATATATCATTCAGGGTATAAAACTGACATAAATAAAACAAAGATACCAGCCAAATCCTTCCATGGTTTCATTTTAATTCTAAAAACAACAGTCAAACAATCTGACTGCTGATAATGTAAATGATGCAAGCAATTCAAATATATACAAAATGTTTACATGCATCAAAACTTTTAACATATTTTTAACAATGTTTACATCAGTACAAAAATTTACCATCAGAGGTTTAGTTAGGATATTTTTTTTCTCCTAGAAATCATGTCTTCACATTTTTGTGAGCAGAACACAAGCTAATTGCTCTAAAATATGACCGAATTTGTCACAAAGCAAGAAAAAATATCCCATTTTTATATGAACAAAACATTTTTGCAAAGATAATTTAAAATAGTTTCATAATCAGAAAAAAATATTACACGCTTTAATTTTCTGTGCCCATGTTTATCTTACATTATCTTACTAATTTGAATGACTACAACAACAACAACAATGACATGTAAGTACAAGGAACGCAACTTATGCAGTACTGTAAGTACATGTAGTTCATCTGTATTTCTCATTAATTTATCAGTAATTAGTAACATGAAAAGTGTAAAACCAAAATATATATTCAAAAAGTTAATGTTAGCCCCTGCAGACATGTTATTCTACATATTCAGCAGGATGGCCACAATAAATTCCTTTTATGTGTAATGTTTTATGTATTAAAGCAGGTTTAAAGTGAATGAGCAAGTGAGAGTGTTTTAAATAGCCCATATATATTCCATAACTATAGACTCATTATGACTATATACATAAAAATAACACTTTGTATTAACCTGAACACGAACTTTCACACATGCACACTACCAGGTCAGTAACAGATGCACACACACACACTGCTATTAAATCAGTTTGTCTAGAGCTTCAGGCGGTAACTAGTCGGCAATATTCATCACAGCCTCTCTTATTATAATCAGACAGACAATCCCTATGAGAACCAAGCCTTTCACGTCCCTGCAGCATTAAATAATAATCCACGTTGTAATGGACACAATCTTTCACTTGACAATCAAATATTAACAAACATCAGGAGATCATGGTCTCAGAAGCAAAACCAATGAACATTAATGTCATTGGAGAAACAAAAAGGCTGAACTTAACAGCTGGTTGAAAATTAGATAAGGAGGGTGAAAATGGAGGTGGATAGGGTAAGGCCACGGCAGGGGTTCATATACTGAGCTTTATATGCTAATGTGTCAATGTGTATTACCAACTAATACACTCACACTGCTCACAATGTGTAGGTGGCTGAAGAGGGAAAGGAAGTGATAGGAGGAAAAGGGTAATGACAGAGAGTAAAAAGAATGGAATTGAAAGGAATAAAAAAGAAAGGATAAAGAGAGGAAAGAAAAAAATAAAGCAAAACAAAGGAAATGGAAATGGGCCAGGACAGAAAAGGAAAAGAAACTGAAAGATATAGGAAAGGAGAGGAAAAGAAAATGAATGGAAATTGACTAGAAAAAGGAAAGAAGAGGAAAAGGAAACTGAATGGCAAATGGCCAGGATAGGAAAAGGAAAGGAAAGGAAAGGAAAGGAAAGGAAAGGAAAGGAAAGGAAAGGGAAACTGAATGGAAAATGGCCAGGAAAGGTAAAAGAAAGAGGAAAAGAAAGGGAAAGGATGTGGGCCAGGACAGGAAAGAGGAAAAGGAAAAAATGGAAATTGGCCAGGATAGAAAAAGAAGAGGAAAAGGAAAGGAAAGGAAAGGAAAGGAAAGGAAAGGAAAGGAAAGGAAAGGAAAGGAAAGGAAAGGAAACTGGATGGATGGCAAATGGCCAGGTTTGGAAAATGGAAAGGAAAGGAAAGGAAATTGACCAGGACAGGAAAAAGAAAAATGAAAAAGAAAAGAATGGAAATTGAGCAGGATAGGAAAATGAAAGAAAGGAAAAGAGGGGAAAGGAAAATTAATGGAAATTCATCATAATAGAAAAAGGAAAAAAAGGGGAAAGGAAAGGAAAATGAAAAGGAATGGAAACTGGCCAAGATAGAAAAAGGAGATGGAAAGAGGAAAGGACAGGGGGAAAAATTAAATAGAAATAGGAAAGGAAAAGGAATGGAAATTGGCCAGGGAAAAAATTAATGAGGAAAGGAAAGAGGAAAGGAACAGGAATCAAACAGGAAAAGAAAATTGAGAGGAAAACAGAGGAGAGTAAAATAAAAGAAATGTCATTCTTCATTTTTGATGTTTTCTGTGCGCTTATGTATGTGTGTGTGTGTGTGTGTGTGTGTGTGTGTGTACGTGTTTTTGTGAAAAGTCAGCACATAGATTTGTATAATGACAAAGGTATGACATAGGTATTACAAGGAGAAGGTGACTTTTCAGGACACTACCTCATGTCCCCACTTTTCAAAACGCATATAAATCACACAGAATGGAGTGTATTGAAAATCTGAAATAGCACAAAGTCTCCTGTGAGGTCTGTGTAAGTTTAGGTGTAGGGTTGGTGTAGGGTAATAGCACATACAGTTTGTACAGTATAAAAACCATTACGCCTATGGGATGTCCCCACTTTTCACAAAAACGAACATGTGTGTGTGTGTGTGTGTGTGTGTGTGTGTGGTGCAGCTGAAGGGCAGATGTGAAGGGATACCAGAGGAGCAGAGGTGCAATCTGTAATTGGAGCAGATTTAAGGGAACATCTCAGAGACAACAAGGTCTGTATTACAGCCACACTCAAGTAGCGTCCACTGCATTTCACTCTCCCTCTCTTAATAAGCCTCAGTGGATTTCAAGCGCTTTTTCCTTGTGTTTTGCCGTACAGAGGGATGCAGGGTTTCATTACTGCATGTATCATCACTGTAAGCATAGGCGCCGATCCTGTGGGGACCTCAAGGGCTTGAGCACCCACGGAAATGATCGAGCACCCACGGAAAAACACGAGATAGTCTCCGTTCATTTTAACCAATAAGAAATGGACTGCAGCTTGTACGACTTTATTGTCATTTTCATAGCTCATTTGAGGCAGTTTTTGGGGTTATTTTAATGGCAAATGTCAAGAGTGCATTATTGTATTACGAGAGGGTGCCACGGGGTGCACGAATCTCTCGGCTTGCAGCAGGCTTGCTCTCCAAAAGTGATCATGGCTCTACTGCGCTCCCTCAGATATTATGTGTGCGCCCTCAAACTTTGCCCTGTGTATGCGCGAATAAGTGCTTATTGTAAACAGGTATTTATTAAATCATTTTATTAAGTGAAGCGCAACCCTCAAAGAAAGAATGTGTATATTATTTGCATAGGCGTAATTTATGGGTGAGACATGTCTTTGCGATTGTAGTGCTACAACGTTCGTTGCGTTGTTATTAGTGAAGGAAAACTCTCTTGTGGCTCGTGCACAGTCTTCACACATGAGTGCTTCAATCTATTGCTCATGATGTTGCGGAGGATATGTATTCATTCCGGTTACATCACAAAACAATATACACACAAACGTGTCCCTGCTCTTGATATACGATGATCATCTTTTATTTTAATAAGGGGGAAAAAATATGTGAGGGTGGATTACAACCCAAAACCTCTGACTCACCCAGCGAAAATTCTACCACGAGGCTGGTTAGGAATACGAAAAAGCAAGATAAATTTTGTGTAGTAAATTCATCAAATGCACCATCCAAGTATACTCTAGAAAGTATACTCAAGAAAAAAAAAAACTCTCATGAGTAATGAGAATTAAATATTTGAAAATTTGTTGCATGTGTGTATAACTTGAAAATGTGTGTTTATTTATATATTTATACTGCACTTTGGGGGGGTGAGGCTTGAGCACCCACCGGCAGAAACATAAATCGGCGCCTATGACTGTAAGTGTGTGTGTCCAAGTGGCACTGATCAATTCTGCCAGTCTGGATTGGCCAGAAAAGCTGACTGTCTTTTTCTGTGAATTAAAACCAGGAGCCCGTGACCCTTGCTTTTGTAGAGGAGTCGTCAGAGGCAGTGTCAGCCAATTTTAGAGTCTGTTATACATCTTTATTTGTACCTGAACTCAGGATCACTCATTAAAAGTTCTACATCTATGATGTCATCAAAAGGACTTTACGGTCCACCCACTCAGGGTCACCCAGCTGCTTCCTCTTAAGGAAGTGTAAAACAAATCAATGAGCTAAATATAGTGGTAGTGGGGCTAAAAAAGAAATATCAGACTATTTTTAAGCTCAAAAAAGTTTTTTTGCATTTTCTGCTGTTAATTAGAAGAAGCTCTTCCACAGTAAATGGATTTCAACATGGCAAAATACACTGAAAGTACTTTACTCTTATACATTTACATATTTCGCAGATGATCTTTATCTAAAATGTATGCATTCAAGGCTTACATTCCTGAAAATCATGATCTACTGTTTTTGCTAATGCTCTTTCTAGCAAGTACAAGATGTTTGTACAGCATTGCATTTAGGTAGAAGTTAGGCTACTTTACAGTACCAATGTTTTAAAACCACAATAATCACAATAACCACAATAAGTTTACAGATCAGCTTACCAAAACTGACCATTCAGCAAATTACACCTTTAAAAAAAAAAACCTGGTGGTAAATACATCTTAACTCCATATAACAAATAAAACATTCTGGGAAAAAATGCTTTTTTGTACCATATTAGTTATTGTTTTATTTTATTTTACTTTAGTGGCTGACACTGGGTATATATTGGCTGATGTTTTATATATTTAATTGTTCATGCTAATTTTTACTATTTTTAATTTACATAAACTTTAAGTGTTAGATGGCAACAAAAGTAATCTTAAAAACATGAATAATTTAAAAACACAATCTTAAACTTTTGTAATCTTTAACAAATTTTAAAATGAATATTAATTTGTCATATATTATAGTGTTGTGATGCCTATATATACTTGTAGCATTTAAAACAAATGATTTTAATTGTTTTATTGTTTTATTTTTACATTAGACAAAATTGTATAGAATTTTAATATCGGCCATTTATCAGTTATCAGCCATAACATAAAAAATTAAAAATAAAAATCAAAAAAAAAAATAATAATTTATGATAATATTTTCCTTGAGTCCTCCCACAGGAGTTTAGATTTTATTTTATTTGAAAATAGTTTGTAGAATTTATGTTTATCACCAAAATACAATCAGGTCACAAAACTTTTTTTATGTATTAAAATAACATTTATGTGCAAGTTAGCAACAGGTAAGTTAGATTTACTTTTAAATACAGTACAACTACTGTAGAACGGTACAGAAGTTGAATTCACTAACATTTTTATATAAAGAAAAAAATTCACAAAAATAGCTGTGTTACTGGTTACTAATAGCCAAAATTTTTTATAAAAATGCAAGTGATGGGGTGAGCACATGTGTCAAATTTTCTGCAGGGACAGATTCTGTGTGGATCTGCGTTTTCTGCAATCATGCAAATATAATAAATTCAAAATGCATTTGAAAGCTGTGAAAACATGTTCCCAGAACTTCACACAGATTCTTTTCCTGATACATTAATTACATATTTTTTAATATATGCATTACTCACCACGCTGACTTTGAAAGCGTAAAGGAGATCAAAGGGCAGAGCGGCAACCAGGTCAATGATGAACCAGGTGGTCATGTAATGGATGCAGATCTGCCGCGCGTCGAAGATCACCTGCCCTGACTTACTCACGTACGTAGTACGGAAACTGAACACGATGTCTGGCAAAGCAACAGAAAGAGTAGAGTCAGCATCTTCACAAAATACTCCATCAGCATAATCTCAATGAATGACAGTGTGTCCATTGAAGCATTTATAACAACAAAAAAGCTTTTCTGCCAGCTATATATCAACCGGGTTGTTTTCGCAGACTAACAATAGGAAAATGAAAAATTCATGCACTATCACCAAATCTGAACACCAGGAATTCTAAATAGAGGCACTATAAGGGTCACAAAGCCAAATCAAAGTTCAGGAACAGTGTTAAAATACATATGTATTATAGGTCACCCTGCTATTGTATTACACTCAGCTGAAATCAATAACATACTACATTCATATTTAAATCATATGGGATCAACATCCTTTACTCTTAAATTGTGAACAATCTGTCAACAGAAACATCTATTTAAGCTCAAAGATCAAAGATGCAGAAAAAATAAATAATAGTGCATTTGAAGAGCACAGCATATGTGTTTCTTGAAAGAATTCAGATAAAACTCTAAGAGATCAGTCATGGAGAGAAACTAAATTTCAAACGTTTTAAAAAAGAATATAATTTGTTTCTGTAAAAATTGCCCTTTTAATTCCTACAATGCAATTTATTTTTTCTAAATAGCAGGAAACAAAAGGAGAATGACATGTTGCCCTTTGGCAATGCTGTACCACAGAGGGTTAATGGAAGATGTCAAAGAGCCTGAAACTGATTTAAAGACCTGATTATAATCATGTGTAAAGACATACATGTGATAGAACAAAGATAATGTCGTAAATCATAATCAGGCTCACAGTGAAAAACATACTATGTAACTGACCAATTAAATATGTCAAAGATCAAAATTAGATTCTCTTACCAATGATGAAAAGAATCTCGACGGCAATGTCAGTGACAGTGGTGCTCCGTGTCAAGTCCTGATCACCAATAAAACAAACGTTATACGGCACCGTCACAGCAACATAGAATGTAGCCAAAAGGATCAGCCAATCCCAGCCCGCCTTGAAGGTGCTGAAGTGGAGAAGAATGAACTTGGACTTCTTGGCATCAGCGACTTTATATTCAGGAAGAGCGGGTGGATCGCCAAAGACATTCTATAATAGAGGGAGAACAAGTCACTGGTTCTGTTTTGTCTTTCAGTTTCTGTATTTTTCGATGCCCTTAGTATTTGAATGGTCTCACCTTGTTAAGTTTGATTTTACTTTGTTTTTGACGGTTATGCAGATGTCCTGAAATATGGTAGAGAACTGTGCTAGATCGCAGCCGTGTGGAGCCAAACGGAGACCCGCCCTTGACCTTCTCGCGGCGGCACTCTGCGGAAAGGTTGGACTGTTGTTATGAAAGTCAAGGGCAATGTGTTATACAATCCATCAAGAAACAAAAACACACTGCACAAAATAACTTCCATTAATTCATAAAGACACCAACACCAGAGGACACAGTAGGGAAATTCCTGTGGTACTGAGGTTGTTGTATATCATGTTTTTGCATTTCTTTTTACATATTTTAAAAATAAAATAAGCAAGATGAATAAAATAAAACATAAAATAAAATATCAGATGAACAACTCAACCTCTGTAGCGTTACACTTACCAGAGCTGGTACTGGTAAGATACTTGAAAGAGATATACTGTATATAGAGAATATAGAGACTTGATATTCTTTAAAAGGAGACCTATTATGCCCCTTTTTACAATCATGTAATATAAGTCTCAGGTGTCCCCAGAACGTGTCTGTAAAGTTTCAGCTCAAAATACCCCACAGATCATTTATTATATCATTTTGCTTATTATATGCTTATTTTGAGTGGAAGCAGAAAAACGTTGTTTTCGTGCATGACTCTTTAAATGCAAATGAGCTGCTGCTCCCTGCCCCTTTTCCAGAACAGAGCTGCCTTCACAGCTCGTTCCTCAGATACTCTGCTATAAAACATCTGTTTGGTTTTGATTATCATGTCGTCTATCATGCTGAAATTATGCGTTTTAATGTTTAAACTACTGATATACGGTTTTCTGAGCACACACATCCAGAAACAAACACACATACAGAAAGTGGCTGTCACACCGCAAGTGAGTACTAAACTAAGTTCTTTCATGTCTTATTGCGCTTAAACTGTCACATACACACAGTTTATGTTAAAAACACACAGGAGTTACAAAAACAGTCAGTTATGTCTGTGAAAGTAAACAGCTGGGAAAGAAATCACATGTTTATATTGTATGGCAGCAGTGTAATATGCAGTAAATAAATCAATAAATCCATTGCTCTCTTGGCTCCTCTGAGGCTGGAACTCTAAATAGTGTTCTGTGCTCGTCAGCGCAGCCAAAGACAGAACAGTTAGCATGCTTTGCACGATCTTTCGCATTGGCGTTAGAACTGGTGCACCGTTGTCGCTTGCGAAAACACAATGGCAGCGCCATGGGTGGAAACGTGCAGATTAAGGGGCAGTAATATTATTATAAGGTCCCCTTTCTATGTCACAGGGGGAGCGAAATCTGAGCGGCTCATTTTTTCACAAGCCTCAGAGAAAGGCTTACCAAAAAAAATTTACTGGGTTGTCTTTTTCACGTTTTCTGGGTTGGTAGATGCAAAGGGGACCTGATTATAGCACTTAAACACAGAAAAAGTCAGATTTTCATGATATGTCACCTTTAAATATCAAGCAAGATACATGGTCAAGTAACTAAGAAAACATCTAAGCCATCATCCCCTAACATCTTGAATTCATGCTCCAAAAATGTTATGTGCCCAGAAAAAATAATTGCATTGGTGATTTAAAGTGTATAATTCAGAGAGTGGTTTTTGTTGCTTTGTGAAGAAAAGGATTTTTCATCAATACTTCCATGCATTGAGGGTGGTTTTTATTCAAAGTGGCCTGTTTTCCTTCTATTGCCCTCCATACTGCTGTTACACAAAAGCTGATGTGAAACAAGAATAACTTCCTTTCTGCTGGTGACCTGCTTTACACCAGTGGTTTCCGCTAGTTGGGCTCTGCTGCCAGAATGTTCTCATTCCCATGTTGAACACATCTGTTTCAGCTGATTGGGTGACTGCTAAATACTGCAGTAGGTTCATCGAATTTAGTCTTTGAGGCCTTGAACTAAACCAGTTAGTCAAGGGGACATCCTGGACAGGAGATGAAAGATTACATGAAATGGTTTGACAAATGCAGGTTCCTTTCCTGTGTTGATGCATTTCCTACTGAAGCACAGAAGTGTTAGGATTGTTTTATAAAGCCACCTCACCTGAAAATCCAAAACTTTCTGTTGCTGAAAATAACAAAACAAAAACCACTATGGATTACTTTAACCTGAACAACCCAACCTTCGATCTGAAAACCCGAAACTTTGCTGCCAAGTTGCTGAAAATAAAATAAAATTTGATGAAATCAGCTCTAACTAAAAGTAGCTGAAAGTATGGTGAGGTCAACTGACAATACTTCAATCTCCATTGAAAACACTTTGGAGGAAATAAGAATGAATCCATGTTTACATTTTGCATGCATTTTCTTTTCCAATCAACATACAGAATGTACGTCGACTGTTAGTTCTTGTTGGTAGCAAAAATAAAAATGAAACGTGCAGGAGTATTGTAGTACAATGGTTACACTGTTAGAGACAGAGACAAAAACATATGAAATGTGTGGAGTCTCTGTGGATATTGACCAGTAATGTATTTGTGTGTGTGTGTACGAATGTGTAGCATGTAGCATTTTTAAATCAGCCAGCTGAGGAAACAAGCAGACAGCCAGGCCGCCAGTCTCAATCGCCGAGGGCAACAGGGGAAAAATGTCACTCATTGCAATCCTGCCGAACAAGGTACCAAGGGAAACCAAAGCAGGAGTAGGAAAAGAACTGAAGGGATGGAGCGATAGACAGACAGAGAGAGAAACATGGATCGAGAAAGAGAGAGAGAGATGAAGGGCTAGGAAGTGAGAGAGAAAGCTGGGAAGCTGGTTATTAGAGAGGGATAGAGATCACTTCAGCCTGCAGGGCCGGAGGAGGAGAGGGGCGACAGAAACTCGTCCATAAAAGGCTGCAGTCAGCAGGGAGACCAGCGGCATAACACTTATTATAGATCCTAATAAATGTACTCCCAATTTACTAGCAGCACAGGTCACGAGAAACACAGAGAAGGAGGGAGAGAGAGAAAGGAACAAAAGGCGAAAGTGTGAATAGAAAAAAAAAGAGGAGGATAGACACAGTTGCACTGGGATTCCCCACACAGTTTCCTTTGGTGCTTTAGGCCAATATCTGATCTGGGTTCTCAGTCACACAATAAACAGACAGTTTTTCATCCCGCCTCACCTTAATGAGACGAGCACAAAATGGGATCATATGAGGGTTTTTCTTACACTGCTGACACATTTGGGCCTGTGGACTGTGAAATAAAATCTCTTAAAACACATTTTTACTCTCATTAGTTCAATTTGTCTACTAACAACCTTCAACCATGTATATACATGAACTGTCATGTTTGAAAGCCCTTTTTTCCACAACTTAAAGGGGTCATGATATAACGTTGCTAAAAAAAACATTATTTTGTGTATTTGGTGTAATGCAATGTGTTTATGTGGTTTAAGGTTAAAAAAAACACATTATTTTCCACATACTGTACATTATTGTTGCTCCTCTATGCTCCGCCTTTATGAAACGCGTTGATTTTTACAAAGCTCATCATTCTGAGAAGCGAGGTGTGCTCTGATTGGCCAGCTATCCAGTGCGTTGTGATTGGCTGAATACCTCAAGCGTAAGATGGAAATGTTACGTCCTTTACCGTATTGTGATGCCATGTCCCAGCGCGATGACACAAAAACAATAAAACCCATTACAAACGAGGCATTTGTTGCATCCAGTGGGGACATAATTACTGAATATAATGACTTATACTGTCTTTTTACGCATTGCGTTGCATCGCACCGCGTCAACATTACCATGTCTGCGATTGTGATCGGAGAAACGACAAACAACATGCGCTACTCTACACAGCTCAAAACTCGTGTTTGAATAGTCAGTGGCAAATTCTTTAAATATGAAAACATACTTACAGGCTGGGAGTCAGAAGTGCCAGATTGTCCTTGCAAAGTTGGAATTACCCCACTTTATAGAAACAGTCTTTGAGAATAGCTGGCAGGCTACTCCCAGGTTCAGGAAATAGTCCTCCGTTAAAATCCGCTGCACACACTCTAATATTTGGGTTGAACTGTTCTGGAACAGTGTTGTAAATACAACTTAGCCACTGATTTCTAGTTGTGTCCTCTTTTGGAAGCCCAAACAAAGTAGTTTCGCTTTCACAACGAAACACAGCATCTCCAGTACATGGCAACGGCGGCAGCAACAACACTACAGCGAGAATAAAAGTCCTGCCCTCTTTCTTTGCATAAACATTTGGGCGGTGTTTTGCAAATCTCCCCATACCGTGACATAGACATGTGGGGGCGTGTTTAAACGAGCCGTTTTAGGGGGGCGTGGTCGAGTCTTAACTTTTATAAAGAATATCTCTTTGGTTTTGAGACTTTAGTCTTTGCAATTTCAGGGATCTTATCTATGCACGAACAGCTTGTAACCATTCAAAGAGAAAGTTAAACTTGAAATCGCATCATATGACCCCTTTAAATTGTGGGTTTTATTTAACAGCATTCTGCAGTAGAAATGGTCACATTTTTTGCATAATGTGATAAAAAAATACAGTTTAACTGAAATTGAAGCATAATAAAAATATTCACAAACATTTACCTTACTTTTCCACATATATGTTTCATGATAACACTGGTACAATTCTGTTTCAATGGTAACCAAGTACACTAACTTTTAATAAAACATTAGTGAAAAATTGTTGGTTGTGATAAAAATGACACCATGTCAGGGTCATAGTTTATGCAAAATTGCTATAATTTTTTTCCATAATAAATGAAACGATTGTGTTTATTTCTCTACTTGTTTAGGCTTTCCTATGTTTTTTTTTTTTTGGTAATGAATAATAATTCATATTTAATAGTAACAAATAATTACATTTTTATGACACTTTCATATTTTAAGATGTAGTCTTTAAGTCTTTAGGATAAGTCTGGGAACAATAAAATGATAAAAAAAACAATAAAACAAAAAAAAAAAAAACATAAAAAATATATAAGGTATTAAAAAAAAAATGAAGTCATGGAAAAAAGTTAAAATTATTTAACACAAATCAGCCCTTAGGACATTAAGTTGGATGTAACGGAAGACACATCCATGAATATTATTTCAAGGAAAAAAAAAAAAAAAATTTCATCCAGAAATTCATGCACACACATAAACCCATTCATCATGTACAAACCTTCTTTCTTCTCCTCAAGTATAGATTTGGCTTTGGTGTCAGTGACGTCTTTAAAAGAAGCAAGGAAGAGGACCACATCTCCCTTCTCATTCTTGATAGGCACAATATCCAGCAGACACCAGAACACACTACCTGCAGTGGAGTTGAAAGAAGCAAAACACATAAAGGCATACAAATACAGACAGTCTTAATGATGTAAGAGACGTTTGCGGGGGACATTCACACTGTAAAACATGACAATGAAGAGCTACTGCTACCCAATTTGACCCTGATGTCACTAAGGCCACTCCAGCTATTGGATAATGTCAACCAATATCTACTTAAGCATTGTTTTTGCAAATTTGCATCTAATTCTGATCCACTTCCATGCCCTTTTTAATTGGATATACCGTGTCCTTAAATATGTTGCATTATAGAAGCAGAATGGGTTGCAATTCACACTGACTTTAAATAGAATTTCTGCACTGAATAAAACTAGTTAATTTAGTTGTTACCATAGGAAGCACATTTTTAGCTTACTTGGCAAAACATTACTTCCAGTCTATTTAAAGTGTAAAAAACCTGAAACAAAAAAAAGACCAGTACATCCAAAAAGAGCGGCACCATTATAGTATCCAATTCTCATGTAGGTGTGTGCGTGAATGCTTGTTTGTCTGGGAGTATTGAGCGGTGTGGGTGTATGTGTCACACATTGGATGGAGAGGCACACGAGGGTGAGTATAGTAAGAGCTTCTTTATTAAACAAACTGAAGGCAACGTCAAAAGGTAAGTGCAATAACTCAGAGTTCAATGAAGCTCAATAAACAGAGGCATTAATTGTCTTTATCTTTCCCTTTTAGTAGAATCAACTGGAGGAAGACATCCACGGAGCCACAGGGATCCAGCAGGTAAGTGACTAGACAGACGAAGAGCTTGTAACCTTGAGACCAGACAATGAGCGTATGGATGGAGTGTTATCTTATAGGGAGCTTGATTGGCAGCAACAGGTGAGGAGGATTCCCTGATAGAGGTCTGAGGGATGCTGGGAAATGCAGTGCAGCTCGACTGGTGACAGTGACAGTAACCCCCCCTTGAAGGCGCAGCTTCCAGGGATGTATTCCAGAAAGCATGGTTAACTTACCGTCAGATAAACCCTGAACTTTCGGTTGATTAACCCCAAACCTTGCTTACTCGAGGTATGTGGTTCCAAAAACGTGTCTGGGAGTAAGTTCATTCAACACAGAGTATGTTCCTGGTTAAGACTTAAGACATTCCCAACAGAGCTACGAATCGACGAGTCACTATGGAAATGGACGCTAAGAATAAGCGTGCCGTACTGCTTCTTTCTTCTTCTGTTCAAAGGTCATGTGGGCCTTATGCTTAGTGCATATCGCCACCTAATTGATGGTTTTGCAATCATTTTTTTTCCGTTTAATCTTTAATCCTTGAGAATAAGAATTATATAGTTTGTTTGATGATAATTATAAATTAAGTCATATCAGATATGTATTTTTATTATAGAAATACATTATAGAAAATGCTGATCCATGTGTGAGATAATATAAAATGTAATATATACAGTCAGGTCCATAAATATTGGGACATCGACACAATTCTAACATTTTTGGCTCTATATACCACCACAATGGATTTCAAATGAAACGAACAAGATGTGCTTGAACTGCAGACTGTCAGCTTTAATTTGAGGGTATTTACATCCAAATCAGGTGAACGGTGTAGGAATTACAACAGTTTGCATATGTGCCTCCCACTTGTTAAGGGACCAAAAGTAATGGGACAGAATAATAATCATAAATCAAACTTTCACTTTTTAATACTTGGTTGCAAATCCTTTGCAGTCAATTACAGCCTGAAGTCTGGAACGCATAGACATCACCAGACGCTGGGTTTCATCCCTGGTGATGCTCTGCCAGGCCTCTACTGCAACCGTCTTCAGTTCCTGCTTGTTCTTGGGGCATTTTCCCTTCAGTTTTGTCTTCAGCAAGTGAAATGCATGCTCAATCGGATTCAGGTCAGGTGATTGACTTGGCCATTGCATAACAATCCACTTCTTTCCCTTCAAAAACTCTTTGGTTGCTTTTGCAGTATGCTTTGGGTCATTGTCCATCTGCACTGTGAAGCGCCGTCCAATGAGTTCTGAAGCATTTGGCTGAATATGAGCAGATAGTATTGCCCGAAACACTTCAGAATTCATCCTGCTGCTTTTGTCAGCAGTCACATCATCAATAAATACAAGAGAACCAGTTCCACTGGTAGCCATACATGCCCACCACCACCATGCTTCACTGATGAGGTGGTATGCTTAGGATCATGAGCAGTTCCTTTCCTTCTCCATACTCTTCTCTTCCCATCACTCTGGTACAAGTTGATCTTGGTCTCATCTGTCCATAGGATGTTGTTCCAGAACTGTGAAGTCGTTTGGCAAACTCTAATCTAGCCTTCCTGTTTTTGAGGCTCATCAATGGTTTACATCTTGTGGTGAACCCTCTGTATTCACTCTGGTGAAGTCTTCTCTTGATTGTTGACTTTGACACACATACACCTGCCTCCTGGAGAGTGTTCTTGATCTGGCCAACTGTTGTGAAGGGTGTTTTCTTCACCAGGGAAAGAATTCTTCGGTCATCCACCACAGTTGTTTTCCGTGGTCTTCCGGGTCTTTTGGTGTTGCTGAGCTCAACGGTGCGTTCCTTCTTTTTAAGAATGTTCCAAACAGTTGTTTTGGCCACGCCTAATGTTTTTGCTATCTCTCTGATGGGTTTGTTTTGTTTTTTCAGCCTAATGATGGCTTGCTTCACTGATAGTGACAGCTCTTGGATCTCATCTTGACAGTTGACAGCAACAGATTCCAAATGCAAATAGCACACTTGAAATGAACTCTGGACCTTTTATCTGCTCATTGTAATTGGGATAATGAGGGAATAACACACACCTGGCCATGGAACAGCTGAGAAGCCAATTGTCCCATTACTTTTGGTCCCTTAACAAGTGGGAGGCACATATGCAAACTGTTGTAATTCCTACACCGTTCACCTGATTTGGATGTAAATACCCTCAAATTAAAGCTGACAGTCTGCAGTTAAAGCACATCTTGTTCGTTTCATTTGAAATCCATTGTGGTGGTGTATAGAGCCAAAAATGTTAGAATTGTGTCGATGTCCCAATATTTATGGACCTGACTGTATATATAGGCTAATATAATAAATTAAACATTACCTTGGTCATAATAGTGTTTTATAATTTATACAGATAACTTATATGGCAATAAAATATAATAACCATATTAGAGCAATATATAGGCTAACCTTATTTATTACTTATATTAGCACTTTATCATTAAAATAGCGCATATATATATATATATATATATATATATATATATATATATATATATATATATATATATATATATATATATGTTTTAGTAGGCTATATACATAACTGTATTGTAATAATATAGTGCGCTATCTGTCACACCCGCTGAAGGCTCGTCAGTAGATTACACGTGCCCTGATAGCTCTGAAGGGAACTAACCCTTGAACATAACCTGCTCCGGAGCAGGTTATCTTCAGAGAGCAAGTTGCTATGGTTACTTACACATCTTGAAAGTAACCTCCGATTTTGGAACCGAAAGCTGAGGTTATCCGCTCACTTATCCTCAAACATACCCGGGTATGTCACATAACCTGCTTTTGGGAATACACCCCAGACACTCCAAAAACAACAACATCAACAACACAGTCTGGAGAGAGGCGGAGCAGTGGAGGAACCAGGGGGGACGGAGTGCCCGGTCCATGCAACGGAGATCCAGAGGAGGAAGACAGAGCAGGAATCCCACCAGGGTGGAACAGATGAAGCTGAAGCCCACCAGGGCGGAGCAGATGAAGCTGAAGCCCACCAGGGTGGAGCAGATGAAGCTGAAACATAGGGCACAGACAGATTACCAATGACCACTACAACTGTGACAGGGTAGGCAGTGGGTTCACAGACGACCTCCCTGGCCATGGCGGGACATTCCGGGGGTTCCTGAATGGCCTCCTTGGCCTTCAGGACAGAAGCAAGCATTAGCACGAGCTCATGAACTGGAACTGGCTCTGGAGCAGAGATCTTGGGATCTGAGGCCCTCCTTGGGCCAGTCGTGGGAACAGCAGCCCTTCCAGAGCTTAACTTGGGAACAGGATGCCGCACTTGAGGGCGCTCTGGAGGAGCAGGCATTTGAGGGCGCTCTGGAGGAGCGGGCACTTGAGGGCGCTCTGGAGGAGCGAAGCTGGCTGAGACCAGTGAAGACGAAGGAGGATTGGAATTAGGATCTGTGGCCCTCCCTGGGCTCAACGGGGAATCAGGTACCCTCCCTGGGCTCAACAGGGAACTGGATCCACTAGAACTGGGAACGGCACTCCTCACCGTGACTAGAGACCTGTATTCTCCGGGACTGGGAACAGCACTCCTGGCTGTGACTAGAGAACTGGATTCTCTGGGACTGGGAACGGCACTCAGGTGTGGTCGGGACTCATGGACAGACGTTAGTGGAGTAGTTAAGGACAGAGTGGTGATGGAGTGTTCATCCACCTCTCCAACTGTGAGGGAGGAACCACACTGCAGCATCACACAGTCAATATACTGAGCGAGGGAGTAAGAGTTTGCTGCTGTGGGTACCTGATCAACAAGACTGTCGTCGAGTCCTAGCCAGAAAAGAGTCTTCAATCCTGAGTCACTCCAGGGCACAAGATGAGCGAATCCGATAAACTCTTCCACATATTCCTCGATGGGGCGGCCATCTTGAGTACCGGTGTAGAGCAGTTCAGCAGGATCTAACAAAATGGAGTCCATCCTGCTGTATTGTATGCTGAAATGGTCTGGTCTTCTGTCACACATTGGATTGAGAGGCACACGAGGGTGAGTATAGTAAGAGCTTCTTTATTAAACAAACTGAAGGCAACGTCAAAAGGTAAGTGCAATAACTCAAAGTTCAATGAAGCTCAATAAACAGAGGCATTAATCGTCCTTATCTTTCCATTTTAGTAGAATCAACTGGAGGAAGACAACCATAGAACCACAGGGATCCAGCAGGTAAGTGACTAGACAGACGAAGAGCTTGTAACCTCGAGACCAGACAATGTGTATGAATGGAGTGTTGTCTTATAGGGAGCTTGATTGGCAGCAACACGTGAGGAGGATTCCCTGATAGAGGTCAGGTGTGAGTAATTTATGACGGAGTGCAGGTGAGTGGCAAGAGGGTTGCTGGGAAATGCAGTGCAGCTCGACTGGTGACTGTGACAGTATGTGTGCGACAGGGCATTTATATGTGTGCTTAGCTGTGTGCGTCTGTGTGTGAGTGTTTCTCTCTCCACCAGTAGCTGTTACTGGAAGCCTCTGGGGGAATTCCGTCTGATTGCTCACAGCTGGAGAAGCCTGTCGTCAAATCTCTCATTTCCTCACGAAAAAGCCTCACCATTATAGAGAAGAAAAAGGGGATGAAATAATAACGCTCTCTAGAACAAGTGTGCTGGAGATGTTCCATTCAATATAGAAAAAAGGGGGAGAGGAGAATGAGCACGAGGAAAAGGTAAAGGGAGGTGTTAAAACACCACAGCATCGCTGAAGATGTAAGACAGCAAACGAAATACAAATATTTTTAAAATACAATGTAATATAATATAATATAATATAAAATAAATGCATATTGTAACATTTTAGAATGAGCAAGAGGAAAGCGGTACAACAAAGTGCTAAAACACCGAAGCTTTGTTTGAAGATGTATGTGAATATAATATAATATAATTAGTGCTGTCAAAATTAGCGCGTTAACGCAGGCAATGAATTTTTCAGTTTAACGCATTAAAATTATTTAATGCCATTAACGCAGGGGCGGAGCCTAGGGTTGGCCACCCCACTCATAACTGCTGTTTCCGCCTGTTTTTTCTTGACAAGAAGTGCATTTATTCGGTCGCAGAGCGTCTTTACGATCACATCAATCCGGAGACGTTTCAGACGCGCACTCCAGTTTCACTTCAGCGGCAGGCATGAGTCAAACAGTGCTGTAACCGGTGCGCGCTATAGCCTGTATCAGTTCATATCAAAGCGCGAAATAAACTACGTGCATGCAATGTCATGGTCAGTTAAGGCACGAAGTTACCAAAAAGGCAATTAAAGCTGCCTTAAAACTGTGCGGGCATGTAATATGTTATATATGAGTTACATTAAGAACATGTCTCTGAAATGGTTTTCAAAACCTCCTGGAGCATCCCAGCTCTGTCTCACTCATCTAACACACCCGATTCAACTCGTCAGCTCATTAGTAGAGACTGAAATGGGTACGACCTGAAATGGGTCGGAAAAGGTGATGAGAGTTGAGAGAAAATACGATGCGTGTCAGATCCGCTTCATGCTCTGCAGCGACATCTCTTAAAGAAATAGCAGCCAAAACAACCTTATAACCAGCTGCTGTGAAAGAAAAAAGAGGAAATCAATAACTTTTATATAGCTGTAAGTATTTATCTGTATTTAGTTTAGAATTTAGTGTTTGATAACTTTATTAAATTTCTGTATATTTCTGCTGAGGGGCACAGGTAGCCTAGCTAAATATACCATTTATTATAATGGGTTTATGTGAAGATTGTTTTAAGTTCACTTAAATTAGAAGTTATTTTTAAAGTCTAAAAAATGTTAAAATTGATAGCTCTTAATTATAATGTTATGTTTAATGGCTATAGTCAATGGTTAAACAATAGGGGAAAATTTTGTATAGGGAAATCAGTATTACTTGGTATCAGTGATACTGGCCATCAGTCATAAAAAAAGATGGCATTAAACAAATATTAAAAATATGTCGTTTGTACATTAATTTGAAGATTGAATGTGAAATTACTGCAATATGAAAGTATATTTAAAAACTTTCATGTTAGGTGAGATTAATCGCGATTAATTTCAGAAAAAATGTGCGATTAATTAGTAAAAAAAAATTAATCAATTGACAGCACTAAATATAATATAATATAATGAAAAAAATAAATTATAATATATTAATATTATTATTACTACTATTAAATGCCCTTTGTATACAGTACACTTATAGACATGTACTGTGGTGGTACCATAATGAATATCATATTCATAACCCATGGTATGTACATATTACTTAAATGTACTTCAGTGAACACCATGGAACCACTATGGTACTCACTCAAAATACAGTACTATGGTACTTTTTAGTTACTAATACAGCAAAAGGAGAAGAACATTCAATTTGACTTGTCTCCAATCTCAAAATTTACCATTTCAGAGCCCCTTGAATGGAAGAATAAAGTGTGGAAGGTAGTGAGATATACCATATTAAGGAAAATTAATCCTAAAATTTGCATTTGAAGGGTTGACAGTGTCGTATATGACATCCGTTTCAATGTCGTCGTAAATTCCACAAATAAACTTGCACACCTGCTGGACTTTAGTTTGTAATCCGACTTTAGAGTCTCTCTGGTGCTTTTGGCCAACCAATTCTAATAAAACCATCTGCTTCTAACAATGGCTAGAGATTTCACTTTGTTAAGGTGTGCTGTAATACCTCCATGTGCTATTACTAGTGATGGATCACACAACTTTCAGTTTATTATTACTGGTCTCCTTTTAACGACGGAACTGCTGCTAATAATTTTACAGTGATGGCAAAATACCTAAGATAAATGCAAATGAAACTCAACCTGACAATAAACATCTTGCATTTGTCAAAATGCATTACACTGAGTGTTTTTACATGTATGACAAGCTTTGCAAGCAACACCACCAAGCAAAATGCATTATGCATCACGTTTTTCTTCTCACCATTCTTTTTGTAGAACATTATCTCCTCCTTGAGCTCACTCCGTTCCTCAAGCGCAGAATCCACGTGAAGAATGATGTGCTCACTGGTCTCCGGCCCATACAGAAACTTGCATGCGCAGCTCTGCTGCATGACCTCGGTTCGGGCAAATCCAGTAAGCTCACAGAATCCATCTGAGCAGTACACGATCGGGAAGCCTTTGGACACTTGTGCATTGGCCAGGATGAAGTTGCTGTCTGTTAGAAACACAAACATCAAGCAAAATATTAGCTTACTAATGCTTATTGTAAATGGTTATGCCTTATTAAATTTTAACCAGATGCTCCCATAGGATTTTAGTTTGCTGTTTTACTACAGGCCATGTTGGCATAAATGTTTTGCTACAGCAAGGGGACAAATCAGGTGCAAAGATGCCCTGCTATGTTCACTAAACCACAGTTGTCCGTTATCTGTTCAGTTACATTGTTATCTCTTTTACCTTTAAATGTCTTGAGACAAAACTTGTGAAGTCTAAATCTCTTCAAGCAAACTGAAGCTGATGCAGCTTGGTTGAAACATCAGAGCATAAACAAATGAACACTTGAAATTGATGCTGAATATACATGAATGCTGTAATGCTTCCATCCATCAATTTCCATACACCAAAAAGTGTTTTGTAGACTACAAATAGTCCAAAATACAGCAGCACAGGCACTTTTATGTTGAATATGTACAGTTCATACTGTACAGTTCATATGTACAGTTTTATATATATTATATATATATATATATATATATATATATATATATATATATAAATCAATCAGCAATCTAATATTGCAATTTAGTGCTGATTTATTTAGTATTATCAATGTTGAAAACAGTTGTTTTGCTTATTTCAGGATTCTTTGATGAAGCATTTTTAGAAAATTTTAAAAAGTTTACAATTTTTGTAATTTTACAATTGAACAGTTGAGTAACTAAACTGTTAGTATAAGTTTGTATTAGTTTGATTTGTTTTAGTTTTTATGCTTGAACATGCATTACTTTTACCTAATTTAATTGGTTAATTCAGTTATGTTTTATGACTTCACTGGATTAGATGTCTCTAAAGCACTGTAAATCATATGACCTTGCATGAAATGTCTTAGACAAAAAGCTTCAGCTTCTTTTCATGTGAAAGTCTTTGTTTTGATTTCATTACATAACCAATTTCCTGCCTGGATAATTTTTTTGGTATTCTGACTTGTTTTACCCCGTCATTGTGTCGAAACAGATTAATAGCATCCACGCATCATAAATGAATACAACAACACTGCCTTGTAAACGTTTCTTGAAGGACAGCTCGCGAGCCTCATCCCTGAATCCCCAGACTAGCATGCACGAGCGTTATTAAACACTGGCATTTATGAGTAGCGTTCTCATGGCGAGGAGACAGACATTTGTTTGGTGCTGAACGACTTTACTGAGACTTGTTCTGCTCACATAAGCAAAAGTAAAGTTAGACTCTCATTTATAACATCGTACATGTAGGGAGGTCAGACCCAGAGAGATATGAGAAGAGGGTCGATTAGAGAGAAATAACAGTAGAAAAAGAACATTTAAATGCACGGAAAAGAATGATGCTGAGAGAGACAGAAAGAGAGTGAGAAAGCAAAGGAAAAGGTGAAAGATTATAGAGGAGGAGTAAAGAAAAGAGAGTAACAATTCATAAGTGCTGTTTGGCTGACAGGCACAAGTTAGACAGCAGAATGAACTGTGAAATGTTCTTTATAGATGCATATCGGCAACATATCAGTCACTGAGCATACCGATTATAGTTTTTATTACAATTTTGTATTTTTTTTTTCAATTTGAATTCATTTTTCAATTTACGTATTTCCTTTTTCACATAACAATTTCACTTAAAGGTTTGGGTTTTTCTTTTTTTTTTTGTCAATATCTCTCTATATAGTTTTAGTAATTTTAGTACATCAAGTTGCATTGAAAATGAGAAATGTTACCTTGGCAACTAGCTCAAAGAAAATGTATATATATATATATATTTTTTATTTCAGTTAACATTTATTTTATTTTAGGCAACAAAAATGTTTTTCTATGATTTTAATTTTAGTTAACAATAATAACCCTGGCACAAAATAGAGGAATTTCCTTCTGATACCCTACAAATTCTAAATGTGTACGCCCATCTGATGTGGCTTTGATTAAGCACTGTGACAGAATCAACAGAGCAAAAACATACAAAAATAATGACTGAAAACAGCTGCTATGAATATTTTCACAATGACTGACATTGATGCATGCCAAAGTGGCCCTACTAGCCATACTGGTTCTGCAGTCTACAGACGACAGCACATCCCAGAAGAGAAATCTCTCTATCTTACTGTCCATCTACTCACTCCCAGGTCATAACCTTTGGGCTAGCAATACAACAACAGTCAAAAAGACCTACTTGTTCATTCCAAACTGGAGCTGAGAGTTTGTGTATATCTAAGCATATCTAAGCATATTTGTGTTTTATCTAAATATATGCATACAGTGTATACGTTTTCTGTGCAAAAACTGTCACAGACAGTGTGTACAAGCAAAAAAATAAAAAATCATCCTCTCTCATTTCCATACCAGACCTCATGTGGTTTACTCTGTCAGTTTATGTTTAATTGGACAGATTGAATCCAGACTGTAAAAACAGGGTGTGTGTGTGTGTGTGCATGTGTGTGTGTGTGTGTGTGTGTGTGTGTTTATCCAAGAAACTGCATATCTACTCTGAAAAACATGCGGAAAGATGGAGGGGGGAAAAAGGGGTGAGGCAGGAGAGAAAGGGGGAATGTCCACATTTCTCGTCTGACCCAGATTGTTGTATAAAACACACACACACACATACACTTCCTCTCTCTGTCCCCTTCTTATGAGTCTATGTCCCAAACAGGAACACCTGAGAGCTATTTAAAGAGGCAGTATGATTAGTGAGAGGAGGAAGAACGCAAGGAAAAGAGGAATGGAGAGAACAACTGGTTGAGATAGAGAGAGAGATGTTTGGGGGAGGGAATGATGGGACAGATGCTGGAACCTTCTATTGCAATGTAGTCTTGCATCTGCAGCCTCTTTTTGCATTAAACAGACTCAAGGTGGGCCGAGGATGGCTAGAACGAACACTGGATGTGAGCTTTACATGAATTACGAATACTCTAGTCAATGAGAAACACGATCTGAACACTGTTACTATAATACTTTTATTCTTCCTGCTTTTTCAGCAAGCAATTCTATTATATATATATATATATATATATATATATTTTTTTTTTTTTTTTTTTTGTGTAGTACAGAGCCAGATCTCAGTGCATGAAATCCTGTATCCTACAATCCAATGTGCTAAACTTGACCTTTCATGGACACAATACTTTTTTTTTTTAAACAATCAATACATCTTTAACATCAATAGTTGAAGTTGTAATTTCTGTGTCACTACTTGCACAAAACAGAATGATGCAAACAAAATGATGACTTAAAGGGACATTCCACCCTAAAAATGAACAGTATGTCATTATTTACTCAACCTCACATCATTCCAAACCTGTATGACTGTCAAAGTACAAAAACAAATATACTTCGAAGAAGATTTCAATGAGTTTTGTCTGTACAATGAAAATCAACTCAAATTAGACATTTCAAAATATAATAACTGGCTGTAGCTTTGTTTTTCAGAGAAATATGCATGTGAACATGTTTCTTAAAATATCTGCAATTTTTTTTTTTTTTGCTTTAGTACAGTCAAAAAATTACATACAGAACCTTTAATTTAAAAAAGGCAAAAAAAAAATTACCATTTTAAATTTCCAAAGTCATAACTAGACATATCTCTCTGAATTAAATGTGATAACAATCATGCATTGTTTTCATTGCATACCGCATACTGGTTTACATATTATCTGTAAAAACAACAGACAGATACACAGTATACACTAGGGTTGGGCCGATAGACGATGCCATCATCCATTACTGATGGCTGATAGACATCGTGATCCCCCCCTCCCCACCCATACCCCCAGCAATCCGCCGCATCCCAATACCGTGTTTGGAAAGAAAATGACGTGTACTACGGAACCCCTAAAGGGAATAAATACGAGATGGGAGGAAAATACATATTTCAATACTTTCTCTCGCAGTTATATCATTGGGTAATAATACTGTATTGTATATAATTGCAGGCATCAGGAAGCCGCTAATATGCCTGGCATTGAAACTGCTTTTTGAATGCACGATCGCTTTTTAGTTTCACTTTCGAGATTCGCGATCGCACGTGAGTTATTCTGTTTATACTATGGAGTACTTACCTCACATTTTACAAGATGAGATGTTTGTCAGTGGTGCTGAGGATCTGCAAACCATTCACCATCGTCCTCAGTCATCTCTCCTTACTCTGTTTATGTGGTAAGTGAAATTTTATGTACTGTAATGTAACAGGCAACCGTTAAGAATCGTTATGTGTTTCCCGTGTCTTTCTGAATATGGATTCATGCTTTGGGCACCCCCCCCTCCCGCGATGTTTCACTGTAGACATCGTCCGATGCCAATTTTTTAGATATCCCCCAACCCTACTAAGCCGTAATCTAAATATAGGGCATATCATTCAAACTTATGAGCTTATGATTAAGTATGTTTTTGAGCTCGGCCTTGATTTTGCATGTTTGAGATCTTGACTGTCTTCTTGTTCTGAATCCTATTTCCTTGAAAGAGTGCATTGTATAATGTATCATGCATAACGTCTTGCACTGACATTTGATAACAGGTTTGAGCACAAATAGAGGAGAAAACATTTACCTTCTTCCCTGATATGACCTAAGTGTGCTTTTATGTATAACAGACTCTTGAATCTCAGTAAAAACGACCATTTAAATACTCAAGGCTAATGAGCTCTACTGGCATGATGGAGCTGACAAGAAACTAAGCGTACTAATTTAAAACCATCTGCATATGGTGCTAAAATCCTTTCAGCAATAAACGAAGCAGCAATAGGAAGAGTTTGAAATGCCTTCATCGTATCTAATCATTTCAACATTTTTATTTCACTAATCTGTTGTGGTTACATAATCTTTTGTCACAGTCTCAGCAGGGTCCTTCAGATTTAATTTCAATTCATGCTTCGTGCCAGAGCACACAAAAGTATTCTCTGAATGTTAATAAGACAAAGGAAGATGGCAAGGTCTGAAAGTCTAGACTCGCACGATTCCGGAATTCCATTCTCCCAGACTCTGGAACAGTAAGCGAGAATTCTATCTGTACTCCGGTCTGATACATGTGGATAACCCTGCTGAAACTGCAGAGTGCATCCTCACGGTGTCCTGTTTCCACCACCCAATAATGTCAAAATGTAATACGCAAAGGCAAAGGACCATGTTCTGCTGCTTCATTTCCCTGCATGCTTTCTTTAGCCCTTCCATCTTTTTTTGTTTTCCCTCATAGGCTTCCAGTCCCTCTCTCTCTTCCCTAATGATGACTGATGAGCTCAGTTTCAGCTCTGTGTGAAGTTCAGTGAACAACAGAAGAACAGCACACTGACATCTCTATCCCAAGTTCAAACAACAGACACGCATTGTTCTCCCAGTCTAGAGCCTCAATTTTACCGTCTTTCAGACCTACAGATCTGTTTCCAACTGGAAGAGGTGCAGCAGACATGCCAATTTCCTCATTTTGTGCCTGATACGTGTTGACTTTGCTGGCAGTGTGATTATGCATTACATGCAAGAGTGCACCGCTTGAAATATCTCCATTACCTGACTTGGGTGTCTAACCCTGCGCTTCGTAATTTTCCCAACGGAAGCATCTACTTGAAGTGTTCTTTTAAAAGGACTCATCCAAAATTACTCTAAATTACTCTTTCACAGTTAACCACGCTCTCTCCTTTTCTTTGGGTAACACACAACTGCAAACACACGCAAGTGGCACACACACACACTGCTTTACTGTAATTACCCAAAATATGCTGTCCTGGCAGGTACCTTTTTGAAGTCTTTCGTCTTGATGGAATATTAACACATAACAGCAAGCACACACATTAGGATGCTGCAGAGGGGAGTTTAATACATGTATAGCTTCTCTTTACAATAATAATAACAAGATTTGGAGTAATTACATCACTTGCTCACCAGTGGATACTCTGCATTGAATGGGTGCCGTCAGAATCCAAACAGCTGATAAAAACATCAATCTACACGACTCCAGTTCATCGTGTGAAGTGAAAAGCTATGTGTTTATACAAAACAAATCCATCATGGCATTTTAACCTTAAACCGTCGTTCTGGCCAAAATATCCATAATCCATAATTACACTTCCTCCAGTGAAATAGTCCATCCCCTGTTGCCCTCTCACATCAAAATCCACCAACATATTGGTTTAGAATATCTGTTTTTGCTTGTAAATGGTGCTTGATCTGTGTATATTTCTCTTCTGATTCAGATGACATGACTTTTTCATTGGAGAAAGCAACTTTAGGGATTATGAATTCATATTTTAGCTGGAAGCAATGGTTTGAAGTTAAAAACTCTTAAAGATGAATTTGTTTATTACAAACATGCTGTAATGAGTTCACTGGAGGCGAGTGTAGTGAGAACCCAAGTGCAGTTTATTTACAAAGTGTAATCCAAACATCCAAACATAATCCAAACAAAGACAGACTTGACTTGAGTTAACTACACAGAACCCCAAAAGTCCAGGAGGGTGGTGGAGCGGAGGCAGAATGGGGGGAGGGATGGAGGGCCAGGCCCGTGAAGGGGAACAGGGCCTGGAGCGTGGAGCAATGGCGGAGCAGGGAGCCATGGCGGTGCAGGCAGAGCAGGGAGCCATGGCGAAGCAGGCAGAGCAGGGGCCTCAGTGGCCGTGACAGGACAGGCAGGGAGTTCATGAACGACCTCCATGGCCGTGACAAGACAGGCAGTGAGTTCAGGGACGGCCTCCGTGGCCGTGACAGGACAGACCGTGAGTTCATGAACGGCCTCCGTGGCCGTGACAGGACAGGCAGTGAGTTCAGGAACGGCCTCCGTGGCCGTGACAGGACAGACCGTGAGTTCATGAACGGCCTCCGTGGTCGTGACAGGATAGGCCGTGAGTTCAGGAACGGCCTCCGTGGCCATGACAGGACAGACCGTGAGTTCACGAACGACCTCAGTGGCCGTGACAGGACAGACCGTGAGTTCATGAACGACCTCCGTGGCCGTGACAGGACAGGCTGTGAGTTCAGGATCGGCCTCCGTGGCCATGATGGGACAGACAGTGAGTTCATGAATGGCCTCCGTGGCCGCGACATGACAGGCTGAAAGTGCATTGCTGGGCGCCACCATCGTGCAAAGAGCTGAAGCGAGTGCCGCCGCCTCGGGAGGTTCTGCAGCATACGCCGCCACCTCTGGAGAAACTGCAGCAGGCACCATCGCCTCAGGGAACACAGCAGCGAATGCCACTACTTCAGGAGGTTCTGCAGCATCAGCCGCCACCTCTGGAGACTCGGCAGTGGTGTATACGGCCCAGACACACCACAAAGCGATTCCCGTTATGGGAAGCGCTGTAGACGGAGGAATCAATTCAGAAACAAGAAGGGTTGAGAGTGTTGGTTTGGGGATACCAGCTGCACGAGCTGACACCAGTGGTAGGTCCTCCACGCTGGATGCCAGTCTGTGATACTGGAGAACTGAACCTGAAGATCTGCGTTCAACAGACAAGAGGTGACAAGACTAGCTGTGACGTGACGTGACTCTGGACGATCAGCTGTGACGTGACGTGACTCTGGACGATCAGCTGAGACGTGACGAGGCTCTGGACGATCAGCTGAGACGTGACGAGGCTCTGGACGATCAGCTGAGACGTGACGAGGCTCTGGACGATCAGCTGAGACGTGACGAGACTCTGGATGATCAGCCATGACGTGAAGAGACTCATGATGATCAACTGTGACTTGACTTGGCTCATGACGATCAACTGTGACTTGACTTGGTTCATGATGATCAACTGTGACTTGCCTTGGTTCATGACGATCAACTGTGACTTGACTTGACCCTGGAACAGTAGCCATGACGGGACGAGATCCTGATAGGATGGCCTTGGCATGGCGAGGCTCAGCCGTGGCGGCCATCTTGGCCGGGGACTCAGGCGTTGCGGCCATCTTGACCGGGGACTCAGGCGTGGCGGCCATCCTGTGAGCAGGCCCTGGGGTAGCAGACATGACGTTAGCAGACTCTGGCTTGGCAAACATGATATGATCAGGCTTTGACTGGGTAGACATGACATGAGTAAACTTTAACTTAACTGGCAGGATGTGAGCAGGTCCTGGAGTAGCAGGCATGACGTGAGGGCAACATCATTAAATCCGACAACATGACAAAAGATACAAAAATCCGCCACATAATCCTCTAGAGGATGATTCCCCTGGCGCAAACTAAGGAGAGCAACTGCTGGGTTCATTGTAGTGGTCGTGTATTCTGTAATGAGTCCACTGGAGTCAAGCGTAGTGAGAACCCAAGTGCAGTTTATTTACAAAGTGTAATCCAAACATCCAAACATAATCCAAACAAAGACAGATTTGACTTGACTTGAATTGACTTGACTTGAATTGACTTGACTCGACTTGACTCACCAACAGCAGATTACAACTTCAATACATGACAAGGGACCAAAGGCAATGACATGGCTTCTTATAACAAACAATGAGAACCACATGACAAGAACCAACCAATGGGGACAAGACACATGACTTAGGACAACCAATCAGAACATGACACACGAACTAAAGCAACCAATGGCAGGAATACATAAGGGCATGGGAAGCATGACACAAACAGGAACCATAACTAAACTTCAAAATAAAAGACATGAAAACAAGAACATGACACAGAACCCAAAACAGACCTTACACATGCATCTTTTCACTTCACAAGACCTGATGGACTGGAGTGTTGTGGATTACTTGCCAGAATGAGAGTCCAAACAGTTGATTAAAAACATCACAATAATCCATATTTTCATGTTTTATCAGCTGTTTGGACTCTCATTCTGATGGCACCCATTCACTGCAGAGGATCCACTGCTGAGCAAGTGATGCAATGCTAAATTTCTCCAAATCTGTTCCGATGAACAAACAAACCCATTGACATCCTGTATACCATGAGGTTAAATCTGCAGCTAATTTTGGGTGTGCTGTTGCTTTAATGGGGTCCCATGTTACTTTGGACCACAGCGACTCTGGTTGGATTGGCATTGGATTGGCAAAAACTATTTAAAACTATTTCTTTAAAATATCTGCAAAATACTTCAGATTGTTTAAGAAAGGTCTAACATCATTTTCAACAGGCATATGATAAAATTAGCAAAAAATCCTTTAGACTTACTTTAAAAAAGGCAAGCAGTCCATTTCTAGAGACGAGAATTACATAGAGACCACCTAGCAACCACCTGGAACATGACAGCAATCACCTTTAATAACTTGAAACCCCTGAAAACTTTCACATTGTGGTGGTGAATTTTGTATGGACAAGCATCACATTTTCCTCACAAATGATTTGGCTTTGTACAGCACATACAGAATCAAAACTGGCAACAGCATTTCTGCTTTGGCTTTGGTGCGTGCACTTTCATTTGTGTCTGTGATGTAATGAACACAACATCCATCCACCATTCTACCATTAAAAAAAATACAACCTCTCCACATGTATCATTTTTGGAGAGCCACTGTGGATGACGCCTAATGGGATGTTCTCTATTATCGCCCCCTGTGTCATTGTTGTCACTTTCCTTCCAATATGACAGGCGCTATTTCCAGCCATTTCTGTGCTATTCTCAGCCATGTTACCTGCGGCAGCCCAAGGTGTGACAGCCGTACAGGTAGTCTCCCCTGAAGGACAAACCACAGTCACATGGGTACACGCCATCACGGTTTGGTAATAAATGGACCCAGCAGCCCAAGAGGACACCATGTCCCTTGAGAAGGATTCCTGTGGTGGGAGCTCTAGCGCTAAAATAAAACACAGTCTCGGTTCTCATTTCTCAAACCTCAGACCTAGATGGGGGAAAACAAGCTACCTAAATGTAAGATGTGATAAGGCAGGATGGTACAAGTTCTTTCTGTTAGGACACCAAAACAGTTTGGAACAAAGCGATAAAAGCTGACAGGCTTTGCTTGGTGAAATCAGTAAACTTTTATCGCACAAAGGAAATCCAGACAGACTCATTTTTACAACCACACAATACGCCTTGAGATGAAATACAGCCTGACTGTTCTGTGGTCGACCAATTATATTTGATCGATGCTGGTTGTTACCTGGGGCCACGCAAGGGATTTCATCCGGACGTTAAGCGTGTCTTTTTTCATGCATGATCTGGGCTATTGGTCGGAACTTTAATTAAACAGCTCTCTGATTGTTATCTCTACCAACCCTGCTTGAGCTCTCTATGAAAAATAAACAGCAGGACAGCCAAATTATGCACCGCCATCTAAGCCAGTGGATCTGCAGATTTTGGAGGCCTCCCTAATCTAACAAACCTGATTCAACTCATCAGATTGTTATTAGGGCGCCTCCAAGACCTGAAATGGGTGTGTCAGATAAGGGAGACATCCAAAATTTGCAGTTCTGTGAGAATGAGAGGGCTGAGAACCACTGCTCTAACCATCAAAGCAGCATAAGTGCTATGATAGATCTAACCGAGGGGTTGCCCTTGTGCGCTGTCCATGGTGCTGAGCGAGCAGATGCTCAGTTTGAGAGCAATATTGTGCTTTCAATGCAAAACTCAACAAAAACACTTGTGGACAGGCATGGATATATAACGTGTGAAACACATTATCGAAATTCAGGAAAAAAAATCTGAAGTGTGTAAAGAATATATAGATATATAGACGATTCTATATATAGATATATAGAATAATATATATATATAGACCAGGATAAGTTTGTTTCTTTACTTAAAATTGTCTGTCCCTGGAGTAGTTATGTGATGTTGACAGTAGAACAACAAGTACTTTGCACACCATAAAATACACACTTCTCACAAAAAAAAAAAAAAACTGAAAAATTAAGCACACAACACTGAACTTTTTAAAGCCATGTAAACAAACAGAGAAGCTTTTAAAGAGTTATTTAATATAAGCATGGTGGTTTTATTCCTATTTTCCTCGTTTTTTTTTTTTTTTTTGTTTTTTTTTTTACGATTTATTTGCGTTTACTCATTTTGTATTATTCACATTTGGTAAGCTAATTCCACTATTACCTGCTCATTTCTAGCCCTAATATTATTTAATGAATCATGCTTTTTGATCTGTTGTCATAGTAAATATGCTGTCAATTTCACAGTGCACTTGCTCTGACAGACATTTGTCTACTTAAACGATCAAACAAATTACTTTCTGTCTTGCTTAAGGAAAAACTGTATCATTAGACACAACTAAATAGTTTTTGGACACAATTAGGGTAAAACGCCATCGCGGTAACTCACGTGTGCCGTCAAAACGCGTCGCTATAGTATCCAAAAATGTGTTCTGTGGCGCAAGCAATCCCTTCATAACAGGCATTTTCCCGCCCTGATATCGAATTCCCCATCAAAGTGACGCGGCGTTGTCAGAGACAAAGGTAGAGACAGTTTGAAGCACTCCGGTGAAGCTGAGCTTTCAGCGGACTCAGACACGGAGGATCCCGTTCCGTCACAAGCGCGCGAGCGGGCTGGATAACGGATGCGCGCGCCCGTGTCACTGGGAGTGACGCCCGCAGGTGCGCGTCAGGTAAATGGCGCGCGAGCAGTCTATAAGTGGCGCGTGAGTTTGGAGATTCAAGCAGTTGTGGGGCTCAATATCGTTCAGTAAACCTAAAGATAATATTTTATGCTCTTCAGGAATATAATATATAGGCTATAAGGGAATAAAGAAATGACAAAAGTAAAAAATTCAGAAAAAAGTAGGTGCAATTCTGATGGCTTGTAATGTAAATCAATGAAATATTCATAACAGTGTAGCAGACTACTTACATAAACATATAAATATCTGTTGTGACTCTTTATCTCCCAATAATATGTCTTAGTCAGATGTTATTGAACTGCTTAGTTATATGTTCAAAGGAGCTCAGTTTTTTATTGTGGAGGCAAAACATAAAGCAATGCAATATAGTAATAATTGAAAGACAGTGTTGGGAAGGTTACTTTGGAAATGTAATAGGTTACAGATTACCCTAATAGTTACAGTGGGTACGGAAAGTATTCAGACCCCCTTAAATTTTTCACTCTTTGTTATATTGCAGCCATTTGCTAAAATTATTTAAGTTTTGTTTCCTCATTAATGTACACACAGCACGCCATATTGACAGAAAAACACAGAATTGTTGACATTTTTGCAGATTTATTAAAAAAGAAAAACTGAAATATCACATGGTCCTAAGTATTCAGACCCTTTGCTGTGACACTCATATATTTAACTCAGGTGCTGTCCATTTCTTCTGATCATCCTTGAGATGGTTCTACACCTTCATTTGAGTCCAGCTGTGTTTGATTATACTGATTGGACTTGATTAGGAAAGCCACACACCTGTCTATATAAGACCTTACAGCTCACAGTACATGTCAGAGCAAAGGAGAATCATGAGGTCATGCCTAAAGAGCTCAGAGACAGAATTGTGGCAAGGCACAGATCTGGCCAAGGTTACAAAAAAATTTCTGCTGCACTTAAGGTTCCTAAGAGCACAGTGGCCTCCATAATCCTTAAATGGAAGACGTTTGGGACGACCAGAACCCTTCCTAGAGCTGGCCGTCCGGCCAAACTGAGCTATCGGGGGAGAAGAGCCTTGGTGAGAGAGGTAAAGAAGAACCCAAAGATCACTGTGGCTGAGCTCCAGAGATGCAGTCGGGAGATGGGAGAAAGTTGTAGAAAGTCAACCATCACTGCAGCCCTCCACCAGTCGGGGCTTTATGGCAGAGTGGCCCGACGGAAGCCTCTCCTCAGTGCAAGACACATGAAAGCCCGCATGAAGGACTCCAAGATGGTGAGAAATAAGATTCTCTAGTCTGATGAGACCAAGATAGAACTTTTTGGCCTTCATTCTAAGCGGTATGTGTGGAGAAAACCAGGCACTGCTCATCACCTGTCCAATACAGTCCCAACAGTGAAGCATGGTGGTGGCAGCATCATGCTGTGGGGGTGTTTTTCAGCTGCAGGGACAGGACGACTGCTTGCAATCGAGGGAAAGATGAATGCGGCCAAGTACAGGGATATCCTGGACGAAAACCTTCTCCAGAGTGCTCAGGACCTCAGACTGGGCCGAAGGTTTACCTTCCAACAAGACAATGACCCTAAACACACAGCTAAAATAACGAAGGAGTGGCTTCACAACAACTCCATGACTGTTCTTGAATGGCCCAGCCAAAGCCCTGACTTAAACCCAATTGAGCATCTCTGGAGAGACCTAAAAATGGCTGTCCACCAACGTTTACCATCCAACCTGACAGAACTGGAGAGGATCTGCAAGGAGGAATGGCAGAGGATCCCCAAATCCAGGTGTGAAAAACTTGTTGCATCTTTCCCAAAAAGACTCATGGCTGTATTAGATCAAAAGGGTGCTTCTACTAAATACTGAGCAAAGGGTCTGAATACTTAGGACCATGTGATATTTCAGTTTTTCTTTTTTAATAAATCTGCAAAAATGTCAACAATTCTGTGTTTTTCTGTCAATATGGGGTGCTGTGTGTACATTAATGAGGAAAAAAATGAACTTAAATGATTTTAGCAAATGGCTGCAATATAACAAAGAGTGAAAAATTTAAGGGGGTCTGAATACTTTCCGTACCCACTGTATACCCTAATAGTACCCTAATAGTAATAGAAATAGTTACCCTATTTAAAATGTAATAAGTAGTGTAACTATTTCAATTACTTTATTAATGTAACTGATTACATTTGATTAATTTTTGATTACATTTCTAAATTTCCAACAATTGTTTTCAACTGTTAATCATTTTCAAACATTAAAACCAGGCAGAACTGACCTTACAGTAGTACCCAATACTATTTACTATCAAACTTTCAAAAATCCTTCATCACTTGAATTAAAATTATAATCATTTAATTTTAAAGCGCAACCACCACAAAATCAGACTTTAGCACCTCTTTTTACTTTGAGACCATTAAAATCATAATATATAGTTTAATAGCTGTGATACTGTTTTTGAAATCAAAACTTTGCATAGCTATGACAGGAAACACTGGCAACAATGCTTTGGAAAAAAAAAACTGTTAATCTTAAAAAGTATAAAATCAAATAGAAAATAAAACCGTTATTAAATAAGAATATGTCCTACTCTGTGTCCTAAACTCCTGAAACATTGGTGTCTCATTTTAGAGCAGTCAGTGCAATTTGGGAAAGAAACTAATCAAATCTGTATGTGTGTGAAAATATTCAGATGTAACCCCCCTTTGTAACTGTTAACATTTTCATAAGTAACCGTAATTTAATTACACATTACAGTTACAGTAATTGCACGGATTACAGTTACATACAGTTACATTTATTTTGTAATTAAATTACGTAATTCTGTTACATGTAACTAGCTACTCCACAACACTGTTGAGAGATTAATCAACATATAAACAATAAACATTCCTCAAAAGCCGGATGTATCATATTTGATACTCACATTTTAACATGATTATTCATACATAGTTGTTTTTTTTTTGTTTTGTTTTTTTAAATCAAGTAAACCTAAGTTGATTCGGCCCAATCAATATTTCCTGCCTTAGAAATATTCATATCAAACATGAAACAGTAGGCTTTATAGGGTTAAAGTTTAGCACATAACTTTTGTGCATTGTTATCATAAAGGTAATTAATCATTCTCACAGTATGGCCTAGTTCAGTCAGTGTTGAGTGCCATGTAGTGTGTCCGTATCACCTCACGTTAATACAGTAACACAGCTGGTCTCAACTGGCTGCATACAGAGAAAGCATTTAGGGTCCAAGCAGGTCCTGGAAGCCCCCTAAAACTGGATACACACCCCCTGCATCCAAATATGTACTAACATACTATTTATTATGCAAAAAACAGTACATCAAAGAAGCAGAAAGTACAAATACAATGTGGTTAGTTGTAAATAATACTGTAGATATAAAATGAATCAAAGGCTGATAATATGTCTGAGGATGTTGTAGCCAAATACAAACCTGCATGAGTTTAATCAGGTGTGTTTGATTAGAGAAACATCCAAAATGTGTAGGTTGGGAGGCCTCCAGGAATAGATTTGAGAAACATTGTAGGCTTGCTAATGTACTTTGAGAACAACATTATTAGCCTGTTTGTTAAAAAGAAAAGACATTATCAATGTGGGGCCTATTTGAACAAAGGAGTGGTAAATAGTTTTTTTTGTGTTTTTTTTTCTGCAATTTCCATTGGTGCTGCCCATTTCAATTATGCTTGGATAATATTGTATTAAATGGCGGGTTACTGTAAAAAGAATAGCACTAAAATCAAATTAGCAGAACAAAAAGTAGACCAAAGAGAAATGAGATGATGTCTGCATTCTCTGCAAGAGTCAAAAGTACTAAAGACAACAATGTTTTGTTAAACATATTACACGCAGCAGACTATGTCTCCCTCTACTGTTATACTGTCGCAATACCACACTTTCACCTTTATAACTACAACACAAATTGCCACAAAGTGCTGTGGCAGTGTTGAAAAGACGATTCAAATAAGTAGCAATTTGCTGTACAGTAATGTTACATAACAGAATATTAATTAAGAATTTTCTTATATTATTATGGTAATATTCTCATCGTTACTGCTGTTGTTGCTGTGGGGTAATCGTTGAGATATGATTAGTCACTGGAGAGCTGACTTGACAAATTGACAATATAATGCAATCATGTGTCTGTCTCTGTTTCTATACTGATGTATGCTTATCACAGTAGTGAAAACTGCAAACATTCTGCTGCAGAATGCTTTTATAAATATGATGAAAATAATGGTTTTATCGTGTTGTATTATGATCATATATATTGAATGTGTTTCATCTGGTTGTAAATAAATATGTAAGCTCATGCAAATAAAGACACAAATGAAGCTCCGTTAATTATGATTAAGCTTACGGAAAAGAATGATTGCCACATACAGTGACTGTCATGTGTACAGGTGCAAACAAGCGTTAATCACAGAGATCACTTGATGAGGCTGATTAAGATTTTTTTTTTTCAACTGAAACAATCATATGTATTGCCTCCCACCCAGTACTCACAGCTTTTATACACATATTGGCAAGCCTCTATTATATATATTTTTTAGACTATAATGATTATAGTGAAATGTTAGGTAGACCCCATGAAAAAGTGTATATTAGTTTAATGTTTTTGAAATAAGTCACTTATGCTCACCCTGGTTGCATTTATTTAATTTAAAAAAAAAAAACAGTAAAAAGAAGTAATATTGTGAAATATTATTGCAATTTAAAATGTTTCATAATTTTTAATAATTTAATAAAATAATTTTATTATATTTTAAAAATACAATTTGTTCTTGTGATGGTAAAGCTGAATTTTCAGCAACCATTGCAGTCCTTCAAAAATCATTCTGATATGCTGACTTTATGCTTAAGAAACATTTTTTATTATTATTATTATTATTATTATTATCAATGTTGACAGTTGTGCCGGTTAATAATTTTGTGGAAACCATGAAACATTTATTTTTTCAGGATTCTTTTATGAAAAGAATAGAAACAGTCTTTACTGTCACCTTTGATAAATTTTATGCACTCTTTCAGAATAAAAGTATATACAGTGCCACTTGAAAGTTTGTGAACCCCTTGCAGAATCTGTGAAAATGTGAGTAATGTGAGATCATACAAAATGCATGTTATTTTTTATTTAGTACTGTCCTGAGTAAGATATTTTACATAAAAGATGTTTACATTTAGTGCACAAGACAAAAAATAGCTGAAATTATTAAAATAACCCCATTCAAAAAAGTTTGTGAACGACTGCTTTTTGATTTGTGATGGTTGTTCATGAGTCCCTTGTTTGTTCAGAACAGTTAAACTGAGCACTGTTCTTCAGAAAAATCCTCCATGTCCTGCGGAATCTTCAGGTTTCCAGCATCTTTTGCATATTTGAACCCTTTCCAGCAGTGACTGTATGATTTTGAGATCCATCTTTTCACACTGAGGACAACTGAGGGACTCAAACACAACTATTTAAAAAGGTTCAAACATCAACTGATGGTCCTGAAGGAAACACGATGCATTAAGAACCAGGGGGTGAAAACTTTTGAACAGGATGAAGATGTCCAAATTTTTCTTATTTTGTAGAAATATGATTTTTTTCCATTTAGTACTGCCCTTCGGAAGCAACAGAAGATACTTGCATGTTTCCCGGAAAACAAATTAAGTACAATTTACCTTGATCTTCAAATTCAAAAAGTTTGGGACATCAATTATTGAATGTTAAAACAGCTTGCCATACTATAACAGTCATGCATTCTGACAGGAGGCACTTCCGCTGGAAACTGATTGGTCCGCTCTTGGTGACATCACATTGATGATGCTTTGTGGGGCCGCCTAGAGATTTAATTACGGATCTGTGTTCGCGCATTATATTATACGAGCCGTTTTTCCTCACTGTTACACTTATTTTATTTATTTAAATGTGTCTGTTTTTTTCCGTTTGCTCAGAACAAAGACCTTTCTTTATGAAATAAAACCCGCTCTCGAGTCGCTCATCACCCGTCACCGGACCCGCGGGTTGATTCTGGAGCCAGTGTTTTTGTTAGTGAGCGATCCTGGGACGCGCGCTCGATCTGTCGGCATGTTCGGATCTCCGTCTGCAGGATTATAACCACCGGAAAACAGCACTGCAGTCAATAAAGTAAGTGAGTGATAAAATATGGCATAAAAAGAAAACGAGATTATGATTTGTCATAGGTTGAGCTTATATGCAGCACCTGTAGCAGAGCTTTGCTGCTGAACAAAAAACATCTTAAGCCAGCCTAAGATGGTTTGCTGGTCGTAGATGGTTTAAGATGGTCTCTCAGTCTAGTCAAGCTGGTCTTCAGCTGGTTTAGCTGGGAAGCAAGTTGGTCTCCCAGTCTGACTAGCTAAAAAAAAGTCTAGAACTAGTAAAATAGACCAGCCTGACCATCTTAAACCATCATAAGAGAAAAGAAGAAACAAAACAACTGAGCAATGCTACAATTCTATCTCTCTCTCTCTCTATATATATTCCTTTCCTCACGCTATCATTTTTTGTAGTTTGTGAAAGCTGAGATTAAAAACACTGATGGACCATTTGGCAACTACTAGTGGCACCCAGGGTCCTATCATGTGTGAACCCTCTTATCCTCCATGTAAAATGGCCCGTATGGAGAATTCAAGAGATCTACCTGTACCTGGAGTCACTCCTGTGAGCCTGACCTCCAAACAAACATCATTACACACTAACAGGAGGAAAGGTATCCATTGATGTGCATAAACACCGATACAGGACCATGTCTGTTCATAAGATGTCTGAGTGATCATATTCTCCTTTCTGTCCATACAGGCAGTCTGATTCCTGTGTTCTGTATGGTGGAGCAGAGTGATGTCCCACCCTCAGAGAGGAAGAGGTCAGAGCATGCAGAATTTGTGCTGTTGAAGAAAGACCTGCTGTTCAGCCAGATTACAGAGGCTGCACTGCAAGAGCTGGGATACACTCACACCGCAGCGGCTCTGGCTACAGGTACACACACACTAATGAATAATTCATACGCAATTCAAATTGAATATGTAAGCCTGGAAAATGGGGATGGGGTTGTTATTTTTTTAGTTCCGGTCCACACCATCACAACCTGAATCATATCTTCCAATATATGCATTACACATACTGCAAACCACATTCAATCACGTATTTGCTCACCAAGGCTACACTGATTAAAAATATAGTACAAACTGTAAAATTATGAAATATTAATATAATTTTAAATAACTGTTTTTTATTTTAATATATTTTAAATTAATCTACTCCTGTGATGATGTACATTTTAATATGGTGATTTGGTGTTTAAGAAACATTTCTTATCATCAATGTTGAAAACAGTTGTGCTGCTTAATATTTTTGTGGAAACTGTGATTCTGTGATGAATAGAAAGTTTAAAAAAAAAACAGCATTTGAAAAAATAGAAATCTTTTTAACATTATAAATGTCTTACATGTAAATGATTTAACATATTTTCTGAATAAAACTGACCCCAAACCTTTGAACTGCAGCATACACATAATACAAACTATATCCAGTAATTATACCTAATTGATATAAAATTTAACTGTACTTTGATTTATTTTATATTTCTATTTAAACATTGAAAAGGTTGCACAATTAAATTACACAATAAATGAAAAACAACAAACAAAATTTTTAACATAAATATCCCTATTTTTTTCCATTTTTAATGCTAATATAATATAAATATGATGCAAAATTTGCCTATTGATACAACAATTAAGTAATGAAAAACATTATAAAACTGGGGTGCAAGACATTTAACGAAAAATAGAAAAGGAAGTGCAGAAAGCTGATGGAAAATGAGATAATGTAAACTTTAAGCTATTAAGGTTGTCAGAAGAGAAAAAATAAGTAGCAAAGTAAAATAATTAAAAATAATAAAATTCTAAAATCCAGACAAAAAAGGCACTATAGTGTCTTGAACTATTTAAGGACCATATATAGTAGTCCTATATTGTAATAAATATTAATTTCTGCATTAGGTCAGGTTCAAGTTGGCCATTGGAATCCTGTGTCTCTGTCCACTGTGACAGACACCTCTGATGCAACAGTAGGAGACATGCTTCAAGATCTTTACCATGTCATCACCTTAAGAATAAAGCTACACAGGTACAACCTGCACACACACTTACTTTAAGAATCACATCTGTCTCTGAGTTTCAGCAAACAGGCTTATCAGAATGATGAACTACACTCTGAAAATTAAAGCTGTTCTGATTCATGATTAAGGATAATTTTTCACAGGTAATTTAGTATTAAAACTCATTTCAAAATTATTAAAAGTTATTATAGTTATTAAAGTTTTGAGGATAAACACTTAAAAATATAGCTTTGTGAAATAATAATTATTTGTTATTAATGTCCTACAGTGTAATTAATTATTGCAGTACACTGTTTTTCTCACTGACTCACGCACGTTCTCTCACTCTCTTAGTGTTTCTAAATTAGAGGACTTGCCTGCTGAGCAGTGGACTCATTCTACCGTCAGAAATGCCCTGAAAGAGCTGCTGAAAGAGATGAATCAGAGCACACTGGCTAAAGAGTGTCCATTATCTCAGGTACATGTTCACAAAAAAACCTTTGTACGCAAGTAGACTGTCAGGATTGGACCTGTGTTGTAATGTGTTTCAGTTCCTGTTTTGCCTTATTTGGTCTTGTTCCTGTCCTTGTTTAGTTTGATTATTAGTTGATTCCCCGCACCTGTCTGTCCCTCGTTATCCAGTGTTCTTAAGCCCCAGTCTGTTCAGTTTGTGTTTGTCAGGTCTACTTGGTTACTACATGTGTTGCTCAAGCTCCTGTTGTGATTATTCCCTGTGTTTCCTGGATTAAAGACTGTTAAACATTTCCTTGTGCCTCCTGCGTTCTCTCTGAACAGCGTAACATGACAGAAGACCCGACCTAAAAACAGTTACCCCCGTGTGTCTACCCTCCGTTTTTGTTTCCCGTTTTTACTCAGTGTTTTTTCTTTACGTTGTGACCTTATGGATCCCCTTGTCCACCCGGAATTCCTCCTCCTCCTGCTGGAGCAGGGGGAGCGTTCACTCGAGGACCATACCAGACTGTTTCTGGCCCTCATGGAACTCACCAGCTATCAGGACGACGCGTTCTGCGCGTTCTATGACGCTAGCCTGAACGGCGCGTGCAGAGCGCCGTCGTCCGAAGATGGTCCTCGAGCGGAATTCGCCGCCTTCGTGGAGTGGACTCCACTCCTGACCCAGAGCCCAGCCCACCATCTCCCCGCGATGCGGAGCATCAGCCCAAGCCCACCGATGATGGAGAGCCATTTCCCACCGCGATCGACGAGCCAGCGCAAAGCCGAGCGACTGAGTGGAGGATTGCCCCAGACATTGAGCCCACCCCGTCAGACCAGGTGCGAGAGCCGGCGACCGTGCCCACCACGAGGAAGCAAGCCGTGGATGGTGAGAGCGCGGAGTGGAGCTCCGCCCACTACACCGCGGCTGAGGGCGAGCTGATTGTACATCTGGGGCTGCTGGATTTGGAAGGGGACCTGATAGACTTAGAAACTGATGTGGAGATCAATCTGCCCCCTCTCCTCTCTCCGTCGTTCGCACTGGTCCCGTGCAGCCCTTCTTCGTCTCTGGTCCCCATGTCCAGCCCAGAGGGGGCTCCCGAACCTCCAGTGCCCGCTCCTCGAGAGCGCCCTCCAGAGCCCAATATTCCAGAGCATCATCCTGTTCCCTTGATCAGCCCAGAGGAGGCTCACAAATGCCCGCCCTCCCACCCGCTCCTGTCTCCTCCACCGCTGTCGTCTGGCAGCCCCTCCACTCGCCCTCAGCCCCCTATCTGTACGGTGTGAGCCCCGCGGGACTGCCATCCTCCAGCGTCGCCGGGGCTGGAGTATCCCTCACCTCCGCCTCCAGCCTCCGAGGCCTGGACTCCGCCTCGGCCCATTGACCCAGCGGCTCCACCTCGACTCCTAGCTCCATCCCCTCCACCGTCACCCATCGATGCACCAGCTCCACCGGGCTCCTTCCTCCCGCCAGCTCCACCTTGGTCCTCAGTTGCTCCGGCTCCGCCACGGATCTCCGGAGCTCCGCCTCGGTTGCCAGAGCCCTCGGCTCCACCCTGGCCCCCTGGATCCTCTGCATCCCCCTGGCTCCTCTGCATCCCCCTGGCTCGTTGGCTCTCCGTCTCTGCCTCGGGCTCCTCCACCACCTGCTCTGCTGCTGCCGGTCGGCCCCCTGGAGTTGGCGGCCATTCCTCCATAACTCCTCCCTCCGTCGGCCGTCATCATGGCTGTGGCCTGGGTCCTGCTGTGCTCCTCCTGCTCCAAGTCCCTCCTGTCTCCTCCCTCCTTCGTTGCCTCCCTGGTCTCTGTCTGCCGGCCCCCTCCCGAGCCTCCTCCTTACTTCCCACCCGTTTCCCCGGGTGATATGTCAGGATTGGACCTGTGTTGTCATGCGTTTCAGTTCCTGTTTTTCCTTATTTGGTCTTGTTCCTGTCCTTGTTTAGTTTGATTATTAGTTAATTCCCCGCACCTGTCTGTCCCTCATTATCCAGTGTTCTTAAGCCTCAGTCTGTTCAGTTTGTGTTTATCGGGTCTACTTGGTTACTACGTGTGTTGCTCAAGCTCCTGTTGTGACTATTCCCTGGATTCCCTGTTGTGACTATTCCCTGTTTCCTGGATTAAAGACTGTTAAACGTTTCCTTGTGCCTCCTGCGTTCTCCCTGAGCAGCGTAACGTGACAGACACTGTAAATGCACTATTTTTGCAAGGCACCATCCATATAACCTTATACTAACTTAAACACTTTTTATCAACCATAGATTAATTACATGTAGCTATAGAATAAAATAGGGTTAATTGTCTCATATCTCATGGTTGAAGAGCAAACCTATGATCGAAGAAGTTCTCTCCATTGAAGAATACACCCTACTATTAAGATCCATCCCTAGGTTGAGAACCAGTTATTATATCTATTTAGCAAGGAGACAAAAACCTTTAGCACATCCTTTCTGGACACATTTAGTCAGATCCAAGGCACACCTCAAGACTTAATTTAGTATGCTCTATCTGTTAATTACTGAATTCCTGACAGTCACATTAAAAGGAAATGAGAGGCAAAATCACACTTTTGCTTGCACATAAACTCACATAACTTCTATTTTTTTTGTTGTTGTTTTTTTTTTTTTTTTTTGAAAGAGCATGATTTCATCAGTAGTGAACGGCACTTACTATGCCAGCATCTCTGCTGTGAGATGTCAGGAGTTCGGCCAGTGGTACAAACACTACAAGAGGGCAAAATCTATGATGGGTGAGTATCAACCTACTGTATCTCCAAGAATAGCTCCTATATTCACACATTTATAGCTTTCTTTAAGTAGTCATTTTGTTTTTGTATTCTGGTAACACTTTACATTAAAGTTTAATTCGTTAACATCAGTAAATATCATGAACAAACAGAGAACAATCATTTACAGCATTTATTAATTAGGTTGACTTTTAGATACACTAATACATTTTTAACATTTCAAGCTGTATTAATTAACATTAAATGTATTATGAACAAACATGAAATAAGAATATAATGTCATATTTATAAATTTACAGTAATATTAAATAATAAATGCTGTAAAAATGGTTGTTCATTGTTACTTCATGATACGTAATGTATTAACCTATTTTAATAAAATATTTCAATAAACTACACTACCATTTAAAAATTTGCAGTCTTTTTGACAGAAGTATCTTATGCTCACCAAGGCTGCATTTATTTGATCAAAAATACAGTAAAAACATTAATATTGTGAAATATTATTACAATTTAAAGCAACTGTTTTCTATTTTAATACATTTAAAAATGTAGTTTATTCCTGTGGCGGCAAAACTGAATTGTCAGCAGCCATTACTCCAGTCTTCAGTGGAGCTTTAGTGTCACATGATCCTTCAGAAATCATTCTTATATCCTGATTTGGTGTTCAAGAAACATTTCTTGTTATTATTTTTGGAAACAGCACTGCTGCTTAATATTTTTGTGGAAACTGTGCTCCATTTTTTTTCAGGATTCTTTGATGAATAGGAAGTTTTTATTCTGAAATAAAAATCTTTTGGAACAATATAGAAGCTATTACTGTCACTTTTGATCATTTTAACGCATCCTAGCTGAATAAACATTTAAAAAAAAATAAAATAAAATCTTACAGAAACCTTTGAATGGAAGTGCATGTAAAAAAAAAATGTTTTAGATATAAAAGAACTGTAGTAAAGTAAAATAACTGCATATATGCTAAGTAAACACAACGTATACTGCAGACAAGATGACTTCGGCTGTAAATTTTAAATGGACTCCTGTGATTTAATATGAATATTAAGCTACTAAGGTTTTTATCTCCCCTCAGGTGACATGAGCAGACACTGCAACCAACCATCATCCTCCAGCCAGTCCACCATGTACCAGCAACCAATGGAAGGCAGTGGAGCGGAGTCACGTGGTGTTGTCCAGATGCAGGCTGGAATGCCTGGTCTGGTGATGGCTCAGCTCCTCTCACAGCAGCACGCCATGTCTCAGCTTCTCACACACGCTCACACGCACTCGCACGGGCCTCATCCTGCGCCACTAAGGACTCCTCCCAAATGCAATGTGTCCCCACCCACAGTAGCTCAATGTCCTTCACCTGTCACCGACGTGTCACCTGAAATTTACCATTGGGTACGTGAAGAGCTAAAAAGGGCGGGGGTTTCCCAAGCGGTGTTTGCACGAGTGGCCATTAACAGGACTCAGGTAACATGATAGAAATGTGCATATGTGCATATATCTTAAATGTTATGTATCTGTACACACATTAATGTTTCTCTCCGTGAGATTACTTACAACAGGGTCTGCTGTCAGAGATCTTGCGCAAAGAAGAAGACCCACGGTGTGCATCTCAGTCTCTTTTAGTTAACCTTAGGGCCATGCAGAGCTTCCTCCAACTGCCTCAGAGCCAGAGAGACTCCATTTATCTGGAGGAAAGAGAGCGTAACCTCAACTCTACCTACAACACCAATACAAGCTCACCTCTGCCCATTCAGGTTCACTGTCACTCAAATTTAATTATGAATCTGATATACAAATTAGCATGTGCTATAATCTCTATGGACAGCCAAACAAACTCATAGTTAACCATAGTAATAATGGTAATATTAAAGTGCCATTTGTTAATGTCTACAAAAGTGTTGTCATGAAAAATCTCTCTCTCACTTCAGGCAAAACTTTCACCTGTTTCCAAGGACATTGTAGTCAAAGTGGAATGCGATGATTCTGGAATAAACTATGGCATCTATGATGAAATACAGCAGGAAATGAGACGAGCAAAAGTGTCACAAGCTTTGTTTGCAAAAGTCTCTGCAGCCAAGAGTCAGGTACGTGTGTGTGCATGTGTACTGAAGGAATAAATTGGTACAGATTGCACAAGAAATCTCTAATAAAAAAGTGGGGGAAGAGGTACACCTTACAAGATAGTACATTTACGCGTTTTATCCAAAGCATCTTTCATTGCATTTGAAGTTTATGCATTTCATACATAATTAAACATATAATAAATATTTATATGAATGCAGGGAATGCAAGGACTAATAGAAATGTAGAGTATATACTGTACCTAGAATGCATATATTGCAATATAGTGATTATGAAAATAATTAGTATTAATCCACTAACAGTTTTATGAAAAAATATGTACAGTAGGGACCAAAAGTCTAAAACACTAATGGAAATATTTTTTTTGATTATAAGCATAACAATTTGAGATCATTTTTTATAGAAATCTAAAGTTTTTAAAAGAAGTCTCTTATGTTGCACCAAAGCTGGATTTCTTTGATCAAAATACCATAAAAAACAGTAATATTGTGAAATATTATTATACTTTAAAATAACTGTTTTCTATTTTAATATATTTGGTAGACACTCGTCCAAAAAAAAAAAAAAAACTTACATTGCATTAAAGGTATATGCATATTTAAATGAAAGAAATATATATATAAATGCAGGGAATGCAAGGACTAATAGAAATGTATATACCTTGCATGCATATAATATAGTTATTATGAAAATGATTAGTATTAATCCACTCCCAGTTTTATGAGACAATATGTAGGGTCCAAAAGTCATGCAAAGTCCCAAAGTTTTGCATTTTGCACATTCTATTTTAATAACTGTTTTACATTTTAATATATTTGTGAAATGCTCTTATCCAAAGACACTTTATTTTTTCCATTACAAATTAAATTATCAGCATAACAATTTCAAAATCTTTCATTTTGAACAAAGGAATTCACATGGTTAATGTCATAAATTTGCTTATTTGACTAGTGACCTAGAAATACTGCAGCATTTTAAATATTTCTTGAAAATTAAATATTTATTATATATTTAAATATTTATGTCATGGAAAGCATAAATAAAATATTTCATATTCATTTTACATCATAACATTTTCAAATGGTTGAAAAATCCTAAAACATTATATTAATGTTTAGGTTTGAATTAGATTTTGAACAAATTTTCAACATTGTCTCAGATGTTTGAACCCTGCTGTATTTGTGTCTGTGTTTTAGGGCTGGCTGTGTGAGCTCCTGCGCTGGAAGGAGGAGCCGTCACCTCAGAATCGTACACTGTGGGAAAATCTGTCTCTGATTCGCCAGTTCCTAAATCTCAGCCAATCAGAGCGAGATGTTATATATGACCAAGAGAGCAATACTGGGCAGACGTTCTACTCAGAAAAACACACAAGACCACTGACTGAACAACTACAAGTGAGTACTCACATAAACTTCTACAACTGTCATTCAAATAAACAATTACAGTACATTAAGAGAATCCGATTATTGACTGTAATCCAATTATTAACTGTCTATGTTTCTTTTCTTCTTTCTAAAGATCATGCCACAGCATATGGTGCCTTTGAAGCAGCACCAACAACTGCATAAAATTCCACCTCAGCATCATCAACATTTCCTCCAGCAGCATCTCATCACTGGATGTCTGAAAGACACTCACATGGGCCCAAAAATTGGAGGCAGGTCTTTGCCACCAGAAGCCCATGCAATCCTGCAGAGTTTCATTCAGGAAGTGGGACTACATCCAGATCAGGAGGCCATTCATACACTATCTGCTCAACTAGGAGTAGCCAAAGAAGCTGTTCTCAGCTTTTTCAATGGTCACAACTGGCTTAGACAGGAAGAACAGGACAACAGAGGAGAAAGAGAACTTGAGGAAAGGGAAGACGATTACATGGAGGGAGAGGAGGAATGCAGGGATACAATGGAAAATGATGAGGAGACAAATGCAAACATGATGACAGGGAAACAAGATGATGTGGTGGAGCAGAATGCATCTACACAAACTCGCTTTATCATTACTATTAAAAATGAGGAGGAGCTTCCATGTAAGGAGGAGCATGATGATAGTGCTGCCTACTGCCAATTCATAAACTCCTAAAAATTACATACACTACCATTCAAAAGTTTGGGGTAGGGGTGGGCAATATGGCAAAAATATCATATCACGATTTTTTTTTTTTTTTTTTTTTAGAAATATCACGATTTTATCACGATTCTTTGTCATGTTAGTTTTACTATTTTGTCTTGAGTACTGGAGCCAAAATAATTTCCCTGTTATAAAGACAAAGCCTTTCAAGGTAACAAAATGGTGGATATTTAGGCCAAAGTGGATGAAGATAAAAAAAAATCTTTGTCATTATTTTATCTTTATTAAAAATAAGAACAAAGATACACATTACAAATACACATAATATACAAATAAAAAAAACAGTGCTTTATTTTCAGGTACAATAGGCATATTTAGCAGGAGCATTCAAGAAATTGAATGAACAAATCCAAAAATAAAACACTATATAGATTGATTCCTATTAAAGCAGCTGTATTATTTTTTTCTGTCAAGATTAGCGAGTTATTTTTTTCTCTTTGCGTTTTTTTTGTTATAACATTAAAGAATAAAAATTCTGTCATCTGTCTGTCGATTCTGTCATAGTGTTTTATATTTATACCATCATTTACTCACTCAAAATTAGTTTTAAACCTGAATGAGTTTCTTTCTTCTGCTGAACATAAATGGTATTTTGAAGAATGTGGGTAACCAAACAGTTGCTGGTCCAGTGACTTCCATAGTATTTTTTTCTTTCTATCAAATTCAATGTGGACCAGCAACTGTTTGGTTACCCACATTCTTCAAAATATCTTCTTTTGTGTTCAGCACAAGAAAGAAATTAATACAGGTTTGGGACAACACGTGAGTGAGTAAATAATGACAGAAATTAAATTTTAGGATGAGCTATCCCTTTAATGACAGTCGGCAACATGTTTAGTTCTGTCCCTTTAAGACCTGCACGCATCTAATATACAGGCACGCATCTGTTTGTCTGAACTGTTTACTTTCATTTTAGACATAACCAGCTGAGTCTATACATAAACCTTGTGTGTTTTGACAATATTAGCGCAAAAGATAACTTAGTTCAGTAATCAGACGCTGTTAGACAGGCTTTTTAGTGCGCGCGCTTCAGGTGTACGGGCTCAGAAAAACCGCATGTAAGAACAGGGCGTGAATTAAACGTTTAACCGGCAAGGCTTTAAAACACACGCAAATAATGTACTTTTGTGATTGCAAATAAGTGCAGTGTCCCGTGAGAGTAACTCTACCGCTGAGTTAACACTGATGTGAATGTATGTGGCGTTGCACAGTACATTGATACGGAGGCGCCAGAACTGCAGCTGATAGAATGTGCGCTGTAGCACGATACTACGATATTTCTTCAAAAGCAGATCGTGGAGACATTTTTATCGTCCATGATCAAAAATCGTCATATCGCACACCCCTAGTTTGGAGTCATTTTGTTTGAATGAAATTAATACTTAAATTCAGTAAGGATGCATTAAACTGATCAAAAGTGTCAGTAAAGGCATTTATAATATGACAAAAGAGTTCTATTTGAAATAAACACTGTTCTTTTGAAATTCTAATTCATTTTAGAATACTGAAAAATAATGTGTTATGATTTCCACAAAAATGTTAAGCAACACAACTGTTTTCAACATTAATACTTTTTTTTTTTTTTTTTTCAAATCAGCATATTAGAATAATTTCTGAAAGATCAAGTCAATGGAGTTACTGGAGTAATGGATGCTAAAAATTCATCTTTGCCATCACAAGAATTAATTACATTTTAAAATATTTTAAATAGAAAAGTTATTTTAAATTGTAATAACATTTCACAGTATTGCTGTTTTTACTGTATTTTTGATTAAATAAATACAGACTGAATGAGCATAAGAGACTTCAAAAACATTCAAATAAAATCATACCAACCTCAAACTTTTGAACGGTAGTATATTAAATCCACTTTTAACAAACAAACAGCAATGAATATTGGGTGATTTGACAATGTCATGTAGCATATTTACAGTTGTGCCTTCATGCACACAAGGTGTTTTACTGAAACCTCATACTTTGGATGGACTATTGAAGATTTCACAAATGAAAATGCCACGGAAAGATTTCATTAAACATCAATGTTCTAATTTATAAAAAAAAATGTTTTATTAATATTAGGGGTGTAAAAACACTCATGTCTGACTATGAAAATTAAATGAAGTGATTATAATATTCAAACTTAAGTCACCATTATGTCACCATTAAGTCACCATTACCATGTATCACGTCATTTAAGGAAGAATCGCTAATTTAAATTGTTGTTAGAACAAATATTTACACCCCTAAATTAATGTGATCTGCAATTTTATAGTAGTATTATTTATAGTTTGTCTCTCGTTTTCTGCTCAAATCCTCAACTGAATCTTTGCAGGTGGCGGGCAACGTCAGTCAGTATTAATGGTGGCATTTTCAGCCAGACAGTGTTGTCTTTTACAAGAACTGTTGCCAGAGACCCTGAAACCGTGATGTATTATATGTTAGAAGCAAACAGCACATTACTGTATTATTGTCAATAGAACAAAACACAATAGAAACAGCACTTTGAATTACAGTGAATAGTTCTCTCTCTCTAATGAATTACAATAAATCTGTACTGTTTGTTATTGTTCATTATATTTAAAGCCATTTTATTCAAGAACTAGAAAATAGGCTTTATATGTTTAACTGTGATGGCATTCTCGATTATAAATTTATTTCTCTGCTGATTAGTGTCAGAATTGACAATGCTATTTTTCTTACCAAGTTGAGTTTGTTTTATTATTATTATTCAGACATTATTATTCTACTTCCATTTTCTCCATAAATATCACTGTATATGGGGTCAGCACTGTCAGCTACAAAAGAAATGTGTCAAATACTTAATATTAATATTGACAAATGAAGCATTCACCAGAAATGAATTAACTGAGACTACAGGATGGTTTCAAACTGAATTTCAGCTCATTATGTCAGTCAGAAAATCTTGCAGTAAGGACAAAATAACCATATTTTTCATTTCACGCATGTATTAAATGCACTTTTGTTTTACTAGGTACTAACACAATCTACTTACAATCTACTGTGTGGTGGGCGTTCTGGCGCAATATGGCTGCCGTCGCATCATCCAGGTGGATGCTGCACACTGGTGGTGGATGAGGAGATTCCCCCCTTCTATGTAAAGAGCTTTGAGTACCCAGAAAAGCGCTATATAAAATGTAACGAATTATTATTTATTATTACTTAAAATGAGGGAAAATATCTAAACATCCCACTGACTTTGATAGTCCAATATCATAAATGTTTTCATAAAGGTTTTTGAACCTGAGTTTTTGAAGAGTGAAACCATATACAGGTGCATCTCAATAAATTAGAATGTCGTGGAAAAGTTCGTTTATTTCAGTAATTCAACTCAAATTGTGAAACTCGAGTATTAAATAAATTCAGTGCACACAGACTGAAGTAGTTTAAGTCTTTGGTTCTTTTAATTGTGATGATTTTGGCTCACATTTAAAAAAAAACCACCAATTCACTATCTCAACAAATCAGAATACTTCATAAGACCAATAAAAAAAACATTTTTAGTGAATTGTTGGCCTTCTGGAAAGTATGTTCATTTACTGTATATGTACTCAATACTTGATAGGGGCTCCTTTTGCTTTAATTACTGCCTCAATTCGGCGTGGCATGGAAGTGATCAGTTTGTGGCACTGCTGAGGTGGTATGGAAGCCCAGGTTTCTTTGACAGTGGCCTTTCAGCTCATCTGCATTTTTTTGGTCTCTTGTTTCTCATTTTCCTCTTGACAATACCCCATAGATTCTCTATGAGGTTCAGGTCTGGTGAGTTTGCTGGCCAGTCAAGCACACCAACACCATGGTCATTTAACCAACTTTTTTTGCTTTTGGCAGTGTGCCAAATCCTGATCAGACTGATCCAAATCATCACAGACTGTGGAAACTTAACACTGGACTTCAAGCAACTTGGGCTATGAGCTTCTCCACCCTTCCTCCAGACTCTAGGACCTTGGTTTCCAAATGAAATACAAAACTTGCTCTCATCTGAAAAGAGGACTTTGGACCACTGGGCAACAGTCCAGTTCTTCTCCTTAGCCCAGGTAAGACGCCTCTGACGTTGTCTGTGGTTCAGGAGTGGCTTAACAAGAGGAATACGACAACTGTAGCCAAATTCCTTGACACGTCTGTGTGTGGTGGCTCTTGATGCCTTGACCCCAGCCTCAGTCCATTCCTTGTGAAGTTCACCCAAATTCTTGAATCGATTTTGCTTGACAATCCTCATAAGGCTGCGGTTCTCTCGGCTGGTTGTGCATCTTTTTCTTCCACACTTTTTTCTTCCACTCAACTTTCTGTTAACATGCTTGGATACAGCACTCTGTCAACAGCCAGCTTCTTTGGCAATGAATGTTTGTGGCTTACCCTCCTTGTGAAGGGTGTCAATGATTGTCTTCTGGACAACTGTCAGATCAGCAGTCTTCCCCATGATTGTGTAGCCTAGTGAACCAAACTGAGAGACCATTTTGAAGGCTCAGGAAACCTTTGCAGGTGTTTTGAGTTGATTAGCTGATTGGCATGTCACCATATTCTAATTTGTTGAGATAGTGAATTGGTGGGTTTTTGTTAAATGTGAGCCAAAATCATCACAAGTAAAAGAACCAAATACTTAAACTACTTCAGTCTGTGTGCACTGAATTTATTTAATACACGAGTTTCACAATTTGAGTTGAATTACTGAAATAAATGAACTTTTCCACGACATTCTAATTTATTGAGATTCACCTGTAATGTTGAAAAATAGAAGAATATTTTACAAAGAACATCTTTAAAAATATCTTCTGCCATATATGAGTAGCTTTCTTGAGTTAATATACATTTAATTATTTATGAGTTATTAGCTGAAGACAGGTGCTTTTAGAGTACCGACTGTCATTTTGTGATTACGAGATAATTAAATGGAATCGTACAAAGATTTCAGATTCACCAAATTTATTTCTGCTTAATTATTCTGCTATTTGAAAAACTAGTGGCAGGTAAGAGAAAGTGGGACATATGCTTTCGAAATTAACGGTTTATGTGTGTTATATGTCGTCTTCTGATGGCTTTTGGGTCATATAAAGAAATATTTCAACGTTATCCACCTACAGTCTTACATTAGATGAGTTATTTCGGACTTTCGTTACAAATAAAGATAAAATAACACGTGCGTTTCAAACCTGTAATATTAGAAGTCGAGCTCAGGCTTCCCGTCAGGAGTCACGTGTCTGATCAGCTGTTCTGCGGCACATCCGCCTGGCTCGCGCTAGTGTTTACATGCAGACCCGCGTGAAGCATTGCAGGTAAAATACCAACTGAATTCCCTTTACTGCATTGAAACTGCCTTTTGCGATAGTCGGAGTGCTTGTCAAAAATGAAAGCAGCGACGTTAAGAGTGTGAAATGTTGTGCAATGATTCATATCGGAAGTGTGGAGGTGCCAGCCCCGTAAGGCCTTTAGACTCCACATCTCCATCAATAAATCCAACTTTATTAACCGCTTTTGATCAGTTTGCTGATGTAAATCCCAAACATTAGGCGTCGGGAACATGCATATGAGAAATTATAACTATCACTTTGAAACTTGCCTTTGATATTTGGGCTGTAGCGATGCCTGTAAGTTTCAGACTGTATTTCATTGGTTATGCAATTGATGTCTGTCCACATTATGAGATCAATGTCCCATTTTTATTTTCACTTCTGGTTAGGGATTCATAGATTTTAGTTCTAATATCTGAAAGCTGTATGATAACATGCACAGAGTGGGACACATTCCCCCTAAAATTAAGTAGAATGTGTGACTGATCAGTGGTTTCAGTGGTTGATTCTTACATTATTATGTTTGGTATCCTCCAGTCCTAAATAAGTGGTTACAGCTTTGCTGATAGCCGATAATTATTATGCAGGGACTTGTAACCAATATGATGGCTGATATTATAAATTTATACTGTAATGTCTGTTCAAACAACTCTGATGCATCATAACTTTGTAACTTATAATAGAGAACATAGATAAAAGTATTTTCAAACTCCTGATATTAAGCTTCGATATTATCTGTTTTCAATATTGGACAAATCAGATAATAATTAACATTTAATATACGTTTTATGAATGTGTATATATATATTTTTTTTAAATAAAAAATATGTAATTTAACAAGTAACTAAAATTGGAAAATGACCACCTGAATTTTAGCAACGCCCTTTCTGAGAATCTAATGAGGATTTGATATTTCGTGATTCCTCTTTTTCCATTAACAATTTTGTTTAATAAGTTTTCTATGTAACATTATAATGAAATCGTGAAGTAGGACAGCATGATCTTTGGAGGACTATATGATTCTCTTTGGACCTGAGGCCGCATAATCTGAACAACAGAAAAAGACTTACCGTGGCATCACAAGACCAGCTTGCTGACTGTTTTCACACTCACTCACACTCACTCACACACACACACACACACACTCTCTTGGTGACGTTTGAGTTAAACGCCTGTCATGCTGCAGTATTTAATGCATACAAACCATGTCAGATTACACGACATCACGGCCTTTGGTTAATTTATGTTTGAAGAAATCTGTACACTTAATCCTATAATATTTGAAAACACCATTCAGTTTCAGGTTATCATTGTTGTGAATACATGCATATTACAGAACCAGAACATGTGCACATTCTTTTCTTAATTTAGTACTGCTCTGATATTATGACCAAGCATATTTCTGCACTAGTGATAAAGTAGGGTTTTTGAGTTCACCCAGTAGCTCGTAGAATTCCTACAAGCTACTGTCATGTGATTGGTGCAGGAGCTCTGTTCTGTAATTGGCTGATGAAGTGAAGGCATGTGAGTGTGTTTAAACAGGTTTAGGCCTGGTCTGATTCTGTAACCCTCCTTATTGGTGTGTGCTGTACCCACGGGCGTTTTGATGTAATGAGCTGGGTTTTGTCTCATGAAACTCCTTAAACGTTTGGTGGATTATTTTGTGATCCTAAAAAACACAAACTACTGTTCAAGGTAATTTTGTATTTACTAGTCTAAAGCAACTTCCCTTTAGCGTTTCTATTTATGCAAATTATTTTTTTTCCTAGTTACAATTACTTTAGTGAGTTGTGTCTGTTTCGTTCCTTAATTTGGGTTTAGCACAGGTTTCTCACAGTGGTGTTTTTCGGTTCTTCATTACTTTATCTCAAATACACACAGTAAATAAGGATTGCCTATAGTCTTAGTCTTTTTCAGTACTATTGTATTAAAATGGAGACAATGCCATGTTAATATTAGCTAAATCAAAATTATATACAAAAATATATTCTAATTAAGCTTTTCTCCTTGATTATGCAAGTATATAAGCACATACAGACACACATATACAAGCAAAATAACTTTTTTTGCCCTGTATCTGAGTCAAATAATTTCTCCTACCACAGTTATTTGATGCAGTGATAAATATTTATGCATGTTGTGTGTGTGTGCGCATATGTGAATATCTAATGAAATATGCAAGGATTCATTTGTGGAGTGATTGCATCAGTGCTGCCTTTAGCCTGCAGCTGTGCCAGTAAATGCTGTAGTTGCAATGTTAGAAACAAACTGAACATTAAAGGGATACTCCACCCCAAAATGAAAATTTTGTCATTAATCACTTACCCCCATGTTGTTCCAAACACGTAAAAGCTTCGTTCGTCTTCGGAGCACAATTTAAGATATTTTGGATGAAAATCGGGAGGCTTGTGACTGTCCCATTGACTGCCAATTAAATTACACTGTCAAGGCACAGAAAAGTATAAAAAACATCATCAATATAGTCCATCTGCCATCAGTGGTTCAATCTGAATTTTAAGAAGCGACGAGAATATTTTTTGTACGCAAAGAAAATAAAAATAATGACATTTATTCAACAATTCGTCTCCTTTCTGTCTCTCTGTGTCAGCATAGCGCCATTTTGGAGAGAATCCGATGGACGCAAAGTGCGTATGCTATTCTCTGTCATCAAAAATGCATGGATACGTGGTTTCTGTTCAAATCAAAGCGTAAATAAACGTACAATACGTATCCATGCATTACAGATGACAGAGAATAGCATACGCACTTTGTGTCCATCGGATGCTTTCCAAAATGGCGCTATGCTGACAAAGAGAGACAGTTATTTTTATTTTCTTTGCATACAAAAAGTATTCTCGTCGCTTCATAAAATTCAGATTGAACCGCAGATGGACTATTTTGACAATGTTTTTTATACTTTTCTGTGCCTTGACAGTGTAATTTACTTGGCAGTCAATGGGACAGTCACAAGCCTCCTGGTTTTCATCCAAAAAATCTTAAATTGTGTTCCGAAGACGAACAAAGCTTTTATGAGTTTAGAACGACATGGGGGTAAGTGATTAATGACAAAATTTTCATTTTGGGGTGGAGTATCCCTTTAATGCTACACCAGCTAAACATCTAATTAGAGAGAGCTATTTTTATTTCTATTTTTACTTGTTTTACTTAATAATCTTTTTGGTGAATGTCTTAGTTGAATTCTTTCGTGTGAGCCATCTTGTAGGTCCAGTTCATTATTATTGTTGTGTTTAGCATATTTTAATTATTATTCATGTGTCTGCCTTGACTTAATCATTCCTCTAGTTGTCCCTGAGGCTTTATGCTAATTTCCAGCACTGTACTTCACTGCAGAGGATCCTGGGATTTCCCACTGTACCACAACTAATGCATAAATCTAATTGAGCTGGGCCAAGGAGGTCTATAATACATGGAGAAAGCTATCTGTTAGCTTATGCATTTTGAAATCTGCCACTTATGATTTTTTAACATTTTTATTTTGACAGAAAACTGTCAGTGGAGAGGGATGCTATTATTATTATTATTATTATTATTATTAATAATAGTTATTTTATATAATATTTTATAATTGTTACTTTTTATTTTTATTATATTTGATTAATTAATTATAATAATAGTTAATTGTATTATTTTTTATATTTATGTAATTGTTATTACTTTTTTATTATATTTTATTTTGAATAATAATAATAATACAGTTGTTTTTTTAATATTATTTATGTAATTTCTATAATTAAATGATAACTTTTTGATTTGATTTATTTTATTTTGTTTCTTTGTACCACCCCCACAATGGCAATTTCCTAGGCAGCTTTTTTTCATATATCAGCTAATATGACACAGTTATATATAATGCATGAGCTGCACAGGCTGTCTTTTGGTGTACTGAGATGTTAGATCAGTGTTAATTAGTTCATCTGCATAATTGATAAAGGACATTTGCTGGAGGTTGTGGGTGTTCACAACCAAATGCAACCTCATTAAAAACAACAGAATGGATTTAGGTTTAAAAATAGAAGAAAAAAAACCCAGACAAGCCTGTTTTTCCACTTTTTAGAGGCTAATGCTGTCACATCAGAGCTGTCTGGCTCTGGATTGTCGGAGCTGGGATATTTTTGGTTTATAAATGTCTGGGAGTCACTTCCAAACAGTGCTTGGCACCGCCAGTGTGTTTGCTCAGTGCTGCAGAACAATTATACCACATATACAACAGATCAAATGAGCGCCATTTGTTTAGCTCTTTGTTTCTTTGTTTGAGACAAGACTGTGTTTTAATTCACTGCACATCTGTCAAATGTTAGCACGGCTGCTTATTCTGGTAAATGAATACAAGTGTTGCTGGTGTAATGATCCTGAGGTGATGGTACAGTCGTATACACAATCCAATTAAACATCATTTAAAGAACTGAGTTTCTGGCACTCTTCATTCATGTTGCTGTTATGAATTTAGATACATTTTGGCTGTGAAATACATTTACATTCTGTGCCAGAACTAGCAGCTAAACTTGGATTTAATTACAAATAGCTTTCGACTAAAATGAAACAATGTAATTAATCCAAACAAACACAATCTGTTTAGTGTATACTAACCAGACATGATACAAGCTGCTGTGTCTCTGGTGTATTAATTTGAGTTTTGTCCTAACCAGTTCTGAAATGCTGATGAAGACATTTAGCTTTTTACCTTTTTTCCATTGTACTATTCTACATTTGTTTGTTTTCAATGTTAAAGGGATAGTTCACCCAAAAATGAAATTCTGTCAAGAAGATATTAAAATAATAAAAGAAGATATTTTGAGGAATGTTGGTAAGCAAACAGTTTCAGGTGCCATTAATTTCCATTGTATTTTTTGTCCATACTATAGAAGTCAATGAAACCTGAAACTGTCAAAATACATTCTTTTATGTTCCACAGAAGAAAGAAACTTATACAGTTTGGAATGATATGAGGGGAGTAAATGATGACAGAATTTTAATTATTGAGTGGACTGTCCCTTTAATATGCCACATGCTATCAAATAGTTTAATATGCAAAGTCAACGAGAGGTAAGCCATTAGTATTGTCAGTTTAGGCTCTGTCGGTTTATTCATTTGTTTTGCTCTGCTGTTTGTCAGATGAATTGTTAGTGGACTGTGGTCTCCACTGTGATCAGGCCTATGAGGTGAACCAGGCGAGTCTAACAGTGAGTATCCACACAATACCTGTTTTGTTGATCGTGGCTTCAGTGGTGTATGTTGATATCACAGTCTTTAGCTCTTCCTCTGTGGTTTTGCAGGACATGCAGCACCCAAACTTCGAAACACGTCACCCGCTGCAGCAGGACGAGCAGGAGACTGGTTACGACCCTCTACAGAACTACAACAAGAACAGAGACCGTAAGATACCTAATATATCTACATTCAAATTTAAGACCTAACAATGTGAAGAATAGGACTGGATATTTTGTATTGTGTTTATTTTGATAAGTCCTGTGATTGTATTTTGACTTGCTATTGCTATTAACTAATATATAAGAACAAAAAATTGCTTTCTTGTTCAAAATGATGCGCAAAAACTACAGACTTGCAAGTAATTCAGTTACATTTTCCTAAAAGCTCTTCTGGCAGTAGAAACTCTTATGTCGTTCACACAGAATCAAAGTCAGGCCCAGATGTAAACACATTTTACCTGTACTTGATAGTAAATCATTATTCTTCTGATACTGATATTCTGTTGTAATTTCTTCACTGTCATCTGGTATTCTTTTTTAAAGTGAGTACTAAAACATGGTAATCTCTAAATAAAGACTTAATTACCACAATATTTAATAATTACCGAAAATATTTTACTTGCTTACACTACTTTTCAAACGTGTAGGGTAATTTTTTAAATGCTTTTGAAAAAAGTCTCTTATGCTCAGCAAGGCTGCATTTATTTGATCAAAACTACAGTTAAAAACAGTAATACTGTAAAATATTATCATTTTAATGTATTTTCATCACACGATCCTTCAGAAATCATTCTAATGTACTGAATTGGTGCTCTTTGCAATTTGATGAATAGAAAGTTAAAAAGAACAGCATTTATTTAAAATAGACATCTTTTATCACATTATAAGTCTTTACTGTCACTTTTGATCAATTTAATGCATCCTTGCTGAATGATAATATTAATTTCTTTAAACAAAAAACTTACTGAACCCAAGCTTTTGAGCAATATTTATATATTTACATATTATGTTTATTTTTACTAAAATATTTTAAAGTATGAAAAATGCCAGAAAAGATGTCAGCAAAACAAATTGAGTTTTGAATTGATTCACTTGCATGGACTGTTTGAACTGATTAAGGGAAATTAATCAAACTTATGAAATCTAATGCTGTTTATGTTACGCTTAAATCAGAAACACTATTAAAACATCTTCGGCGTTATTAAATGTAGCAAGACAGGGAGGCATTTTGTATTTGATTTGTAATTTCATATTGATAGAAAACTCATTGCGTTATCAATATGCAGTATATTGCCTAGTGCTATGCTGCACTATGAAAAAGATGAAATTATCATCTAAAAGACAATTATTCTGAATTCAGTCGTTTTCATGTTTAGGTCACCAACTATGACATCTTAACTGTTGTAATTGTAATTTTGTTTCTTTAATTACAGGAGGATCATTGGATAGTGCTGTTGAGTCCACGTTTCAGTCATACAGGTCATTCATTTTTCCCTAATGTAGCAAAGCATCAGAGATCCACTCTGCTTCACATGTGAAACTCACTGATGTGATGAAGGTGTATCTCTATCCTCTAACTTTCTGTTTGACATGCTCTTTACAGAAAGGAGTGGGATGATTTGTTCCAGAACAGTAACTACCTAGCACGGATCAGGCAGGCTGGTATTAACGGACGATTACGAAGCAGCCGATTCCGCAGCGTATGCTGGAAGGTAATGGCTACCTGACAGTGGCAAATGACAGGTTTACTGCATGAAAACTGTCTTCTTCTTGTTATTGGGGTTGAAAGGTTAAGTGTGCAATTTCTGTGCCAAACAGGGCAGAAAAAATTGTGAGCTTTGTTTTTGTTGGTTCCAGGTTTATCTGGACGTCCTGCCAGAAGATAAGGCTCAATGGATCAGTCGAACCAAGGAGCACAGAGCACAGTATGAGAAGATTAAAGAGACGGTATGTGTGTACACACATGTATGTGGCAGTGATTTATGAGTCTTCAGTAGGTTTTGACACTAAATCATGATCGTTTGTCTTGAACTGCAGCATATTACAAACCCTCGCAAAGCTGCCGGCCAGCAGGACCTGGTGGTGAACAACCCACTGTCACAGGATGAGGGGGTGAGAGAACAGCCAATGCAATAAAACCATAAGAATGGCTGGATCTGTCTATTACTGTTTGATTGACATCTTTTTCTCTGTCTCTCTTCAGAGTCTATGGAATAAGTTCTTTCAGGATAAGGAGCTCAGGGGCATGATCAAACAAGATGTTTTACGAACGTAAGTGTGTTAACTACCTGTACAGATACACTACCATCAATTCAGTCTTCAGTGTCACATGATCCTTGAGAAATCAGTCTAATATGCTGATTCAGTGCTCAAGAAACACTTCAGTGTTGAAAACAGTTGTGCTCCTTAATATTTTTGCAGAAACGGTGACATCTTTTCAGGGTTCTTTGATGAATAGAAAATTTAAAAGAACAGCATTTATTTGAAATAGATTTCAATGTCTTTACTGTCACTTTTGATCAGTTTAATGTGTCTTGCTGAATAAAAGTGTTAATTTGTTTTAAAAAATAATAAAAGATCTTACTGACCACAGTGTAATTTTTACTCATTAAATCAGCACACTAAAATTCTCATTAAAACAGGTGATTTTAGTTTGTATTTTATTTTTTCATACAAAATAGATTTTAATTTTGATACTGTTTTATATCGTATTCTATTATTATATTATATTATATTATATTATATTATATTATATTTATTATATTATATTAATGTCTGCTACTCCTTGATTGGCTGCAGGTTTCCAGAGATGGTGTACTTCCAGGAAGAGGATGTCAGGACGAAGCTGACTGATATTCTCTTCTGCTACGCACGAGAGAACGAACAGCTACTCTATAAGCAGGTTTATAAACACTTAATGATTGTGACAAATACTGCCACGCCACAACATAACCTGTCAAACTGGCTGAGACGTATCTAATAATAATTTTCCCAAAATAAGCATTCATCTCTCTTCATTATCTTCATTTTTTGCCTCTTCATCCCTCCCTTTCTGTCTTTCTACAGGGCATGCATGAGTTACTGGCCCCTATAGTGTTTGTTCTCCACTGTGATCACCAGGCTTTTCAACATGCCAGTGAGACGGCCAATCCCAGGTCTGACCTATTTACCACACAGGCGAGACCGTCTGAAGACTTACTCAAATTAAAGTTTAAATTTGTTCTGCGTACTGTTTTCAATCATTATTAATGGAATTTTCAGTTATTCTTTGTATATATATATTTAAACTGTGTCTTTTCTCATTTGCAGTGACGAGATGAAAGTCCTTCTGGATCATAAATTCCATGAGCATGACGCTTAGTGAGTAAATGTCACATTATCATAACACATCTTAAACCAAATTGACATGTCTCTATTTAAATGCATATAGTTGCTAAACACACTTTTCTCAGTCTGTCTTTTTGTTTTTCACTTTTACCATAGTGCCATGTTTTCTTTACTCATGGAGACAGCAGAACCCTGGTTCAGCAGTTTTGAACGGGAGGTCAGAAAGGTACCAGGAATGATTTTATGATATTTTTATGTATCTTGATATATATACTGCATTGTTATTTATGTTAGTGTCAAATTCAAACTTCAATCTTGTCAACATGACTTATGTTTAAATCTTTCAGGGCAAAGAAGAGATGTTAACCAGCATCCCCTTTGCAAGACCACAGGACTCGTCCCCTTCTGTTGCCATTGTGACCAAAGTCAACCGAATTCAGGACCAGCTAGTAAAGAAACATGACATTGAACTGTACATGCACCTCAACAGACTAGAAATAGCTCCCCAGATTTATGGCATGTGAGTATGATTGAACTAGATTTTTATTTTATTATATATGTTGTTATTTATTATAATAATAGTTTTATTACATTATATTTTTATTACTTTATTATAATAAAGTTTTTATTATTAATAAAATATGTAATTACATAATTATAATTTAATATAATATTGTGGTACATTTATAAATATATATTATTATTTAAGCATTATTTATTTTCATTTCTACGTGTTGAATATAAACCATGTAGTATTAAAGATATGAGAAACCATAAGTGGGTTTTTTTTTTTAATTGAAATTTGTCACTTTTTCCCATCATTTATGAATTCTTTGTGTGTTTGTGGGCAGTCGCTGGGTTCGACTGCTGTTTGGTCGGGAGTTTCCCCTGCAGGATCTGTTGGTGGTCTGGGATGCTCTTTTTGCAGACAGCATCACTTTGGACCTGGTGGATTACGTGTTTGTCGCTATGCTTCTGTACATCAGAGATGCATGTGAGTTCAATTCTCTCTTATCTGTACTTCATTCATAACAGAAACCAATGTAATACAAGATATAGACTTCTTAAGGTCTAAATACACTTTGAGTGTTCACCCTGTAGCTCTGTAGATATCAAGCACTATAAATCCACAAACAGTGAGTCAATAGTGTGTCTAGTCAAATCGCATCACTGACACCTACATAACCAATCCAAACACAAGAACTAATGGCATGCAGATGATTTGGCTTTTGCCTGCTGACACTGAACATGTATCTTTACAAAGAGCTCTAAAAGAACGTTATCAGTTTATTTGAATATGCAGTAACTATCGTTCCTGTGTTTTTCATATCATAGTGATCGCTAGTAACTTCCAGACATGTCTCGGGCTCCTGATGCACTATCCTCCTATTGGAGACATCCACTCTCTGCTGCTGAAAGCACTCTTCCTCAGAGACCCTAAGGTACTGTCATGCACATTTTCACTTTTAATATTATTTTTAAAAAATAAATAAATATTCTAAAAATATATTAATATTACAAATACAATTTATTTTATGAAATATGTATTTTTATTTTTTATTTATTTATAATGTTATATATTTGTAATTAGAATATAAGAATATGTATTAAATAAATGTAATATTTAGTAATGTAACTGGAGTAATAATATAATTATTATGATATATAATTATTATTATTAGTTATTCTGGAATTTATTATGTACTTGGTATAACTTGCTATTTTTGTCATATGTCTTTTTATATAACTTTAGAATAATCCACGACCGGTAAACTACCAGTTCCAGCAAAACCTTGATTACTACAAAACCCGCGGGGCCGACTTGGTCAACAAGACTCGGTATCTTGTATTTTTGTGCATTATCTTTTTTTTTTACATTTGATGCAATGCTTGTTTAAAGCAGAAGTGAAGCATATGTAAGGATTAATATTATAATAATTCATAATCAATTAAACATATATAAACTGTACATTTATAATATTAATTTCCAATTTTTTTTTTTTCTCTCCAGGGCCAGCACTAAAGCAGCACCTCTCAACATTAATAAAGTTTCCAGTTCTCTTCTTAATTTCGGCCGGAAGCTCATTGCACCAATGGGAGGCGGCTCCAGCGGTATCTCACCAATTAACAGTGAGGTGGCATCAGCTCCTCCCCCTCAAGCTCCTGTGCCATGCCCATTGGCTGAGCCTCCATCATGCACCGCCCCCTCAAACACGCAGATGAAATCGCAGCCGTACCCGCAAACGCAGCATCAGCACCGGTTGCTGAAGTCTGAAAGTATGCCGGTGCACCTCAGCAAAGGTGAGCACTTGTATACGCACACCTTTTCGACCCTGTATGCTTATGGATGTGTTAATTTTACCCGTATACCTCCAGAAGTTATTAATACTTCAGTGTGCATGTATTATGATTTGAATGTGTACATGCATGTGCTTAAGCACAGGTACATGTGACAGAATAGGTGTGTGCTGTAGCCTTACTCTGCTCTCTGTTAGACGTAGGTTCATGTGGAGCCTCTCAGATATCTCTCCCTGCCCAGATTCACTCTGATACCCCAGGTAACTGCTGCCATGACAACAACATCACCACTGGCATGTGTGCTGTATAAATGCGTTTTATTTGATCCTGTATTTTTTTTATGCTTTCATTGTGACGTGTCTGTTGTGTAGTCCATACATGTGTGTCTGTGTTCAAATAAACTTGGTGTAATCGTGTATTTCATAATGAGTCATGCTGCTTTTTGTCACCAGGCTTTTTCAGTAAGTTCACCCAAAAATAAAAAAATTGTATTAAATTAGGATATTCTAAATGAATTGTGTAATAAAATAAAATAATTAATTTAACTACTGTCTAAAAGTTTGCGGTCAGTAGGATTTTTTTTGTTTTTGAAATAAGTCTGTTATGTTCACCAAGACTGCATTTGTTTGAAAAATTCAGTAAAAACAGTACAATTGTGAAATAGTATTACAATTTAAAATAACGATTTTCTGTTGTAAAATGTCATGTATTTCTGTTATGGCAAAGCTAAATTTTCAGCAGCCATTACTCCAGTCTTCAGTGTCACATGATCTTTCAGAAATCATTCTAATTTGGTGCTCAAGAACCATTTTTATTACTATCAGTGTTGAAAACAGCTGTGCTACTTAATTTTTTGTGGAAATTGTGATACTCTGTATTCTGCTTTCTTTGATGAATAGAAATTTTGTACCATTGTACCATTTTAAATGTTTTTACTGTCACTTGAAAAAAATTTTACTGACCGCAAATTTTTGGATGATAATGTAAACCTTCTGTAAATATGTCTTATTAGTCATCTCATAGTACAAGTGAGATCCTGCTGTTTTTAAGGTAATTTTTTACTTCTGGTTTTTCTGTGATTTGCATGCTGTGTGATTGTCTCCAATCCCTTTGTGCTTTTTATGTAGCTTACTGTATGTTTTGTTGAAATTGTTCTGTTACCCTTTGATGTTGCTGTCTGAGACTAATGACTGTTCTTTTAATGTCTACCTTATAGGTCACACCTCCAGGACGGTTAGCTCCTCCCCCAGCACTGAGAGTTTGTCTGGTGGGCGGGATCATGCGATGTCTTCCCCTCCTCTCCCGGTGTCCAGGGGCCGAGACTCCACCACATCATCTCCTCCCCCTTCTGCCACAAAGAAAGACTCTTTCTTTATTATCAGTCGCTCACGGTCCCACAGTAAAACTATAAACAAGAAGGATGCGGTGAGCGGCATCTTTACTCTGTTGTTTTCTAACCATGTTTACTCTTCAACTTTACTATTTGCATTCTCAGACTCTAATTTTGTGTCCATTTTTTTATTTTCATATAGCATGTGAATTACTAGAATATTATGTTCTAGCTCCTGTTTTTGTTGTATTTAATTGGTCATATACTGTATGTATGCTAATTTCTGTATTTGTATTTTTACACACAGGAGGAGCTGGAGGCCCAAGTGTCGTTCTTACAGGGTCAGATTAATGACCTAGAGGCCATGAGTAAATATTGTGCCAGGATGATGAACATGCACATAGGTGAGTCAGTGAGCCATCAGTTGTCTTTGCACTAAACAAACGATGGTGATGGAATAGTAATGATTTGCTTTGATTGATGGACAGGCAAAATTCAAGATGTGATACTGCAGGAGCATTTGGAGAAGGAAGATGAGGTTCTGGTGTCACTTGCTGGACTAAAACAGGTATGAATTAGGTCTCTACTTTGTTAAAATAGTTTTTTATAATAATATGAAGATAAGTACTAAATATATACATTTTTAATATGTTAATTTGTTTGTTTATTGGTAATTAGTGTAATTAGTACACAAACCCATTCAGGGTGATACAAACTCTATTAGACATCTGTTAGATCTAATATTAAATTAGAGATCCAATTTTGTCCCCAGATTAAGGACATCCTGAAGGGGGCTCTCCGATTCAACCAGAGCCAGCTGGAGGCAGAGGAAAATGAGGAGATCACCATAGCAGATGATCACTACTGTTCTAGCCAGTATAGCATACTAAAAGACCAGAGTGATCCAGACCATTTGTCTGAAGACACAGCTGGTTCTACTATCATACAACAAAAGGCTCCACAGCACAACGACCACCAGGAAGGAGACATGGTAGCTGAGAAAGAAGAGGAGGAGCAGGAGGAGGAGGAGAAGGTCTTGACAGCTGAGAATATCACCACAATACCAGAGCCACAGGTTAGAGAGGATTACATAAAACTTTTTTTCATGTGAGAAGTACATCCACATTCTATAAATTCATTTATAGGTTTTTCTTCAGTACACCAGGATTAACATTTTCTCATTTTATATATATATATATATATATATATATATATATATATATATATATATATAATATATTGCAGGAAGTTAAATGAAGGATTTTTGGCCATACAAGATACATTCTGATTTTCATTAAAAATAAGTACATGTATTATAGTGAAAAAACACAAAAAAAAACAAATGATGCATAAATACTTTTTATTTCATTTTTGTTACAAAATAAGGGAAATTCTTTAGTTGTTATGGAATAATAATGAATAGTCTTAAATTACTTTATGCAAAATGGGATTTGTATGGGGTTAGCTTTTGGGCTGTTATTTTTTCATTATTTTCATTTTAATCATTTTGTCATTTAAAAAAATATATATATATATATATTTAGCTTTTATTTTTAATTCAGTTTTAGTAATTTTAGTACTTCAACTTAAACTTTTTTTTCACTTCAGTAAGTTGCCAAGGCAGCATTTCTAATTTTCATTTTCATCTAATATTTATATTTAATTTCAGTTTTATTTCAATAGTCTCTTGTTTATTTTAATAGTTTTTTAACAGTTTTATTTAATTTTAGCACCGGTTTGAATTGCATAATATGCTGATAAATTGATTGCATATATTGATATCTGCCAAATAAAGCCCCTAAATGATAATGCAGTTCACCCAAACACACAATCGTAAATACACAAATTTCATACACTTTTTATTTACTTATTATCTTAGGCCGCTGAAGGGAGAAACTGGGACGACTACATCTTGGTCTCACAGGATGGCGAGCCATCTGAGAGTGAGGAGCAAAGCGTAACCACCACAGCTCCACTCTTTAAGCACGTACGAGGCCTAAACAAGGTGGATTTTCAAGACCCTCTGATGGGGACCACATCTGGGTCCTCCAGTCCAGATGACGGCAGCACTCACAGCAAGGACTCTGATTTCACTATTGTAAATCCTACTGACCTTTGAACCTGGATTCCACCTAAATATGACTGGACCCATCTTCAACACTTAAGAAACTCTGACTGCTGGACGTTTGCACATATGAACTCAGGCTGATTGCCTCATGTGCCCCATGCCCTGTAACTGAATCCCTAAGCCACACATCTTGTTTCTTAAATCCTGGACCTCTGGCTGTGTATATGTCTACATCTTAGTTCAAAAGTCTCTTTTCTTTGTGGCCCAAATATAAGGCCATATACCATGGATCATTTGCTCCGTTACCTAAACGTGGTATCCAAAGCCATAAAGCAGCCTCAACTCAAATGAGATTCGTCATTCTGTAATTTTCTTTGAAAATGCCCTTACGGCTGAAAGTTTTGGACATCATCGTGACGTTTATGTGGAAAACCTATATTTGATTTCTCCTAAATCAGTATCCTGTGAAATACATTTAACACTCTCTGCCTCAGATAAAAGCTATATTTGCTACAGTTCTCCCTCTATCTCTGTCTTTGTCTTTTTTTTTGGAGTACTAAGTGTTTTGCGATAAAGGCGTTGACAGCTGCTCAATCTAGTAGTAGAAAGCTTTATTATCAATATGGACTGAGTGTCGCTCTCATTCACTCACTCATCTTTACTGATTTTCCATGAACCAGTGCCTGAACAGTTATCTATTGTTGTCTGTATTTTCTTTAAGATTTGCGATTTTAGTCCATAGACCACAACATAGCCATTTGTTAAATTATGGATTTTTTTTTTTTTTTTTTTTTTTTTTATATTTGTCATTATTTTTAAGCCAATGATATGTGAAACTTTTATGTTCTAGTATTTCTGTGGCGTCAGTAGCCTCATTTTGTCTTGGTTCTCGTGGTAACTGTGTATTATTTTGCACATGACACGAGGGCAGTTTCTAATACTGATATCCTATTAACTCTGGATGAATAAAAAGCATTACTCTTGTCTAATCCAAAGCTTTGTGCACGCTACATTTTCCTTATTCCCTGGTGTCATTTTTAGTCAACTAATTCCTTTTTCTGTGGAGATGATAATTTAACTTATACTACCTAAATATATTCAACCAGTAAACGGTTTGCTAATTTGGTATAAGGCACATGACCAAAAATTCAGTTCAAATAATATGCAGCTCATGATTTTCAAAAGCGACATCTAGCGGTCAGTTGTCGCTATAGCAAAATTGGCTGCTCGTTAATAATAAATTAACTAGCTTTTCATCAAATTGGCCGTCAAAATCGGACTATATTACATTTCTTCATTTAAATAAATCTGATTTAGTTTGCTAAACAAATTTTTGATAGCCCATAAAGTTCACAGTATGTTTTCAAGGTCCTCAAGTACCTGGTGTAACTTTCGTGCGGTAAATTAAATAGATACTTACAGACTCTACCAAATCTGTCATTATATTTTAGAAATAATTAGAGTGTGTAATGTTTAAGCTCCGACCGATTCACGATATAAAAATGAATGTTATTCACGGTATAAACAACTTTAAACATCGCCTTATTTGGTATTTATTTTCCAATTAGGACTGAAAATGGGTGTGGCGCATTGATCCAACTCCAGCCAGAAGCACAGACCCAACGAGCCACTCACTTCATTAACTTATTTTGCCATTTTAATTGTTTTAGATATGGTAAGTAATAAAATTAGTAATAGTATTTGATAATTTAATCTCTCGGGCACCATCTGTAAAGTTCGCTGTTATTGATGTCAAGTTCATTGCTGTAAAAAGTTCGCGCGGCAAACTCGCCATCAGAGAAAATCAGACCATTAGATTATGTACATCTGTCAGGATAGGACAAATGTTCGTCCAATTAACTAATTTTAGCCTAAATGCCCAGATTGCTTAATGAAGGAACATGAAAAGATCGTGCTGGAGATCGACCCGGTTTCGGCCTTGTGTGTCTCGAGCAGTTTGAAACTTCTTCATTTAGCATTTCGGCTGACTTTGTAATGTATTTTTAGTGAATAGGTAACAAAACGCGTGGTCTTACTTCAAATCTAAGATGTATCAGGGCGTTCAGTTACCCCTGTGCCTCATATGTGGGTTATATTCACAGGTAATCGTATTTTGAATCTCAAAAACGTGTGGCTGTTGGTTGTTTTTGAGGACTTACATTGTACTTGCTAAGTTTTCTTTGTCTTGTTAATAATGTGTGATGATATAATGGCGAAAATGTTGTGAAATACATACAGGATATCCAGAAGCACCGTCAGGGCTTTCCGTCCTCTCTGAAGTTGTCTAATGGTTATATTTTACCTGAGGGCAAGATGACGCCCAACACACTGTTCGTCGGCGGGATTGACATGAAGGTACTGACTGACCATAAACCAAAGCTTTCACTCTGTTTCTATGTTCAAACTGGTGCAGTACAATTTTAAACTCTACCTAAAATGCCATAGTTTCTATCTACTCTCCAAACTGGTACCTTTTCCATCAGGTGGACGAGAACGAGATCAGGGATTTCTTTGCCAAGTACGGGTCTGTGAAAGAAGTGAAAATCATCACTTACCGAGGAGGAATATGCAAAGGGTGAGTGAGTTGTAATTTGTACTTCTGGGACCAAAAAAAATAAATGATTTCAAATCAGCCTGTGCTGGTCTTGGTTTAAGTTAGACGCAGCTATCCTGACTAAAAAGTGGTCAAAATCCAGCCTGCTAAATCAACCGACAAGCCTCTAAGACCAACCAACAAGTTTAAACTGTTGTTTAAGAGTTGTTCATTCAAAATATGTTTTATATTCTAATATAGCATTTTCTGAACTAATTTAGTTTGAATTTAATTTTACCAGGCTATCACAATTGTGCATTGTATCAAGTGTCCCAAAAATGTTTCTTTTTTCATTTACTGTCATGCCATTATTGAATATTTCTTGGCAACTACTTTAAAGAAATGTCTTTACCTGCCGCCTCTGATTAGTTGCCCATCTTCTTCCACACAGGTACGGTTTTGTTTATTTCGGCGAGGATGTTGATATCCAGACTATCGTTGATGTAAGAAGGTCGTTTTTACTTGTCAGTGTGACTTTCTCCTCTCTTTTTTTTGTCTGGGTGTTGATATTATGAGGGTATCTTGACGTCTTGCACAACTCAATTCTTCTACAGCAGCCAATCAGTTTTAAAGGGAAAAAACTCAAACTGGGACCTGCCATCATGAAAGAGCGAAATTCTCGTGAGTCCCTGCACTTTGCTGTCTGTCTCGTACAAAAGATGTGGAATTGCTATACTGAATAAGTTTTTATCTTATTGGAGACAGTTGTACTTGTAAATTGTTTCAATTTCAAGGATTGGTAGTGGACGTTTTTGGAAATTCTCAAATCTTTTTAAATGACTTCTGCAATAATAAATGTAATCTTACTTGACAGTTCCATGACTTTTTCAGTTAATTTCATTAGTTAAAATGTATTGGAATCTTACTTTCAGGTTCAGTGTCGTCTCCAATGATTGGTCCATCACAGTGGATAAGCCCCAGCCCATATGTGTACTGCAGCTGCTGTCCCCCAGGCCTGACCTCACCCTCACCTGTCTTCAATGGAGGGAATCAATACATGCAGGTAACTGCACAATGTTCATACAAACCATGACACCCTGTATATTAACATTATGTGAAGGAGTTAAAATTTTGCACATTCCAAAGTTTGTAGAATATCAGTGTTTTCATCTGTTTTCATCTGTCTCTTTATAGCCTTACTCATACTCCAGTCCTCCGGGATTTATTGTCCCACAGGTGCCCATGAACTATGCACAGACCACATATGCGTACCAGGTACAGATGCACAGTCACAGATACACACACATTGGTGCTAACTGTTCATGCACGCTTTATTTTCCGGATGTATTAGTTTTAAAAAAAAAAAAAAAAACACCGTTAGGGAAATCTGACCATTGTGGGGGTTTTTCTGTGTATGTTAGTATCCCCTGCCACAGTGGTGTGGAGAGCAGAGGACAAGGCTTGTCAATCAGGTCAGCTCCACTCCTCTTTTTTTCGGTTGGTAAATGAGGAACTGAGTGTAAGAGGTTTGACTTGGATTGTTGTAGATCTCAAAATGCCATGCCTAGAAAAAAAAAGTTATTTTCAAAAGTTTGGAGCCAGTAAGACTTTCTTTTAAAACTGAGTAATCTTACTGTCCTTTTATCCTTGAAGGTGCACCACTATTTGTTGTAGTTTGTATTGTAATTTCTTACAGTATAACTTGAACAAAGATGTTAACCACTTTAGTTAACCCAGTGTTCTTGCCCTGCCCATTAAATTAAATTGAGAAGAGTCTGCGTAAGCTAGTCCAAGACAGCTGCCTCTAGCATTTTAATAACGTCAGTGCAGTGTACCAATAAGCACTGGCTTTATTTTAGTCTACGCTAAAGGTCCCAGGGTCAGAGATTTGCTAAATTTCTGTGCAGTCAGGGCCCTATGAAATGTTGTTTGTTTGTTTGTTTGTTTTATGCTTATGATTTGTGGCATAAAAATAACCTATTAATTTGTATGCTTTTCCTTAAATGTTTTAATTGTAGTAGTAGTAGTAGTATTATTATTATTATTATTATTATTATTATTATTATTTATTTTATTTATTTATTTATTAATTACTTGGAGTACATTTCATTTAAACAATAGTATTTTTATCAATTTCAAGTTAAAACAAATGTATTTTGGTGAGTTGTAGTGAAAACCTTTTGAGTTACTTTGTGTGTAATATGACGATAGCTTATCTCAAATGTAACCGTGAGATATTAGTGGTGTGAACTCTAAGGGCTCACTGTCGTAGTTTTTGATGACTTCCACAAATGTGAAGAGTACCTCTGAGCAGCTACCTCAGGACATGATCCATGTCATGATGTCAATCACAATGTGTCACAAGTCCGTTACCATACGGTCTTTATTAACCATAGTTAATGAAGTGCTATGTACCCATATTACATTTGATTCTTGTGCTGTGGTAAGCCTTTAGATGGCAGTGCTGGCTTGATATGAAAATGGCAAATGCCTGAAGGGGAAAAAGTATGCTAAAACTGAGAGGCTCATCAATATAAGAAGAGTGTATGTGTGATTCTCTTTCAGAACTATGTGGATTGTGGTGTCCAGACTTTGCTAACCCTTCTGTAGCCTTCAGCACTAGCACAGACTCCTTTTCTTGGTAAGTTTTTGTGCACCTAAAATGAACATACAGTCTTTAGTCTCGAGAGTCACTTTGTTTTTTTTGTCTTAGGGTAGAATCCTATAGAAACCGAGGAGAACAACTTGATGGAGATCAAGCAGTGAACTTCATTGTGCTTTCAAACACCATTGCAAATAGGGTCACCCTGGGTGTGATGTGAAGATGTATTTTGAGGGAATGACAATTATGATCATACGATCATACTGTAACCTAATGCCTCACACATCCACATACTGAAACATTTGACAAGCTTTGTTCGCTTTCGCTTATTCCGCCCATTTATTTGTATTGTCTGTGGTTTTCTTTCTTTGTCATGGCCAACTAACTTTAAAGACACTTTTAAGCTCACAAATACATATTTATATTTTACGTTTGCTTATTTTAATGTTTGGCTCACTGTTGGTGATGCACCGTATGCATTTAGGAAACTGTTCTGATGTGTTCAGTGTGTTTTAAACCAACGTTCATTTGTTTACTCATTTAGGCTGGCGAGTGTTCACTGTTAAACTAGTTTTATTTTGGGGTATTCACATTCAGGGCACATGTTTGGTTATTGAGCACCAGGGTACAGTGGCTTCCCCCTCCTTTTTTACTTTAAATCTGCTTTCATCAGTCATTATCACTGTACTTCTATTACTACTTCATTAACTCTGTTTTTCTTTGTCGGTGCAGTTGAGGTGTAAATAAGATCATTGCATTAATTCAAAAATTACAATAAATTTTTTTTTTAACTGAGCCCTGTAAGTCACAGCAGGTCACAGGACGGTTGACTTGTTTTAAATTAAAGCGATGACGGAATATTGATATCACTGAACACAGTCCTGCTGCATTTTCCTTCTATTTTTCCAGCACTTTTTGCACCAGTTCATTGAGTTTTGTTTTATAGATTTGCATAGTTATGGGTATTGTTATACTGAACACAAAGCACTCTCATTTTATCCGTAGTGTTGCAACACTGGTCTTAGAGGTTTGTTTCTTGTAGGGGGGCTTTAATTAATTAGCTGTAGCATATTCATCAGATACTTTTTAAAAACCAACTCTGACTGACTTGTTGAAATTTCTCAGTTTTATTTCCTCATTTCCCATGGCTTCATGGGAGTTGAGGCTTACATTGTACCATAGTCTGAGAGCTTCTAATCACTGTACTCCGGTTTTGCCTTGTGTGTGTATATATGTTTTGGATTTTGATGTTGGCATTGTACGGTTTTGCTGTTTTTGTTGTTAATAAAAGAAAGTTGAATTGACTTATTCTTGCTTTAAGGTTTTTTTTTATTATTTAAAAAAATTATTGGAATTTTATTAACTATTTCTGGAAAATCCTATTGTTTATAGTTTGTTGCTGTGGAAGGTGTATTATGTGCTGGTCTCTCGTCCACTGTATTGTCTGGCCTGAAAAAACTTTAAATTATGAATTGGTCATGGTTGATTCACATTAAATATGAATATAAAACTGCTTCTCACACACATTAATATTCTTTAATACAGATCATTCTATAAGTTTTAACATTTAACAAACATCATGTTCACTTGGGAGTTGAGACTTTGACCTGATAACTTCTGGACTGTATGACATGTAGTTATTTAGTAGCCCACTCTTTAAAACTGAACTGAATTCAAATTAAAAACGTATATTTCTAGATACAGAAGAATTGTCATTTTTGTCTCTGTATTTCATAACGATGTTATGCTTATTGTCCTGAACAATAATCTGTGTGGAAATCTACAATGTATGAAATATAAATTTAAAAAACAATACAACTACTGTGTTTTTTTTTGTTTTGTATTTTTTTTTTTTTCAGGATTATTCCTTACAAAGGAATTCATAGGACAAAAATAAGGGAAATTTGAAATTAATTTAAATAAAAAAGCGCATAAAGTGGACGCGCGGTGGCGCTATAGAGTTTATTCAATTAATTTTTTAAGGGTTGTATTTAATGAAGAATCACAATGGAATAAAACTAATTTCTATACATAGATTCATTGTATAACATTAAATTTTGAAATCAACATGGCATTTTTGTTTTTGTTGTGTATTAGGCTACCACAATTCTGGGTTTTAGTGCATGCTGATATTTTATTTTTATTATTAACTACTCATTGTAATTTGCAGCGTACGATGTTGATGAAACTAGACACGAATTAAGAGCGATTTGGAAACATTGGAGAGCATCATTCCCTTTCCATCTCAGAGGAGAGAGAGAGAGAGAGAGAGAGGAGGAGACGTTCGCACGCGCGCTTTACTGACTGAAGGAGTCGCCACGGCGGAGCTGAACTGAGCTCTTCATCCGCTCACCTGCCTCCAGTTCACACACAACCGAGGACACGAGAGTTGAGCAAACGACTGAAAAACTAAAAGAAACCGGCGAGGAGCGAAAGATAATTACGGGAGAAAGAAACGAAAGAGACTCAAATCGAGAGAGACATAATCAAAGAACAACAGCAGGTACGTTCACTTCGTGTAGTTTCTTTCTTTCACTGTACCTTAATCTAACACTGTCAACTCACTGATTCTACCCATAAGTCACTGCTTGCTTCTCTTCTGATTCATCTCTTGTTTCTTTTCACCTTTGTCTTTCTTCCCAAGTTCTCATTATACTTGTAATAAACGCTTTTATTTGCGATTGAATGTGATATGAGTCACTTTAAAGTTCAAGCTCACTGCTAATTCAAAGACTTGTTATATGCATGTGCAAATAGAGAACAGCATAAACATCAAAAAATGCCACACTTCAATGTTAGTCGAGCTATAAAAAAACATTTACTTGGATGCATAAAACAGGGTGTATTGTTTTGTAGTGTTTTTTTAACACAAAACCTAAAGATGTGATTTAAAACAAAACAAAAAATCCTTTTAAATGGTCGTATTGTATATTTAATTTTTGTCTATTTATACTGTTAATCACATTTATGCACATAAAATAGAAATAGACAATTTTTCCCTATGACTTTACAATTAAATATATTGTTTTTTGAGGGTAACTTTATACTGTAAATAGACCATAGAGGTATTTTTTTTTTTTTTTTTTTTTTGTGTGTGTGTGGACTTTTTCACCAATTTTCCTTTAAGACTTTGATTTAGATGCCGCTTTTGCATGTGAAATGAGAAAATGTGCTAAAATATACAGTAGTTTGCTGCTGTCCATACAGTCTTCACTGTGCCACTCAAACTGTTAAACTAAGACTGAAATGATCTAAAGTTAAACTTTAGTTGCGCTTTCCTAATACTGGGATTCTTTGCAGATGCAGAGCTGCAGGTGCTACACACAGGCAGGAATTTATTAAATTGTACTTTAGCAATGTTAATATTTCTTAATGCAACATGCATATTTACTTATGCTTTATCCTACTAAAATATGTGTTTGTATTGTATGTATTAAGAATATAAATATATGAGAATTTAGCTTCAACCTTGACTTTAAGTAAAAATCTGTTCAGAACAGGCACATATTGTTCATTCGCACATGATGGTATCAAGTGAGAAGACTGCCAGAAGAAGATGACCTTCGGTTAGTAGTTCACACACACACACACACACAGTCACTCACAGTGGGGCTCCAAGGCTGATATGAGTGACAGGCTAAGCAGTCAAACTGAGAGAGAGAGAGAAATATAGCGGGGTGAGAGATTGGAAGTGAGAGGAATGAAGTAAGAGATGATTACGAACCTGTGAAATGTGAGGGGAATGTGCTATCATCAACTTTCATATTCAGCCATGCCAACCTGCTCTTGCGATAGCGACCTACACACATCTCACACACAAACTTTCTCACATGCACATACATACACCCGGACTGGACAGTTGCATGTCTACAAGGGGGGGGGAGGGGGGCAAATGGGGCATTGCCCCTCCGAAAGAATTTAAGACCCCAGTTTTCTTAACGAACTTATTTAAACCGTTAATGGATAATTAATTGGAGGAGCATGGGCGCACCGTCTGCAGAGCGCATAAAGTTCGATTTGACATCAATCAGGTCTGACTTGAAGCAGTGTAGCAAGCTGCAAAAGTAGCAAAGTAGGCTACCGCAAGAGCGATTCGCGAGCAGACGCGGGTTATGGTCATCGCAGTTTCTCCAGCGCGGCTGGCTGCACGAGCTTTGATGATGACTGCTAATTCACGGTTTACCAGACTCACTCGCTGTATTTCATCCCCTGAACGTGTTCGAAAGAGAAATCGGAAAAAATAGCGCGCCACTGCACGCGATCACAGATTTAATTACACCCCCTGGTGTGAGTGTGTGCATGTATGAAATTATATATCAAATTTTACTTTTTTTTTTTTTAACAATTTTTTAACTTCTTTTACTTTTTCAAATTCTGCCATCAATCAGATTTTATGTGTGTGTGTGTATTATATATCAATTTTGACAAAATTTGTTTACTTTTTACAATTTTTATCACAAATTCAATTTTTACAAATTCTTTTACTTTAACTTTTTCAAATTCTGCCATCAGAAAATCAGATCATAAATTTTTACAAATTTATTTACTTTTTTTTACTTTTTCAAATTCTGCCATCAATCAGAAAATCAGATTATATATAATCTTTCACACACATACATAGCCTATATGTATATGTATGTGTGTATATTGTATATATTTATTATATTATATATCAGTTTTTTACAAATTTATTTACTTTTTTAAAAAAAAACAATGTATCATGTTAAACTATGGTACTTTTGGTAGTTTTTTTTTTTTTTTTTTTTTGACATCAGAGATAATGTGATAAAGGGGAAAATGCAGAATTAGTTTTTACAATTTTATTATACTTTATAGTTCAAATATACATGATTGTATTAAGATCCTTTGTCAGAGCAAGACATTAGTAAATCAGGCATTTCTTTATTGCATCATATTGACAATCTCTCATCTCCGTTGGTTACCAGAGCCCCCCACCCCCACCACCACCTTACATTCGATGTGTGCTCTCAACTTATTATCCTTCCCTATCATCTTGCCTAAATTTAGCTCTCCATCTTTCTTTTTCCCTTTTTTCTTCCGCTCCCCTCTTCATGCTTATCACAGTGAGAGATTATTGTGTGTGAATATCTTCGTGTGTGTTCTGCTGAGAACCATGCAGGAAGTGTGTAGTATGGGAAGTGTGTAGTGCAGTTGTGATGTAGAGTATGAAACTGTCTATGTATCTTTGTGCTGAAGATAAACTCCAAGTCTCTGCATTTGGGCTTTTTAATAATCAAAATAATCTACTTTAATCTGATTCTTAAATCTTAATGTTTCTATAAAATCTTAAGTGTATCTATAAAAACCCAGAATAATTTTATACTGCTCTTTCATAGCTAAGAAGACTTAATAGACTTAGCAACAATTTTATCTCAGATGTTTCTCCTATTATTCCAGAGAAATAAAAATAGAAACAAATGTTGACACACAGTAAGACTTTAAAGTATTCAAATAAATGCAGATAGCATAGCTCTCATCATCTGGTCTTGGAAAAATTTGATGAGAAATGTTTGAGTTCATTTAGAAATCACTTTTGATTCCAGATATTAACATCATAGAAAATCTGAGCATGGTTTGAGTAATTGCTGAGATCTCTAGAGGAGACACGTGAAATTTTATTTATTTATTCTATCTTTTATATTTTATATTTTTTTTTATTAGTAGTAGTAATGTGTATTTATTTTATATACATTTTTATTTTTCCAATATTTTAGTTTTATTTGTTATTTTGTTTAATTTACTAATAAAAACCATTAACCAGTAATTTAAAAGAAAAAAAAAAAGTATTAGTTATTTCTACAAGTGAATTCATTTTGAGACTTGCTAAAGATTACATTTAACATTGTTATTAAATTATTAATGTTTTTAAGTGAGCATTACGTGACAACAAAGTTAATCTAAATTTAAAAACAGAATGAGCATGCACGAAAAATGCACAAAACATCCAATATCCAGTAAATTCTAACAATTCTAAACTGGCTGATCACGGTTATGGTACCGATTCATCCCTAATGGCAAAGGCTAAGTATGATGCACGCATTGCTGTGCTGTCATTTTTGTGCTCAATGAGGGAGCAACTATCCCCTCAATGAGGCTTATGCGCTCATAACAGCATTTGTGTTTATCAAAGCATGCATTTGCTGGTCCCTTGATGATATTGCAAATTCAGCTGAGATTAAGAATCTGCGGTTTCTTTTTTCTGCTCTAATAGCTCTCCAAATGTTGTCTGAGTAACTTTGAGCAAACTGATGATCTGTCGGTCTGCTGCCGAGCGATTAGCGTCAGTAATGATGTGATTGTCAGGCTAGTGAAGGGAACTGAGTGGAACCGGATGCTTGACTGCCAGCATTAACTTCACTCAGCACAGGTGTGAAGGTCTAAGTATCTCCAGTGAATTAGTCATTTATATTCCAGCTGTCGGATTCATAATAAAAGCAAATTGTCTCAGTAAATCTTTTGTGATTTACTCCTACCTGGAATTTAAACCTATAGTGCTTGAGGTATAAGAGATCATTATATTAACACCTCCCTGTGTATATTCTCAGTTTACTCTTTCATTGCTTCTAAATGACTAATCTTAAAAGTAGCATTATTGTTTCCAATGATTTCAATTGTTCACCTGAAGTCTGTAGTCCACCATTTTCTGGAATAAAAGAAATAACACCGAGATTAAACGGATTACAGAAGTATGTGACTTAAGCAGATAACCAGCCACTATCACACCTGAGGCGATAGTTTGATCAAAAAACCATTCTAAAAGAACAAAGGAGAGATAATTGTTTTTGTATGTGTGATAGTGTTGTACCAGGAGCATTTCCAGTGTTTCAAGGGAAATTCAAAGTGACAAAGCTCTTAAAATGAAGAAGAACCACTTCTGTGTCCATGTAGAGATGCTCTGTAGATATAAAGCTCTACATCAGAGAAGACAAGCCAGGTTATGTTTTCCACCTCCTAATGTTTTCCATTGATTTCTGGGAGTCAGTGCTGCTTTTGCAGCCTGGAACCTCCCATATACTATTTTGGTAGCATAGTCTAATAAATCATATTTGAAATATACACACTACACCGTTGAATAGTTTGGGGTCTGTAAGATTTATATTTTTTTTATTTTAAAGAATGTAATACTTTTATTATTAAGTAAGACTAAAGACATACATATTGTCACAACAGATTCACAGTGATGTTCCTTTGAAATTTTTGTTCATCAAAGAATCCTGAAAAATAACATCACACAAATATTAAGCAGCACTGTCTTCATCATTGATGGTAATAAATGTTTTTTGAGCAGCAAATCAGCATATCAGAATGTTTTCTGAAGGATCACGTGACTCTGAAGACTGGAGTAATGATGCTGAAAATTCAGCTTTGCATCACAGGAATAAATTACATTTTAAAATGTATTCAAATAGAAACAGATATTTTCAAATTGTAATAATATTTCACAATATTACTGTTTTTACTGTATTTTTGATCAAATAAATGCAGCCTTGGAAACACACACACACAATAATGTTGTTCCATTCCTTTCAGTAGTTTCCTGAAAGTGCTCAATTTTTGCTTCATTTTAACTTATATTAAAAGTAAAGACTTTTGATTCAGTCAGATTGTAGATTCAGTTTGACCGATTCAATGAGGTCATGCTGTGAATATTCCTCAGACTGATTCAAACTGAGTCTTTTTGTGTGATTCATTACAAGTCATTAATTCATGCTGTATGTTTTTGCTCGCAGCCAGAAAGCATTGTTGTGGCGTTATTTTACAGCACTCAGTCATCTATCTCACTGCCATTACCATAGTATTTGGACATAATACCATAGTAAGTAAAACCAAGGTCTTTTGGAAACTAATACAATGGTAATGCCTTCATACTTTTTGAAACACCTACTAGTACATACCATTGAAAACAATAACGATACAGTACTACAGTAGGCAAGAGGTCTGCACGGGCTTTAAACTGAAACCATACCCAAGATCGTTTGACTCATCCCGACTCAAGCGCCACAGTTAAATTTAGAGCCCGAACCCGACCCGAAATCGTTTTTTTCACTGAATAGCCAAACTTTTGAAATATGCTGTATTTCACGACTGGACGCAACAGTCTGTAAACAAATACATGTAAAGGCTCATCAAGGCTCTGTCTACAAACAATGAAGCTGAGTTTAGTTACTTAGAGATTTTACCCCCTCATTGCTGAGAAATATAATGTAGCATGTATCAAAGCTATTTTATAAATAAAAGTTCCTGTGCTCCACAGTGTTTCTGTGTGTGCGCTGCGCCATTTCCAATCTCTGTGTGTAAGTGCTGTGTGTGTGCGCGTGCGTCAATGAAAGCAGCATAGCTACAAACCCGAGACCGACCCGAACCAGAGAGTATTTCAGGAACATCAGGCTCGGGTCGGGTAGCAGACCTCTAGGCTATATATTAAAACAGCATGTTATTCTGTACAATGGTAAAGCTTAGTACTGGTTTTTATTGTCTATCCTGATCTACTCACATACAGGCACAGCCCTGAAATAATCACCCCATCCCCGAACCACAAAACCAGCCATCCATCTCTCCCCTTTCCCATCTTCATTCCCCATCATGTCATCATTGCGCACTTAATGCTTGTTGTCACGGCGACTGGGCTTGTCCGGTTCCTCTCAGTTTCACCTGTTCTGGCTCATCAGACGCTGACACGGAAATGCTGGCAGCTAACCACCCGTACCTGATGGTGTGTGTTAGTGCTGCCGCCCAGGGCTCACGTGGTGTGCCTTTGCTGTCACATCAAGTTAGTGCGCTATAGATGTGACACTCATTAGCATTAGCCACACGCTAATTCATCGGCCACACATTCCGCTGTTTGATTGGTTGTGTAGTCACAAATCAAGTATGAAGTGTTATCTGATTGCTGCTTTTGGTAACCAAGGAGACAGTGTGTTCGTTTTGAAGGGGGCATTGTGTTTGACACGTTGAACGTGTGTTTGTGTCAAAGGTTGATGCTTGAAGGTTGATTAGCTTTCCAATTAGCCTTCATGTTATGTTACCATGTGACGAATCTTTGCGTGTGCACGTGTGCGTGTATCTGAATGTTTGCGGTTGTTTAAAGACATGCCGAATGCCCTCTACCCAGTTTCGCACATGCTCAGTTCCTATTTCTGACTTAATTAGCATGACAATTAGGGACTGCTGCCAAGGCAATCAGTTAAATCAATAATGCAGTTATGAATACATGAATATTTCAGACAAATTATCCATATTCATCTGTCTCATTTTCTCTCTCTTTCTTTGTTTTTCTCCACGTGTGCAGACATGGGCTGTAAGTTGCCGAAGCCCCGAGGGTCAGATGAAGCGCCGGGGAAGATTTTCTCCACCCTCAGAAGAGCACAAGTGGAGACGCACTCAGGAGTGGCCTATACATACCACTTCCTGGACTTCCTGTTAGGAAAAGAAGGTACGCATGCCCATTTCCTGCACACTTTATATAATATAAAGTCCCATTGTAGGTGTCGTTGTTTTTAATTGGATTTTATATGGCCAGATTTTCATATGGGTCATGAACTTTGACCTCTAAGGCCCATTCATACAAAGGACAATAGCTGTAATAATAACTATAAAGTTTTAATAATCATTCTAATTCTTTGAAAATAGGTAAGTCCTCATCACAACTGGGAAAATATCGAGAAGAATTTTTGTGTGTAACAATGTTGTTACTGTTAACTATTGTAAAACTAAAACAATTAAAAATCTGTTATTAACTAAAATAAAGCTGAAATGAAAATATTATATGAAAAATTCCACTGAAAAAATGTAAACAACAATAAGCAGTGTTGCATTGACAACTAACTAAAATAAGCATGTTTAAGTTGAAATACTAAAATTACTTAAAATAACACTGAAATAAAAATAAACAGAAATATATATAAAAAAAATTACAAAAGCACATACAACAAAAAATATTGATAAATACTATAATATATAAATAACACTAAAACACTGATTGAGAATGATTCAAATTTTTTTAAGTTAAAAGAGAATGAACTTTTTTCGTCTTATGACTTCATAATTCATGCATCAGAGGATTAATATACAGAGTGACATAAATGGCATAAAAATGATTTTCAGAATTCAAAGCAATATCCATATTGATGATATGCATACGCAAATGCACAAAACCCACCTTCAGATAATAAAGTGTAAAGCTTCAAGCTGGGAAGAAAAAAAAGTGTAAGATTAGATAAGAGAGAGAGAGAGAGAGAGAGTAATAGAGCAAGAGTGCAACCAAACAGTGTATATTCTTTGAGGGCTTATGTTTCTAAATATACTAATGCCGCTTTTGTTAGTGTGCTTCGAGAGAGGCAATAATGAATCCTGCTGAATTCAGAGAAAGAGGATATGAGACAGGATGAGAGAATATAAGACACAGATTGAAGTGGAAGAACAGACCTGCTCATTTTAATGACTTGAAAGCATATGAGTATATGGGCCATAACTGAACATAATTACAAGGATGCGACCTTATCGCTAGTTGTTTATTTTTGTGTGTGGGGGCAGTCAGGGCTAGTAATAGTAAAACCTGAATTTACCCACTTTGTGGGCACCATCCAGTGGTACCAGGAAGAAAACATGCTAATAAACATACTAATGTCTTAATGAAAAATATGAAATGGTCCACATGCGAAGGTTAATGCATAGAAAATATCATGAGCTTACAGTATAATAACAATAGAAGTCAACGGAAAGTCTTTACATCAGCTCCAAATTAGATACTTTAATGCATTTTTTATTATGAACTAACAATGAACATTATTCTTTAACTGCATTTATGAATCTAGGTTAATATTTATGAATATACTAATGTTAATGCATACTTAGGATGAATTGCTTCTATGTAGACAAATGTCTGCTAAATAAATACTACAGTAAGTTTTTTACATAGCTCTCTGCAAAACATTTTATTTAGAACTGGAATACTTAATTTTGACTAAATTGTGATTCAGTCGCACCATTCAATGGTCATCCATAGGAATGCATTATATCAGTATTTATTTTGTCTTGTAATAAATGTTATGTCTACTCTGTCTAGGCTTATTAGCAATTAGCAATAATTTAAAAAATGTTAGTTTATCCAATCTATTGCATTTACTATTTAAAGTCAACACTTACAGCATTACCCAAACACAAAAGTGTGTGTGTGCGCGTGTGTGCGTAGGTGAGCATCTGAAAGTGTAACCTGGATCAAATATTTATTTATATAAAAAATAGGAATATGTGAGAACTGGGACAGCAGCAGTCATTCAGGTTCTGGACACACACACACACACACACACTCCAGGCTTTCTGTTTTAGCTGCTTATCGGTAGACAGGCAGGCAGGTCATTTATATGTAAAATTCACTGATGCCTACAGAGACACCGAGACAAAAAAAAAACAGTTTCACTGCAAACTGCTGTGACAGCGCGAGTGAAAGCCAGAGATGTTCGAATATGTTTGTTTGTTTGTTTGTTTTAGGGCATCAATATTGAAAGCAACGATAAGTGACAATGAATGTGAATGATTGACAGGGATGAAATAACAAAGAGAGGGGAAAAAAGAGAGAGAGAGAAAATGCTAGGCATCCTTTACAGATTATCTGATCTTGAAGATGGGAGGGCTTAGTACTAAAATCTGGGATTTATCTGTTTGTGTGTGCGGAACAGAGAAAATCAGTCGTCCTAGTGACACTGAATTGTATTTATAGCCAAAATCTTGTTTTAATTGAAATTGGTCTATAAATAATGCAATTCCACTCTCTGTCGGGTTATTACAAAATAAAATAAGACCCTCGAGGACCCAACATCACACTCATAAGCAGCAAGAATCCTTTATACTTATGAATCATATAAACACTTACTTTAATATTTATGTCATATCAATATTTAGAGAGCAGTTCTGATAGGTCAGCACAGCAGGAGAAGGGACGGCTATCTAATAGATTTGCTACTAACACGTTCAGTTCAAAGAATCATTCAGAGGATTGGTTCAAAGAAATTGAATTATTATGGCATTTAAAAAACACTGAACAACTTTGTTTAAATAATAAATGAGTAAGTGTTATTAAAAAATGGATGGTTCTAGTTCTGCATGCTGACTGGTCAATACAAGGGATGCATGGATATTAATTCTGGTCAATAAGCTGATAATTATTTTCATGTTATGTCCAATCATTGATTTAAAAAAAAAATACAGTTCAAATCCTGTTAGACAGAACAGATCAATACAGTGGGTTTGGATTTTAGCTGCTAGATCCAGACAACCCAAAAAGGATTTAGACAAGTGTGATTGTGCTATAACACCTGATATTTTAGCATAAAAGCATATTTCTCTGCAGGTGATTTTGCCAAAATCCCTGCTTCTCATTTTTAGACGTTGTACATTAGACTAAGAGACTGAGGGATATTCGTTTAGAGGTCTGCATTCTTGAGGTGGAGTTTGTTGCTGAGATTGACTGTTTACCCGAATGTTTAACCCCCGACTGGGTAAATTCTGTTTTATAACGGTGGAATTTCCCTGTAGTAAATATAGGGACGGATTATCATATATTTGGTCTTTCAGGAACAGTGAAATCTTCTCTGTGTTTGCCGGTCTTACACAAACAAACACATTTTCTCTCACGCATAGCTACAGCATGTGTCCTCTGCCGCGGGCCTTTTGCATGATGGGCTTGTTAATATAGTTCATGTTCTGGACTTTAGTAAGTTAATAGACATCATAAAGTCTAACACACTTCCGCAGTTTCAGCACTACCTGATGATTGCAAACAGATTTTTGTTATTTGGGGAAGTTTCATGGGTGTGTGTCATGAGAGATACATGGGTCAGATGTCTTTGTACTGTTATACTGAACTGGATACTGAACATTTAACTTTTAAATGTGATCTTTCTTTAGTCATATTTGAGTGAGTGATATTGACATACAATTTTTCTTGAGCACCAAATCAGCATATTGACACTGAAGACTGAATCACACATTTGCACTCAATTCACCTATACATTCATTTTGCTATGAACTGTGCAGTTATTTATTCAGTGGAAACACTAATAAACCCCCCTCAGAGTCAAAGCGTGTTCAGACCATCAGAGTTTTGTTTAAACAAGCTTCTCACACCTCTGAAAGATGATTGCAGTCAAGCAGTGCTCAGATTACAGCTCACTGCTGCCCTTAATAGTGCTCTGAATAATGAGCGCTGGAAATTAAGTTTAATTACTGATTCCAGAAACAATTAGCTTGTAAAACAGTCTCACCAAAATACTTTCAAACAATTTCTACAGCAATTCAGGTTGTGTGTCAGAAAGCGAGCATGTTAACACTTTATTTGGCAGAGATGACTGTGAATGTTCTCATTTCTGTTTTACATCATTCATCCCCCCATTTCTACATTATTTTTTCGAGAATGTGGTGGGGGTGAATATATTAAATCATGCCGATATAGTGGTATGAATGTGCTTACATTAGTCATCAGTTAAGTCAGTTTTGGTATATTGATAAAGGCTGACTTAAGCTCACCAAGGCTGCATTTAATTAATTAAAAATACAGTAAAAACAGTAATATTGTGAAATAGTATTACAATTTCAAATAACTGTATTCAATTTTAATATATTTTAAAATCTAATTTATTCCTGTGATGGCAAAGCTGAATTTTCAGGATCATTAGCTACTCTAGTCTTCAGGGTCACATGATCCTTCAGAAATCATTTTAATATGCTGATTTGGTGCTCAACAAATATTTCTCACTGTTAAAAACAGTTGTGTAGTTTAATATTTTTGTGAAAACCATGATACATTTTTTTCAGGGTTCCATGAATAGAAAGTTCAAAATATATATTTTTAATTGTTTGTTTCATTATTGTTATTATTTTGATATGTACCCTATAATAGGTAAGTTGTCACAATGGTAAATTAGGGATGTTTAGTTCATTTTTTGAGCAGTATAGTAGCTGTGTCAGGACAAATGATGATAGATGAAAGATAAATTAAATATATAGATACTTTTTTCTTTCTCTGCTCATTTCTCTCTCTGTGTCTCTCTGACTCTCCCTCTCTCTGTCTGTCTCTTCAGAGGTGGCAGTGTCCTCATTGCTGTGTCTGTCGTCAGTCAGAGAGCTTCCGGTGCAGGTGTGTGAGTTGTATCAGAAGGGATTCGTACTGGCTGCTGTCCATCCCTTTGTTCACTCCTGTGGCCCTGCTAGTGGTAACCTTCAGAAGCAGTTACACCGAGCCGTGCTCATCAGAGAAACACACAGGTATACACTAGGAATGGAATACAATATACTGCTTACTGCACAGAAATGGTGTTCTGTACACATCAATAAACTTTTTTTTTTACACATCAATAAACATCTCAAACAGTAATATTTTTACATTATATACTACTATGTTGCATTATTTAATCAGTGAGTGGCGTCCAGTGATCATGTCAGAAATGAAAAGGATTACGTTGCATTTTAGTTTGTCAGGTCAATTAAAAGTTAAAATATAGACATTTAAAATTGAGACACACTACCATTCAAATGTTTAGTTTTTTTTTTTTTGTAAAGAAATCAAGACTTCAGTTTAGCAAGGATGCATTAATTTAATCAAAAGTGACAAATTTGTAATGTTACAAAAATTTATATTTCAAATAAATGCTGTTCTTTGAACTTTTTATTCATCAAAGAATTTTGGAAAAAAATAGGAATTTTCACAACAATATTTAGCACCACAACTGTTTTCAACATCGATAATAAGAAAGGTTTCTTGACCAAATCAGTATATTACAATGATTTCTGAAGGACCATGTGACACTGAAGACTGGAGTAATGATGCTGAAAATTCAGCTTTATCATCACAAAAATAAATTACTTTTTAAAAGGTATTAAAACAGAAAACAGCTATTTAAATTTTAATAATATTTCACAATGTTACTGTTTTTACATAGTATATACTGCACAGTAGCAAATATTATCCACGTCACATGACAGGAAGAGGAAAGTTGTTTCCAAGGAAGTGTAATTTATTATATTTTGATGAAAAATATTAAGAACATTTTTTGGAATAATATTTGCATATGAATCATTTACAATAAAACCAAGAGAGCATTAAGAAGATAAATAGGGTCTATTTCGATTTCATGTTTATTTGCATTATGGATGTTTTGCTTTTTTTGTAACAGTGGTTCTGACAGTGGCCTGCTAAACTGGGTTGAACCTCATCTCTTGACAGACGTGTGTTACCTCGGTCATCAGGACCCTGACCCAGAAGTCATACAGGGCTATGTGAAAAAGGTTAGACCTTCTTTAAAAGTGCATTTGTTTTCATTCAAACAGAGAGCAGCAGGTCAATTTGTTTGTCATTCAGTTACTAAACTTTAGTGGCACACTTAATGTCATCACTCCATTAAAGATGACACCGAAAACCCACTTACTTCAAACTCTCTCTAACGTGGTCTTACAATATGGCTGTAAAACAGAAAACATAAGCCGACAGGCTGCTCCATAGACACTGACACCCCACATTCATCTGCCATTCCATTAGTCGTCACCCCCTCGCCTTTTCAGTAATTCCATTTATCTGGAGATAACCACTGTTTGACTGAGTTTGTGTGTGTGTGTGTGGAAGTGTTTGAGCCGTGTGACATTTACTGATGATTTAGACATATGTGTGCGTGGCGTGACAGTATGATGATTGGAAAATATGGTTTTCATTAGCGTTTCCTGTCACAGCTCCACAGAGCTTATTTTAAAAGCATCTGCAGGAAAATGCACCACCTTTCTCCTCTAAAAACACTGTAAAATTATTCATATTACACTGGAATCCACTTACTTTCATTGTCAGCTTTGATAGTAGACTTTGAATGTAAAAGGTGGTCTAAAGATTGATGAATATTTCACTTCTTCTATTGATCCTGGTTGTTCTTGGGGATGCAGGTGCAGGATTTGGCTGATCAGGGTGATCTGTTTGTGGGGTTTTTGCCGCAGCCCGGTGGAGGTCCATATTTCCTGGGTCACTGGGAACCAGAAGATCTTTCCTCCTTGCACTCCAGTCCCTGTTCTGTTCATCACAGCAGCCGACCTCCGACCCTCAGCCCTGCGAGCGAGCAGAGCCAACAGGATAGAGACAATGGGGATCATCGAAACCAGAATCGTACAAACTTTAATTCAGACAATGAAGACTTTATGAACCACAGCTTTCAAATACAAAGCACTGAGAGCAGCCAGTGCTGGAATAATCAGAATCCTTTTGCTGAGAACCATCAGTGTCCAGATTATCAGTACTTAAATGTTGAAGGTATATGTATGCAAACTGAGGATTTGAAGAACCGAGTGCCATCGCATGAGTTTTTATTAAGCTCTTGTGCACCAGAGCCACATCAAACCCAGAGTGCTAGAATGCAGCAGGACTTGCCAAGCAGTGACTTGGCAGAAAACAACAAAAAAGAGCACAGAGAGCAGGTCAAAAGCCAAGACAAACACAGCAAGTGCACCGGAACCACCTCGATGCTGAATCGTGAGTGTGCAGTCTTTTGAAATACAGAGAAAGCGTTGGTGGGGAGAAAAAAAGATTATATATTAGATTATATCTAGATCATAAATAACGTATCAAATGAGACAAGCATTTTTGAATTTCTAGGTGTGTAAATATTTGCTCTGAAAATAATCAGATTTGATTACAATTCTTTAGCGATGCATCATGAAATCTCAGTATTGGTCATTATTTGGTTCAATTCATTTTCATTGTGTTGATACAATTCATAATTTTTTTCATCAGAATACCTGCAGACTAAGATGTAACCAGAAAGACAATTTACACCATAGAATATCAATATTCAAATACATTATGTGAAATCATTCTCTCAGGAACGAAACGTCTTTATAAGTGAGTCATTCACTCAACCGATTCGTTCAAACACACTGATTCAGTCAGGAACGCGACTGGTGTCTGTTGCTCGGAGACGAGCTGTTCCTTTGGAATTATTTTCGTTTGCTGAGTAAAAATAGACAAAGCAACTGGCAATGTTGTGCCTAAATGAAGGTTGCTCAAAATTACCTTCTTGTTCAGCTGTTATATATTATCAGTATCACTCTCAATCGTCATGTTGTGTGAATAGGCTATACGTAGCACCGTAATATTGCTTTGCTCTGAGTTTAAAATTTATAATTATCTGACTCTTTAAATTTTGGAATTAATATGTAGCAACAGCGACATATAAATCCCAAAAACACTTACTAAATGTTTGTCTCTGTATGTATAGGTGTGCAGGTGTTCGCGCTTTACAACCATACAATAGCTCTGTCGGGATCGCCAAAGTTCTTTTCTCTGAGGGTTCCACTGCAGGTGCACAGGGAGGCGGGGCTTGTTAGCTCGGTTGACTCCCATTGGCTGGACCACATGACGCAGCACTTCAGAAGTGGCGCGCAACTCATTGACGGCTACTTTAACCTTGAGGATGATGCAGGTACTGGAGGTGTTGTGACATTTTACAAACTAATGAGATGTAGAAGTTTTCCTGATTGTAAAAACATACATTATACTAATGCATTACATTTATTCTTTATTGAGATTTAATAAAATAAGGATAAATTTATATATATATATATATATATATATATACTGTATATACAAATATGATAAATTGCAAAAATAAATAAATAAATAAATAAATATATATGTATATAAAATAAAAATGCAATAAAAATAGAATGATACAGGTTTCAGATATTTTTAACTTGCTGAGCAGATAACACTAAAACAAATTATCAACCATTCTTATCAAGCTTTTCCAATCCTTTTCTTGCTCTATCTTCAGCATCTTCTTCCACTGTGGAGAGTGTTTTTATCTTCCAAAGTGCTTCAGGTGATGCCGGGCCAACCACAGTGTATGACGCCATTGTAGTTGAGCAATGGACTGTTATTGATGTAAGTCTGCAGTGGTACATCCAAAATTCAATTCACTGCATTATCATCTGTAGAACTTCTACACCTTATTACAAACCGCCTTTGAAATGAGTGCAGACATATGTGCACATTCACACAATATGTCCCAACAGGACATTAGTGAAATGCTTTAGCACATTGTTTAAATGACACTTCTGTTTTGCAGGGTGTTGCAGTGAAAACAGACTACATCCCTCTGCTCCAGTCTCTGGCTCCGTATGGCTGGAGACTAATGTGTGTTCTGCCCACTCCTATCGTCAAAGTGAAAAGGTTCCAAATCCATACTAAACCCTTAAAGGAACAGTTCACCAAAAATAATTTTAAAAAATGCTGAAAATTTATTCTCCATTCAAGATGTTGATGAGTTTGTTCCTTCATCAGTACAGATTTGGAGAAATTTAGCATTACATCACTTGCTCACCAATGGATCCTCTGCGGTGAATGGGTGCCGTCAGAAGGAGAGTCCAAATATCTAATAAAAGCATCACAATAATCTACAAGTAATCCAAATGACTCCAGTCCATCAGTTTAACTGGAGAACGCAATATTATGGATAAAGGGACTCATATTTTAGACAGAAACAATAAATTAAAGTTAAAAACATCTTAATGGATTTGTTTCTTAAAAACACACAGCTTTTTACTTCATAAGATGTTAATTGATGGACTGGAGTCATGAGGATTACGTGTGGATTTCTGAGATGTTTTTATCAGCTGTTTGGATCCATTCATGAGCAAGTGAAATAACGCTAAATTCCTCCAAATCTTAATGAAGAAACAAACTCATCTACTTAACTCGTTAATTTTTGGGTGAACTATGCCTTTAAACAAGAGCATTACATTCACTGTTGCACTTCAGGGACTAATAATAGGATAAATATTACCTGCAAAAAACACTTCTCAGTCATATCAAAAGAAAAAAAATAATTCTTACAGATTTTATACCTCTGATTTATTTTTGTCTTAGTGATGGAAGTTTGGCCACAAAACAGATCCTCTTCCTCCAGAGACCCACGCTGCCTCGCAAGAGGAGAGACTTGACGGTGTGTATACATGGCACAAAGTTTATTTCTGCTAAAATTAGATTAGAGCTGTCTTAGAGAACTGTGTGAAATTGTAATAGCATTGTCAGTTCACTTTAAAATCCTCAAAAGTAGCTCAGTGTCTGACAGTTTGCGTGTATGTTTTCCAGAAACTGCACCTCAGAGGTCAAAACAAAAGGAACTTAAATAATAAAAGGACACCAGAGAGGGAGATATCACCGCTGGCAACAATTGAGAGAGAAATGGAACGAATGGAGAGAGAAAACACAAGTCTGATGAGACAACGTGAGATTATCCAGAAGGAAAATGGGCAAAATTTGCCAGAAAGCCCAGAGAGGAGAGATCAAGTGGAAAGGACGGTGGAGTTCCACACACAGAGGATCGACACCACAAACATCAGCCCAGCAAAAAAGGCTGGAATTACAAACAGCAATCAGAAATTAAAGCGCACAATTTTGTGTGGTAAATGTGAGGATGTGCGAGCGGTTGTAACAGAGAGGGCTTTATTCTCTGGAGTGTGCTGACAGTATTCATTTATGGATATTTAAACATTACAATATGTTCATGTTTATTCAGGCACAACACACTCTCGTCAGGCCCGTGTCTGGGCACATACATCTGCTGACGGAGTAATTGTCCAGTAAGATTGCAAAGAGGTGTTTGAAACTTGGGTTTTTAAGGTGAATTGCTGTAACAAATGGCAAAAGATTCAAACAAATATGTGAAAACATCTGTTCAAGGAGCTCTGAATATGCTAAATGCTGACCAATGTGTTGAGACTTGTACCTGTGTGAATCTGTGATGTTAACTCGTTTTATTACATACACTATTAGCATACGCAATATAGCTCAAATGCATAAAATGCACAAGATGCTCATTCATTTCATCAGTATGTATTACAACAGTTATTTCATTTGTTTATATCAGTGAGGATGGCAGTAACTAATGTCTAAATTTGTAAAGTAACAGTTATAGTGAACGTCTGTGAGACAGTTAATGGTGTAAATAAAAGCTCTCAGTAATGGGCTTCATTTACAGCAACAGCTTGCAGTTTTCAGTGTTGTTTTTCAATATGACTTTACAAAACATTTCAGCACTATTAGAGGTAAAGATCTTGTTCATCAATCCAGTTTTGAAGAAGCATCCTTCCCATGACGTGGGAGGTAATTTTATTTCATGAGTTTAATTTTGATGGGAAATTATGCTAAATAAAGTTCACAATGGCAGGTGTAGTCCCACCTTATAGTTAAAAAAGCCAATGACTTGGCTGGACCAGGCTAAAAATAGTTTTTGCATGATTTGATATTAAAATGCACAATATGCAACATTTTATTTCCAGATTTGTACAATTTGATTGAAAGCATTTCAACAAACAGATTTCAGTCTCTTTTAAGTATAATTTAGGTAGATGGGAGCTGTACTTGATGCCTGTGCCGTTAACCAGCAAATGAACTATAATGTAGAACATTACAGCGTTGGTTACAGTCAATTTGTTGAGTATCTTTAAAATGAGGTACAACAAAAATAGGACATAGAGTCTAGAGAATTGTCTGTTTAAATGTGGAGAATGCAGACATAGTGTCTGTTGTGCGTTTCAACCGATCTCAAAGGCATTACTGGTCCATTGCCATTACAGTCTGTATCTATGATGATGCAGATGCATCCATCGCAGTGAATATCTGAGCTACCACCATTTCTCAAAAAGGATTCTGTCTTCTGATAGACCAACTGTCTTCAGGTCTGAACTCACTTTCTCTATCATAGGAGGAGGGCCACAAAGATAACACAAAGTGCGCTCAGGATCTACATAGCGCTGAAGTTCCCTTTCTGATATCCTTCCATCTGCGGAGACACAAGAATACCTCATGTGACAAATCAGGTCTGAAAATAATTCCATTAATAAAAAGTTTGTAGGTCATGGATAGTCAAAATTAATGTAGATGTGTGCAACTCACTTATGGTGTAAGGCTGAAGTTCCTGCTCTATATCAGAGCTCTGCTGGGTAACATGGAAATCGCAGGAGAATTTATCTGGTCGCTCATGACAAATGTCAATAATGGTGTTCTGAAGACAGCAGATATCTAAAAGTCAGTTGGCAGCTTCAATCTCACTTCAGAGACAAGTCAAGGGTACATATACATACCTTAAAGAGCAGCTCTTTGGTGTTCTTGGCGCTGTAGCACAGGTGTGTGTGCCCTGGAGAGTACCTGAGACCATGAGTGTGTCTGAGCAGATCTGCTGCGTGCAGCAGTATGGAGTACAGAGGGTTAATGCCAACACCACCGGCTATCAGCAACAGGTTCACCACGGGGTCAGAAGGTTGAGGGTCAAAGTAGAAGTTCCCTCCCACCCTCACAGCTACCTGAGAGTCCACAGAGCACTGAAATAGAGCAATTTACAAAAACATTATTTGATAAAATATATAAAATAGTGGCATACAACAGCTTATATGTAGCATAGATCCCTACAGTTCTGGTGTACACAAAAACTTTCAAAATAAAGGTTTTTTCTGTATAGAAGGATAATTGTATAAACAAAAATGTCCATACTGTACATGCACAAGAAATGTCTCTTGAAGTTACAATAGAACACAGTTTGCAAACAGTCTAATTTTGTAATGAAATGTATTTATGAGCAAAACAGAATATTTAAAATATTAAAAATATACTGATTTGCTTAAACATTCCAATAAAAACATGGAATGGAACATTAAAAATAAAAACACAGAATGAAAACCTGAACTCAGCTAAACATTAGCACTCAATAGTTTAGGTTTTTAAGGGGGGAAATAAATGAATACTTTTAGTCAGCAAAGACCCATTAAAATGATCAAAAGTAACAGTAACCATTTATAATGTTACAAAAGATTTCTATATCAAATAAATGCAGTTCTTCTGAACTTTCTATTCATCAAAGAATCCTAAAAAAAATATGGTTTCCACAACAATATTAAGAAGTGCATCAGTGCAGAAACATTTATAATAATAAGAAATGTTTCTTGAGCAGCAAATCAGCATATTAGACTGATTTCTGAAGGATCATGTGACACTGAAGACTGGAGTAATGGTTGGTGAAAATTCAGCTTCACCTTTACAGGAATAAAATAGATTTAAAATATATTAAAACAGAAAACAGTTACTTAATATTGTAATATTTCACAATATTACTGTTTTTACTGTATTTTGATACAAAAATACGACTTGTTTCAAAAATATTACAAATTCTTACTGGCCCCAAACCTTTGAACAGTAGTGTATATACAGGTGCATCTCAATAAATTAGAATGTCGTGGAAAAGTTCATTTATTTCAGTAATTCAACTCAAATTGTGAAACTCGTGTATTAAATAAATTCAATGCGCACAGACTGAAGTAGTTTAAGTCTTTGGTTCTTTTAATTGTGATGATTTTGGACCACATTTAACAAAAAACCACCAATTCACTATCTCAACAAATTAGAATACTTCATAAGACCAATAAAAAAAAAACATTTTTAGTGAATTGTTGGCCTTCTGGAAAGTATGTTCATTTACTGTATATGTACTCAATACTTGGTAGGGGCTCCTTTTGCTTTAATTACTGTCTGGTGAGTTTGCTGGCCAGTCAAGCACACCAACACCATGGTCATTTAACCAACTTTTGGTGCTTTTGGCAGTGTGGGCAGGTGCCAAATCCTGCTGGAAAATGAAATCAGCATCTTTAAAAAGCTGGTCAGCAGAAGGAAGCATGAAGTGCTTCAACATTTCTTGGTAAACGGGTGCAGTGACTTTGGTTTTCAAAAAACACAATGGACCAACACCAGCAGATGACATTGCACTCCAAATCATCACAGACTGTGGAAACTTAACACTGGACTTCAAGCAACTTGGGCTATGAGCTTCTCCACCCTTCCTCCAGACTCTAGGACCTTGGTTTCCAAATGAAATACAAAACTTGCTCTCATCTGAAAAGAGGACTTTGGACCACTGGGCAACAGTCCAGTTCTTCTTCTCCTTAGCCCGGGTAAGACGCCTCTGATGTTGTCTGTGGTTCAGGAGTGGCTTAACAAATTCCTTGACACGTCTGTGTGTGGTGGCTCTTGATGCCTTGACCTCAGCCTCAGTCCACTCCTTGTGAATTCACCCAAATTCTTGAATCGATTTTGCTTGACAATCCTCATAAGGCTGTGGTTCTCTCGGTTGGTTGTGCATCTTTTTCTTCCACACTTTTTCCTTCCACTCAACTTTCTGTTAACATGCTTGGATACAGCACTTTGTGAACAGCCAGCTTCTTTGGCAATGAATGTTTGTGGCTTACCCTCCTTGTGAAGGGTGTCAATGATTGTCTTCTGGACAACTGTCAGATCAGCAGTCTTCCCCATGATTGTGTAGCCTAGTGAACCAAACTGAGAGACCATTTTGAAGGCTCAGGAAACCTTTGCAGGTGTTTTGAGTTGATTAGCTGATTGGCATGTCACCATATTCTAATTTGTTGAGATAGTGAATTGGTGGGTTTTTGTTAAATATGAGCCAAAATCATCACAATTAAAAGAACCAAAGCCTTAAACTACTTCAGTCTGTGTGGACTGAATTTATTTAATACACGAGTTTCACAATTTGAGTTGAATTACTGAAATAAATGAACTTTTCCACAACATTCTAATTTATTGAGATGCGCCTGTATACTTTTTCATTCATTCACTCACTTTTGTGTGAATCCATTGTGCTGGAGGATGGTGTGTGTATTTGACGGCCAGTTCAATCACTCCCTCTCTCTGCAGCAGACCAGGACTCGAGCAAATAGAGAAGCCGCCCACTGTATCCACACCTGGGATGAAGAAATCAACCCTGTGGAAAAAAAGAAGCAATTTTTAAATAATATAATATAATATAATATAATAAGAAACACTGCTGGTGTATTATATGAACTTAACCTCTAACCTTATGCATTGATTCTACATGTTAATGTCTAAAAACTAAAACACACTACATAAAATACTTTTAGAAAACCGACAAAAATAAGATTCTTCCCACACAGTAACATGCACAACTAAACCCATGTGTCCAGTATTACTTATGTCAATAATACTTAATAAAAAAGTAAAGCAACACACACACTTTGAGAGTCACCATATATGTACACAGAGCATGAATAAGTGATAAGCACATATGTCGGGACACACACACACACTCCCACTCGCTCTGCTCTCCCTGACTCATGTTCCTCATGTTCTTTAGCAGGAACACATCATCATATGGTCTGGAGGAGTTTCTGTGCATACATCTGCATAAATCATCGCCTGACTTTTTCACCTCACTCAGACTCTCTCAAAACTCATACACACGCAATGCCACAACAGGAACAAGAGCAGAAGTGAGAGAGAAAGTGTGAGGAGAGGTGGATGTAAGAATACATTTTCATTATTTTGCTGATAACAGATCTCATGCTGAATTGAGAATTTTGTCTGAGAGGAAAGCGCCATCTGGTGTCCATTTTGCAAATTGCAAGTCTTCACATCCATTAGTCACTTTTAAGTGAAAACAAACTAACGTCTAGGAAAAGTATTAGTTAGGACCTTTTATTGTCATGTGTACCCCCATAACCCCATCATATTACACTGCATATCATTTAGTATTATCATCGTTGTTACATGTTTTAAATACATATTTCACAAAGTTACAGTTCTTACCACTGTCCAGCACGGAAGCTGAAGTCAGGATGTGGTACCTCCAGTCTCAGTCTCTTTACTGTATCAGATTCATTCATAATGTCACTAACACGTGCAGAGAAAAGCTCCTGGATACACACAAAACATAAAATCAGATCTTCACAGAAAATTTACAATAAAATTCCCACATTTCAGCCTCTCAGCATTTGAAATGCAATGCATTATGCCATGCGGATATGCAAATGAGTCATTATACATGTTTACAACTGTACACACATTCACAGACTGAAGTGTAAAAATCTACAGCATGATAAGAAAATTGACACAGGATGTTAATGAAATAACAACAGAGTATGCTACAGATCTACTAGTTAAAGTAGTACACAGGCAATTTTAATAGTAGAATAAAACGAATCAAAAAATAAACAGACAGATATTCAAGATCATCTTGAATTCAGTCTCATCATGACAAAAATCAAATGACACACTGGCTGACCTACAACACAGAACAAGTGTCTGAACTTTCACCTACTAGGCTACAACATTTGTTAACCATTTATGTGGAGTCACAGAGGAATCTATGGTCAACAGATCAAGGGTTTCATAAAGAAAAGACGACTCACCATTTGTCTATGAACACTAGCAGTTCTTTCTAGATGGTCAGTCTGTCTCCTGGATGACATTTTTCTGAAACCAATTTAGGTAAGTTTCAGTTAAGCAAAAACGACTAGCTGTGTCTTAAAACCCAGAGAGCTTCCTACATACTAAACAACATTGTTTTGCTTGGTAGCCAGCTCACTCGGTTTTCAAACACAACCACTATATCCAAAGCCTCTAGAAAGAGCTCCAGGTTCTGGATACTCACCGCGTGACCGCGTCTTCACATGAACAGAAAACAGCCGGTCTGACTCTGAACAGACCTGATCCACCCGAGAAACTTCTGGCCACCGTCCTCACAAAACACGGCACACTCATGACCGGATGAGACGGTCTGATCCCTGTCAAACACCTGGTAATACTATCAGACAGAAAGCAGATTAGTTATTGAATTTAAATAATAATAATATCCAACCACACTGAAATCTGAGAGTTTCTGATTTGAAGTGACATTCACACACGTGAGCAGTAAACAATTAAACCCTGTTATTAACTCGTTTTGTGTTCAATATACCTTTAAAATTCATTATAGACGAAGCTTAAAGAGCTAATAAGCTCACGGAGCAGAACAATTGTGTAAAAATCATTCGCCTCTCTCTCTCTCTCCGGCGACGTTTCTTCTTCGTCTGTTGTCGGTTGGTGAACAGATTCTGTAGCGCCATCCAGCGGTCTTCCTTCAGTTTGGAACAAGTGCAAAACATTATTAAATAATACAAAGAGTAAAACACTATTGATAAAATTGTTTCATTGCACCTATTTAGAATACATACAGTACTAACTATGAAATTATCAATACATACCCAAACAAGACAAAGGAGGGAATGTTTAAGACAAAAATAATACAGGGTACTACTGTATTTAAACAGTATAAAAATACTTTTGACTGAAACAATGCAATTTGCTTGTAATCAGCATAAAACTATTTTTGAATGAAATTAATTCAATTTGCTAACAAGCCTGTCATTAATTTAATTGTTAATCGTGCTTTTGTTAAAAATGTAAAAAAATGCATGAGCCGGATTTAGTAGCTACATAAAGATTACTTGGCTACTCATGAAAATGAGCGTTTCTGAACTTCACCTGAAGCATGTGAGGAGTGCAGAGGAGCCCCTGGTGGCCAAATGAAACATCACCATGTGACTGTTCTTGAACCGAGGATAAAATTAGAAATAGCATGCAGAGAAGTCAACAGATATTTTGTTTATTAAAGTGTTTCATGTTTTTCTTCTGTCCTTTCGTTGTCGATTCTAATGGAGAGGAGTGCTGTCACGTAAATGTCATGGAAAGTCACGCCATTATGATTACATTAAAAACTGGAAGGAATTTTCAAACGGAGCTCGTGAGAGACGCATCAAAGCATGTGATGGCATGCCAGTTTCCTTTATGGGTAAACAATAGCTGGTAACAAAGAGATTTCATTCACTTATAATTAGTATAATCAATGTTGCAGTTATTAGGCTACCCCTCATAATTGCTTTGTTTTTCTAATGTTATAATTTCTGTATTTTAGCTAACTATTTTTGTCTTAATTTAAAATAAACCAAGGGGCGTTTGCGCTTTACAAATGTTCTCCGAATCGTTCGTCCCTTTGACCTCTAGCTGTTTCTCAATGACCTGTCACCTGAAAGCGCGCGGACCTGTGCATATGACGGCTTCTGTCTCGAACATCTTATGACATCCGGATTTTTAAGTTGTTTTTAACAGTTTGCAAGGTTTTTAGGCTTATGACAACTTTAGTTAAATGTTTGCACGGTTTTAATTTCAAGACATCACAAACAGTTGCATGTGTAGACACAACTGAGAGTGCTTTCACGCAAATGTCAATTTATTTAAACAGGTTATATGCGATTATAAATATGTAGCGTGTTATGCGAATTTCAGCTAACATTGTGTGCATCACAAATATAAAACAATAAAATTCCATATATTGTTTATGGTAAATATAATTTAATTTAGGCTATTGTAAACTTCAAAAGACCGTAGCATTCTTTAAGATTCTGATTAATTACTAATATTTACAATATGTTTATTCATCTGCATAGATGTTTTTGGTTTATTCTGCAGCTATAACATTTTTTAGCATGTTCTTTTTTTGTGTCCTTAATGAGTTATTAAAAACACATTCAAATGCAAAACAAATCTTGAACAGACCTTTTAATTTTTTGATATTTTTGTGGGGCGTAGAGTAGCCTATAGGCTAAAAAATGTTTAGGAGTCGTTTTATTTAGTCTGTTTTTTTAACCTAATATCTCAAACAAATTTCTCCACAAATCAAAGTCAGTGACGTTTAAGAAAACATTCAAAAAAATCCTATTTAAAAACATATGAACACGAAAACGTATTGATTTTTTAAAATAATGATTAAGTTGTACACTCAAGCGTATCCATTGTCAGAAACTTTGAGGACAATGTTATAAATGTTTCTCAAAAATACATGAAATGAACAATACAAAGATTACACTTTTAATAATCATCTCGGACATTCTCGACCCTGATATCCAACAAAAATGGACTTTTCTCAAAAAGGGCTCTGAGACATCAAGGATATCTCATAGGGGATACTAAATAGGCTATAGTGTAGGCTACCATTTGTTTTAGACAAGTCTATAAAACATAAAGCCCACATTTGGAGATAAAAAGTTGATTTTGAAATTGCCTGTTTCGAAATACAAGGGAAAAGTAACAACATGAGACTCGAGCCCTCCTTTCAGCTCGCGCCCATAGATCCTAATTAAGAATCAGATGAGTCTTGTTACAGAAACGTCACATGATTGCTGTATTAAATTAGAGCTCGTGCGGGTGATTGGGAGATGGGAGAGAGAGCAGAGTTGAGGGGTCTGAGATTCAGCAGCTGGAGTGGCACAGGGGGACAAACAAGAAAAAAGCCCTTGGATAAATTGTATTTGTATTCTCATTCAACAAATCAGCACGATGCATTCGGAAATGTTACTTGTGCTGGCCTGTGCATGGTTCGTTCCTGTAACAAACAGCAAAAAAAGTAAGTAGGAACGGAATGATTGTTATAATTGTTACATAGTGAATCAGTTAGGCGATTTTTTTAATGATAAAGTTTTGACGTTGTTGTACACGCGACTGTTGGGCTATAAGATATGTTTTTTAATATGAGCCACAAAATGTATAGCTAAACATTTTTTTTTAGAGTAAGCTAAACTATAAAATTGTTACCGACTTCTAAATTCATAAAAAGTTGAGATAGACGAGATATAAAACAAATATACTTATCTTATGTTTTTGTGTTGGAATATGGGTGTTTTCTTCCGCGCGCTGCAGTCTCATGAAACTAATTAGGCTACCCGCGTTACGTGAGAGTAGCCAAGTCTTCTGAAAATACTTTCGTTCACCACCAGACTGTAGAATATATTACAGTCCTCACTGTTACACTCTTTTGCAGTATCTTAGTTCGAAAAAGAAGTATCCATAAGCATATAATGCAAAATAAAGTAAAATATTTTAGTGCGTATTAAGCGCATTTCAAGACTTCTTTAGGGATCACTGGGGCTAGTTGTCACATTTTTCGCTCCTGCAGTGAATATTTCTCCGAGTGGGTTGATTGATTTTTTTTTTAGGTTTATGTCTGTTTCTTATATAGGCCAGCAGAAAGCCCAATTTTATCTGTTATATTTTACGATATTTAAAATGACTAATCCATGTGAATTATAGTCCATTTATTTACTTTGTGTTTGAGGACGAAATCTTTGAGAAATCGAGCTGTCAGTTTCAGACGGCTTTCACAATGGTCCCCCCCAGCACCACCACCAATTTTTTTTTTTTTTTTTTTTTTTGTTTGTTTCCTGTCATTCGTGCAGCTTATGGTGACATGTTCCCTCACAAACACAAGCACCCCTTTCCATTCCCAATCCCTGGATGGGAACCGGACACGAACCCTTGGGACGAATCTCTGTATCCCCCCTTCAAACAACAGCTGAATCGCAGACACGGTAAGAGTTCCCTGCTATGCAGTAAAGTTTGATTTACGTAACTTACACAAAATTACAAAATAAACAGGAAATTACTTTATAAAAGTGTAAAACATGCAATTTTGGGCTCTCAAAATGAATTAATTATAACAATTATATTCACACAGTAGCGAGATAATAATTTGTCGAAATAATTTCTATAGTTTTGTCAAACATAATGGAATTTTAGAGCGACTCAAACCAATTAATACCATACCTTAATTCATCAGATTGCCAATACTTAGGGCTTGTCTAAATACCCACACTTTCTATCTGGACCACTTGTCTATTTACCCTACATGACATATTTCCTGTATTTGGCCCAAGTGTTCAAGTGGGCATGAAGACCACAAGTGTGTAGAGCTTTTCATTATCTGATGGGACACACTTAGTGTTGTAAAAAATGTTAAGTAATGTTTACAGAGCTTTATTTTGATTTTCAATATTTTGCATTTTAAAATAAAAATCTAAATGTCTGTTCAGTAGTCTCTATAACAGATGACAATTTAGAAATTGTGGTGCTTCTAATAAAGTGATAAAAAGCAGTTGCAAATGTTGTACAAAATTAACATAGGCCTACTCATCTTTGCATCAATAAAATGTGCAACACTTTGTTTTACTACCAAATTATATGTAATATCTAATTCTAATTAATATTTAACTTACACTGGAAAGGTTTCCACAACCTCTGGTGAGATCTCAGCAAAAAATCTCTATTCATTTCCAGAACGTGATGCATGATGGGATACGCTTAGCTTCAAATACCACACTCAGATGACCAAGATAGCAAGTGTGTGTATTTGGACAAGTCCTTAGTTATTTGTGCTGATGTTTTCCCATTAAAATGATGTCACTTCCATCCAGGAGGACGATGACCTCATTGGTTAAAGTGATATTACAAAAGTTTGACAAGATAGAAAGTCATACTAAGGCCACAGGATGAAAAAAGACTACCAATTTAAACAATATTTTAAAGAAAACATGTTTTGTTTGAAACATTTTGATTAGAGGAATTATGGGGATTTTTTTTTTTCCTTTTATAATCTTTAAAAATTGTGTAATCCCTCTTTTAATCTATTTCTATTTGAGTTTGTGTAAATATTTCAGAGCTTCAAATACTTTAAGGGAAAAAAATGAAATAAATAGTAACCTGATGTTCCTTCTACGTTGTTGAATGTTCCCTGTTTTGTGTTAGCAAGAGAAATTGATTTTATTTTCTCCATTATATTAATACACACTAACCATTCAATGCTCTCTCATGAACATCACAGATAAACCACCGAGGGTGCGCCTCACGAGCGACAGTCCTGCAATGAACGGCTCGTGCATCTCGTTCACTGCAGCTCTGGAGTTTCCACCATGCCAGAAAGAGGACAGCAGCGGCAACCTGGTGTATGATGAGCACTGTGACGACAGTATGATGGAGTCCTCAGGTGCTTCATACTCCTATAATCTCTAAACAATGTACAACTTCAAGGAAAAAAATTACATATATTTTAAAAAGTTGCATTTATATTCCCAAAAAAGGACGAAATGCTTTTTTTCATCTATGTGTCTAACACCTTCACTTATTTTTCAGCCAATGGACAGGTGCGTTCTGGATACGTGTTTAACTGGACATCCTGGTTGGATGACTATGGCTTTGGAAAGTGTAGAGATCTGAAGAGGTGTAATGTTTTCCCTGATGGAAAGCCTTTTCCTCAGACTAATGACTGGAGACGTAGAGGTTATGTGTATGTGTGGCACACCATGGGTGAGTTTCAGCCATTCACTGACCTGAATGATATCGGTGTTCTAATAATTCACTTTACATAGTGTAAGCACACTAAAGGACCATCATCCTGTGGTTTCCCTCACAGGACAGTATTTTGAGACATGTGATGGCTCCTCCTCTCATCTGACCCTGAACACCACTAACATGACATTTGGAGCTGGTGTGATGGAGGTGATGGTGTACCGTAAACGTGAGCGCAGGAAGTACAGCCCACTCTCTGTGGACAGTACCGTATTCTTCATAACAGGTCTGATAATTATTTCATCTTGTTTTAATCATATTTATGTACAGGATCAAAACTATACTATATTGTACATTTTTATTTTTTAAAAATTATATATTTAATCATTAATTTATATTTAATATTATATCAATATTAGTTTATCAATATATAATTGTATTATATAATTCAATTTTCAGCAGCCATTACTCCAGACTTCAGTGTCACATGATCCTTCAGAAATCATTCTAATATGCTGATTTGATACTTAAACATTTCTTCTTATTAATGTGGAAAATAGTTGCTGTTTAATATTTTTGTGGAAACCATGACACAAAAGCTTGAGTAGGTAAGATTAAAAAAAAGAAATTAATACTTTTATTCAGGAAAGATGCAGTAAACTGATTAAAAGTGACAGTAAAGACATGCAATGACACATGTATATTACATTTTAAAATATATTCCAGTAGAGCATTTATTTTAAATTGTAATAAAAAAATAAAAAATTCTAATTATTCCAAACTTTTGACTGGTGGTAGTGTGTGTGTGTGTGTGTGTGTATGTATTTATTTATGTATATATATATATATATATATATATATATATACACACACACACACACACACACACAAACACATACACACATAGGCTACATACATAAAAACCCCTTCCATATTTATTTATCTTTTTTTTTTTTTTAAATGTTTTTTTCTTCATCCAGATAAGATTCCACTCTCTGTGAACATTTCCCAGAAGCATGCAGGCAGCATAACTGACAAAAACGTCTTTGTCAGAGGGTCAGACGTGATTTTCAATGTCCAGATCCACGACCCAAGTAACTATCTAAAGACAGCTGATGCGGTGGATTTCATTTGGGACTTTAGGGATGGCAACCAGTTGGTCACCCACAGCAATGTGGCAACGCATGCGTACAACACGCTTGGAAATGTTACAGTCAAGCTCCTCGTGGAGGCATCATTCCATGTGCCCTGCCCGCCACCGACTCCAACACCAATGCACTTTACACAAGCTCATACCACGGGTAATCTCATAAACACAGGCACTTTACGCTCCCAGACAACAGATATCCTATTATCCAAGCCAGACATATCATATTCATTATTATCCATCAGGACAAAATGTGTCCATTTATCTCGCGGAGTAAAGCAAACTTATGCTTAAAACTGCTGTCGTGTTAAAAGCCAGCGAATATAGTCTTTCTATAAAATAATTCAATCACTCTCATGTGTTTCAGCAATGTCTACGCTACCGCCTGGCACTCACGCATTCACTAGCAAAATGGAGACCACCAAGGGTGAGATGAGTTGTGTTTACAGCAAGACAAAACATCTAATCATATCTAATAGAACACTTTTATAGGACATTTCTACAATGCATTTAATATTTCCCTGCTTCAGCTCCTGTCATTACCAATCCTTCACCAACTACCACTCCTCGAGTCCCTACAACTGCTGTCCCAACAACTGAACCATTCCAAACCGATTCAGAGGTGACGTCTATTACAGCAACCGCTGCACCTGAGGCCAGTTCAACCTATAACCAGCCCACCTCACCCCCGATGATCAAACACACACACTTCAACGAGTTGGACTGTTTCCGCCATATGTATGGCTCCTTTGAAAGCGAGATCATCATCATTGGTAAGAAGATGGTTGGTCCATGTACAGTCAAACCAAAAATTATTCAGACATTAGTGGGTGTAGGACACTATAGTTCATTTATGTAAGTGAGGGTAGCAAAATAAAGTAAACTGTGACATATTATACCCAAAAATTCTTCATAGAGTGAAATTGATAAAAATTTGGGGCCAAAAATTTGATTTGACACTTTGACCTGAGCTTGTTTTGTTACATACCTTTCTATCAAAGTTATCTGACATTATTAAGATGAATTTGTTCTGACACAGTTTAACTATTGAGCTCTTGTCATATTTTATTACCATTTTCTAAACTATAGCAAATAAACTGTGATAATGTGAGAAATTAAGGAGTCTGAATAAATTTTGGTTTGACTGTAATTCGTGATTATCAAGATGAATTTGTTCTGACACAGTTTAACTATTGAGCTCTTGTCATATTTTATAACCATTTTCTAAACAGCGAATAAACTGTGATAATGAGAGAAATGTTGAAGGTGTCTGAATAAATTTTGACTGTCTTTTCAAAAAGCAAGAATTTGTGGCAAACCTATTTGAGAACATCTCTCAACTTGAGAACGTCATAACATCACTTTTTTTGGTATATGAGTTATAAATTTAATGCTTTAATTTAAGCTTTAAATCTGGGTTTATGTCTTATAATTTCGACTTTTAACACAATTCTGAGAGGAAAAGTCACAAGTGTGGTATTCTGTGGTAGAAAAAAAACTCGAACTGTGAATTGTAAACTTGGAATTGCAAGGGAAAAAAGACAGAATTCTCAGTTTTTTTTATATATATAAGTCAGAATTGCAAGAATTTTTTTCTTGCAATTACTGTTTTTTTTTTTTGTTTTTTTTTCATAAACTTAGAATTCTGGATTTTTTTTTCCTTGCAAAAATTGTAAGAAGTAGAAACAGGTTTCAATATGAACTAAACTTAAAACCTTAAAAATAATTACTGAAAATGAACTGAAATAAAACGAAATATAAAAAAAATAGTTTTGTGTAGTTTAAGTACTAAAATGAAACTAAAACTCAATATAAACTATATAAGCATATTCTAAAAAAAAAAAAACCTAATAAAAATGACAAAACACAACAAAATGACTAACATTTTAACTAAAATTAAAATAAAAATATATTGTTAAATATAAACAAAAACTGTGTAACAGTCAATGATAAATTATACTAAAATAACCTTTTGTACGTTGTACTTCAACATACAAAAGCTTTTAATTATTACATTTTAAAAAGTAAACACTTATAAATTAATTATAAAATAATAAATTATATAATCTAATTTTAAATATCCATTTTTTTGTCTGTTTCTACAGAACCTCCTCTAGCTCTGCAGAACCTGCCAGCCAATCAGATTTTAAAGGTGTCGGCTGACAAAGTGACCAACACATCTGTAAACTTCATGGTGACTTGCTCAGGCAGGTAAGATTCACACAAACACAAACATATGCAATGCAAAGACAAGAGATCATGTGCTTCACATGACAAGGCAGAAAGTGAAGAGTATTTATTAGATGTAGATGATTCTGATGTGCAGTGAGCGTTTGAAGCCCTGCAGTTGAGACATTTCACAGCATGTCACCGTCATATATGTCAAAAACATTCAGTCACATTTACAACACAGATGACCTCTGCATCACACACATACATGTTATTTAATTGAGCATCTCTTTTTTTTCTCAGTGTTCCCTCAGTGGCCTGCACCATAGTGGCCAACTCTGCCTGTCGGGAGGTCAAGAATATCGTGTGTGAGGACGTGGCCCCTTATGGCGAAGGATGCAAGATCACTTTGACACGCATTTTCCAAACGCCGGGCAATTACTGTGTTAACATCACGTTGGGTCTGCCTGGAGGCTTGGCTCTTGCCACCACCACCTCAGTTACAATTGGCAACAGCCCTAACATAAGTCAGTCTTGAGAACTGTAGTCAATTTTATCTATATATTTATTTATTTTCCATGTAATTTTTTATTTTTTATTATTTTAATATCGTTCCAAAGCACCTTTACGCAGCAGTGTTATTTTAGTATTATTTAGATATTATTGTAGTATTTATTCGTGTTTTAAATTTGATTATATTTTTTATAATTTCCTATAAATTCCATTTTTAGTATGTTTTAGTCACTTTATATTTTTGTAATCTTTCTTTCTTTTTCTTTAAACATTTGTTTAGCTTTATTTGTATTTCAGTTTTAGTAGTTTTAATACATTTTGTGCTGTTTTAAGTTTGTTTTTCATCTAACTGTTAGTTTATTTTATTTTTATTTTAGTATTTTTAATATACTATAGTATTTATTAATATTTTAAATTGGCTTTTATTTCTATAATTTTCTTTAATTATAATTTTACTTATTTTTTGTAAGTTTTGTGATTTTGTTTTTTAGTTTGTTTTTTAAACATTTCTATTTAGCTTTTTTAACTTCAGTTTTAGTACTTTTTAAAAAGTGTTGTTGTTTTAAGTTTGTTTTTTAGCTTTATTTCAGTATTTTATACTTTGAATTGGCTTTTATTTTAATAGTTTTCTTTCATTTTAATTTGTCATTTTTAGTAAGTTTTATGTGCTTTTGTCCTTTTATTAGTTTGCTTTTTTTTTTAAACATTTCCATTTAGCCTTTTAATTCAATTTTAGTCATTTTAGTAGTACTCTTTAAATATTTCAGTTAGTTGCCAAACCAACATTTATCGTTTAAGTTTGTCATCTAATATTTTATTTCAGCTTTATTTCAATTAACACAAACAATAAATATTAGTTAACAACACTATACAAAGAATAGTGCCTAATTTTTGATTCCCACCCCCACCAATATTAAAAAGATTCATGAATTTGTAAATGTACAGACTTACATTTAATATTCATTAATTATAAACACAATAACTGGCTCATAATTCTTTACATTTTGGTTGCTTGCTTTCTCTTAGACTCTCCTAAATCCTCCCATGTTGCTGAGGTGGTTCTGTCTTCCAGTGCTGTGCTTATTTCCATCTTTGCATTCATTGCTGTCATGGTTTACAAGTGAGTACCACTAACCAAACTGATATTTTGAAAACATAACAGTATACGTCCTAATCTTAATTCTTTTATTCCTTTTAGGCGATATAAGGTGTATCGTCCGGTGAGACGCTCCATGTTGGATTTTGCTGAGAGAAATGCTGGTAGCTGGAGTTTAAGCAAACTAAGAGCAGCTCTGTTCTCTGCTGATGAGGAGAGAAGCCGTTTATTGACAGAGAGGCCACTATAAACTGAGTTGCTGCAGCATCTAGTTGCTATTTATTCGATACATGAGTTTGGCCATAGGTTCTATGAGGAAAAACAAGTGATCTCATAGGTGCGTGCTTTCAACAAGATTAGATTACACTGGCATCAGTTTAGCTAGAATAAGTAATCATAGCATTTTAGTTATATCACACGCCAGCTTTAAAGATTTTTAACAGAAGATTTGGAATGAATGCCAGATCTACAGGGGTTTTCATCATCTAAAATGACTAAAACTATACTAACTGACCAATCACATGCAGTTCAATGCATGAGAAACCAGAGTTTTGTTTTTCCAAACCAAAATCACTAAAATATGAATTGGAATTTAAAGCTGAAAATAAGTGGTTTTGCCCATTTTTTACGAGTGACAATTTGTTCCTTAATTTGCAGAAGGGATGAGAAAGTTGAGAAGTTGGATGTTTTATAATGTTCTGAGAAGTTTTACTTCTCATAATGATCATAGTTAAGAGAAATATTTGAATGTCTGGGGACTGAATATAATGCACTATTTTTGTGAAAGACCTCTGTTTGATGGTAATTAAGCTGGAGTTTCATAAGAAATCACTTTACTAACCATTTCTTTTTATAAAGCATGAATTAAACAACAGGAAATTTGTGTTACTGATCACACATGATGGGATGCTTATGTATTTAAAAAATTAACACTTGACCGCACTTTTGGAAAATATTTATCTGATTTCAAAACTTGTTCACTTCTGTAAGTGCTACATATACACAAATATTCTAATAAAATTTCTAAACCACTATTTGCTAATAATCTACTACACATCATCTGCCATACTGGTGACCAATTTAAAATATTTCTCAATCTTCATAAACTCATAAAAACAAAGGTTCCAAAAAAAAGTTTTTTTTTTTTGTTTTTTGCACAGAGACTCCATAGAAACAAACAACTTTCGTTTCCCAAAGCACAAAAATAACCTTTTTGTTTTTTGCACAGAGACTCCATAGAAACAAACAACTTTCGTTTCCCAAAGCACAAAAATAACCTTTTTTTTTTTTGTGAAAAATATTTTTAAAAAACCTAATGAACCTTTGTTTTCCACTAAAGAATATTTTGAACAAAAAGTTTCAATGGATGTTAAAGATTCTTCAAACTATAGATGACAAAAAAAGATGCGTTATTTGTGTAAGTGCCACTGTATTTGAAACGAAATTAAACTAATATTTGGGGATGGGAGGGAACAACCTTCTAGATCACAAATCAATGTTCCCAAATACACACAACTGTAAAAGCATCCGACAAATATGGACACAAAGAACAGCCAAGGAATCACAAACAATAGTTGCTAGGAGCCAACTTGACTTTTAATTGTTTTCTTTGTATCAGAGGCATTTGACAAGTGGAGGTGTGTGAGGGCACACAAGCACGGTCGGAGGGGATGTTGCTTATGCTGAAATCGGACCACTTTCCCCCCGAAACTACTCCAGCTCCCGGATTTCCACATCACATTCCCACTGAAACATGACTCACCACACAACACAGCCATGAAATGAAATTGGATCAGATCCCAGTCAAAAAAAAAAAAAAAAAGTTCAGAGGAGGGAAGAAAAAAAAAAAAAAAAAAAAAAAAAATCCTGTAGCATCCGTAAGACATGAAAAAAGTAAAAAATAAAGACTTCATTGTTCATATTTCATAAGCAAGAAATGAAGCAGGCCCTTGAAAACAAACTTTTCTATAGCCATCATTAATCAGATCCCAAATAAACACTGACTTTTAATACAATATTTATGCAAGAAATAAAGCCCAATACAAGGAAGCCACACCACCAAACCAAGAAGCAGAAAGAAAAAAGCAATAAGGTGAGGTTTCAAATCAGTTAGCAGAGAATAAATTGCAGGCAAAAAACGAAATCATTTTTTCACTCATCTTTAAAAGTCTAGCCATACATGATTTTTTTTTTTAAATGATATTTTTTTTTTCTGTGAGGAAAGGGGCAGATGGAACATGACCCTATAGATTCTAACACATAGCAATATGCCTCTAATTTAAATACTTTTCTAATAAGAGGTAGATCAAAAACGGTGTAAGAGAAGGGTGGAAAGGAAAACAAATCGATCACTTGTGCCCCTCTGGTCAGCGCTCGGCGCCACGCGCGTACCCAGTGCGGAAGTGCTCGCGAGGGACTTGAGGTATCGCTGCGCGCGCTGGAGGTCTCAGGTGAGACGGAGCCCACCCTTTCCTCAGCTGAGGTAGACAATGGCCTTACTAGTGTGGAAGCATGGATGCACTCTTACCACAATCAAATCATATTTACATTCTGCATGAAAACAAAAGGAATATTGGTTTCTCAGTTTCTTTACTAAACGTTTTTTCTTTGCTAAAGTTCATTTTATATATATATATATATATATATATTTTTTGCTTTTTTTTTACTTTGAATGATAAACGAAAGATATAAATGAAACCGTTCGCGCGTCCATCTCTACGTTACTGCTCGTTAGCCTAGAGACGCGCCCTTGACTATTGTAACCTATAGCTATCAACGCAATAGCATCAGAACAGTGTAACTCCCCGAACCCCTGACATGCATTGACTGACGTTAATAAACACTGAAAATCTTCGGCATGTAAAGCCCAGTTTGATGCGAGAGAGAGAGAAAAAATATATATATAAAAAGAAAAAGAAAGCAAGCCCGTCCCAAGACCAAACGGAGCGCGTTATTTGGAAAAGGGAGAAAAAACGATGAGCGCGGGAAAAGAAAAAACAACCTCGATCGGGCTGGTCGTTATTTTAATTTGATAGACAACTAGTTGCGCTGAGGATGAGGGGGTGTCAAAGAGGTTACAGCAGGACCTTGCTTATCCCTGACCTCTATTGCTTGCATCCAACCCTAACTGAAGTGTAATGAAATGCGGGTGAAACGTCTGCTACCGCCGAGACAGTTATTAGCATATTAGCACGGCATTGCTGCGGTATGTACGGGTGGCGTTATTTCTCATTACCTTGACGGTGTTCAGAGGGTGGTGGCTCCTCAGCGACACTGAGGCGCTTTTCTTTTCTTTCTCCTATCTGTAGCTAACATAGAAGCCCAAACTCGCTCTTTCACCCGTGCGACGCGCGCAAACGCGTATATACAGTTAGTTATTCATCGCGCGCGGCAAACGGAGCAAGGCGGAATTCGAGTATCATCCGTTAACTACAGACTAAATTTTACATTTTCTTAAAAAAATAAAAATGTTCAAGAACTATTAGCTTTATAAAGTATACAAAATACCACAAAGCAAAATTAAAAAAAAAAAAAAAAAAAAAAAAAAAAAAAAAGAACATTTTTTTTCATATATCATTTTCTTTTTTTTTTCTGAGGTACTCTAGCCTGAGGTAGATCAGTAAAATGCATATTAACTTGGCTTCCTGGCCAACACCAATCAACACTTCCCTCAGTCATAAGTGGCAGTGTTGCTCCACCTTCTTTCATAATTTTATATATGTATATTTTTATCTATTAATCTATAAAATGCATCAGAATTTATAAAATGCCACTATGGATCCCAGGACAGCGTACTTCCTTTAACAATCCTCTTTCCATCTCAAGCCAAAGACCTTAAACCCCACCCTGTGTCACCCATTCCTTACCCCAAAAAACAGGCTTGAAAAGCCTTTTACACTCAAATGCTGCATTTCCCAATAAACTCATAACAAAAACAAAGTTCAACATCTGTCAATTAAGGTCTGTGCAGTTACCGTATTAAGGCAAGGACTGGGTGGCTGACTTTCTTACGATTTGTTTGAAAGACGGGGGGATTGTGGTGCGGGGAAGTGCAGGTGTACACAATCTCACTGAAACTTCAGGAGGAATGGGTGTAAAAGCGGGCGGGGTTGTAAGGACATTCCCTGACCCCTGAGATGGACGCATCCCGTGTCCTTTCAGTCTCGGAGAAGACGCAGTGGCTCTATTTCCTCCGGGCGACTGGTGGACCTGTGGCTGAGGCCTTGGGCTGCTGCTGCCGCCTCACCTGAGAGATAATCTCCTGGATCTTCCTCTGGGCCAGCTGGTACACAAGAAAGAAAACAGGGGGGGGGGTTGGAGATACTCAAATTAAACAGCAAAACAACATAAAACCATCAAAATACTTAAGCAATAAATTGAAAGTGTCAAAAATTTTAAAGAGATTATATATTGGACAAAGCTGCCAAGGGTTCTACCAAGGGTGAACCTCCCACCTCCCAGAACTCAGCTTATTAGAGCCCTGCATTTCAGCCTGTGCCCCGACTTATTTACGCTCCTAGGGATGGGCTTCGGGCCAATTTTCATGTCATAGTTCAGACGTGGGCCAGGCCTCGGGCCTGTTTTAGGCTTCTTTTTATTTTTATATTGTAGACAGAGCCGATCCTCCCTATACGCAAAGTACGCAAGCTGCGTAGGGCCCCCGAAACACCAGGGGGCCCCCTTGCTCTCAAAGATGAATTAATTTTAGTTTCGTTTTTGAATTTGGCCAGCGGTTATGAAAACATGAATGTTCATTTCTTTTAATGCAGTGCGCTGTCGCCCTTTCTACGTAAAAATCAGTCAAATCATGTAACCTAAATGCCATAGTCTCTTGTTCGAGATAAAAAAAACAAGTTATTTTATTTTTATATTTGAATTATTTACTAATAAACTAGTGTTTTCTGAGTGTGTTTCGCATGGATGAAGTTGCCGATCCGGACTCGCCGTATCATCAGACGCACCTTTAGAGAAAATGCATCTTTATGGATTATGAAGAAAGAGTTTTTGTTTTTGATTTGTTTTATTTCGTTAAGTAGTAATTTAAAGCTTTCTATAGATATATTTATCATGTCTGTGAGGCATGTATTCACTGAGTTTCAGTTCATTTTGTAAAGCGCTCCTAGACAAGATGGCAGAAAGTGCATCATGTTTGTTTCCTTTATTTTATAAAAGCACAACGTTGTTGATATTGTGAGTGCACACAAATAAAAGTAGACCCTTTACAGTTCCGAATGAGTAATGAATATTACTCTTACCTTTTTGAGCAAAAATGACGGCGTAGCCTATCCACTGAAAAATTTGCAAGTGATTGCGCTGGCGTCTCCATGTCCTGCAAAGCACGCTTTAGCTTCCACTCTCCGTACAAACTATTGGATACAGCGCACATTTATCTAGGTTTAACGTTTAAACATTGTTATATGCTTGAAATGTTTCATATCTATAGATTTTATTTTAGGCAAGTCGTGATGATTTGAGAAGGCTAAATCAGCTTACTGTATGTCGCTGGCCGCTTGGACGTTACTTTAAAAAACAACTTATTAAAAAAAAATAAATTAAAAAAAATGCTCCAAACGTTTTTCTAAATTAACTTAGCCTAATAAAAAAATGAAACTAAATAATCATTCTTCCATTACATACAAAACTGAACTATTTTAATAGTTGAAACAGTAGTATAAGCGTATAAGCTGTTTCCCCTGGTTCTATGGGAATGCTAGAGGGTGCTAAATACCCTCAAATGAAGTGTCAAAAGTTACTATTTGCAACGTGTTTTTGCAGCGTTGAGCAATATAGCCAATCACAGACACATTTGTTGATTTCTTGAACACAACGGCCAATCAGAAACATTTAGTTGACCAGAATTCACTCCCTGCTGAAAATGTTTTTGCTGAGTGCAGTTATGCACGCTCGTGAATCATCTCATAAACAAAGTGCAGATGCAATGTAAAAGATGATTTGTGCAGTTTAGAGCGATTCATTGATTATAATGGAACTTTGTGAGATCAGGATGAACTAAGATGAGTGACGGCTTTTTAGTGATAGTAAAGAGCACGCCTTGATTATTAGTATCATCTAAATACAATTAAATACAAATTTCAAAATACATTTAAATACAGTATTTCAAAAATTTGATATTTCATTAATTGTTTTGATACATTATTATTAAAATGAATAAAAATTGACTCATTTTGAACTCCACATTAAAAATTTGGCATCACATAAGACTTACGGATTACTTAGGAGTAGGTGTTTCTGCCATCAAACTAGAGGTGGGCGATATGACCAAAATCATATATCACGATTTGAGTGATTTTACTTCATATATCACAATATATAGTTATTTTTGCTTAAAATAAAGGACTATGATATCAAAATTTTTGATGCCATAGAAATTTCATAATTCTTGTCACCAGTGTAAACATCAAAAAACTAATAAAAAAAAAAAAAAAAACAAAAACAAAAAAAAACAACAACAACGGCTACATATATTGTATAAAGTAACCAAATGTACAAAAACATTGAATATTCTTCACTATGTAAATTAGGTATATTTCTTCTTAAAGTTACAAAAGTGTTTTAGCGGTCATTTTAAGAGCTGCTTATTATCACTTGTTTTTAAAGTGCCCATATTACAGGTTATGAAAGGTTCATATTTTGGTTTTGGGAGTCCCCAACAACAGGCTGACATGCATGCAAGGTCAAAAAAACACTTTAATTTTCTTATAATATACATTTATTTTTACCTTATTTGCTCAACGACTCCCAAACGATTCGTTCAACGATTCATTTTTCCAAACCTCTCCTTTGATTGGTCGATTTCATTTAAAGCAGTGTTTGTGAGCTTTTAACACTCCAAAAGCGGCACCTAGTGGCAAAGAATGAATTTGCATTTTCATTCAGACCAACGCGAAAACCCAAGTTTTCCCAGGTCTGCGCGTGCAACAAGTGGGCGGGCAATATGCTAATGTTTCATTTTGACATCAACATGGAACGGCTTGGGATTCATTTTAAAAACGACTCGTTTCAATGATTCAGAGTCAACTCTTTCTTTTGAGAGACAATAACTTTATACACGGTGCACTTTCAGATTTAAAATTTTGCAGGATGTTTTCATTCAATTAGAGCTGTGTTACACACTGCATGAAAGGTAATTTTCAAAACTTCATAATAGGGGCACTTTAAAACACAGTGCTTAAAAACACATACAAACGGTAAGTTTTCGTGACCACATAGCACAGTAACATCACGTGTGAGTGTAACCGCAATAGAGACAATCCAAAATCTCTACCAGTTGACAAATTTCCTATCGTGTCTACCGGTATATCGCCCACCCCTACATCAAGCTGGGATCAAAGAAAGTATTTTAACACCAGAAAAATGACTCCATTTAGCCCTTATCTGCAACTCTAGTACGTCTAGTAGCTCAATCACCTGGCTTGCATAGAAGTGGCCTGTGATTTTTACTACTACTTGGTCATTTTCATCAGGCGTCTGGTCCCGCGGGACAACCACCTCTGCACTGGTCAAGTTCTGTAGTTCATTCACCTAATGAGAAACACAAAGCAGCTATGAACATGCAATGCTGAGGATAAATGCATCTATAAAGCAAACATGAGCACTGAAAATTGATGTTATAAATGTAAAGTGGCCATTTACCGTTTTGCCTCCCTTGCCAATGACTCTGCCAGCGGCGAATGATGGCACTTTTATGTGAGCCTCTAATTTAACCTCCTCCTTCGGTCCAAAGAAGTTCTCCTCTTTTAACTTCCCAAAGATACGTCCCTGAGCCTGAGAAAAACAGCACAAAGAATCAATGCATGAACATATAATCAAATGAGTCAATATTCATACAATGGCTCAATTCATGCAATGTCAAAACATTTTTACCTTGAACTGTGCCTCTGGTGGTCCAGTAATAATGACCATTCTTTGCTTGGTGTCAATTCCATCAGCAGGTGCAATCTATCCAGACAAAAATGAAACATCTTAAACTTTAACACTGCTACAGCAAAGCAAAATAGAAAAATTATAATTATTACGTTAAACAAACAGTATCAGGTCATAAAATGTCATTCTTGCCATCACTCACTTTGATTGATGCACCAGCAAAGCGGCTGAGCTGTTTAATGTGCTGGCCCTGCTTGCCGATAATAGCACCAACTGCCAGAGCAGGAATGAAGAGGTGCACGGTTTCCGACTCCACCTGTGGCTGCTGACACAAATACACTCATGAGTTATGATCACACATTTAACACCAAATAAATCTGCTTTTATGGAGACACATCCAGAGAACATACAACAAAACAGACAAACAACATTCTGGGAAAACTTTCACTCGCATAGTCAATTAAATATTCTAAAATCCCCCCCCCACCACCAAGTCAACTATTCACTCTCAATAGAGATTATAACATGAGGAATCAAGACTTGATCTTTTGAATTCACTCTGCTTGGAAATATATCGCCAGGTTCATAACTAATCCATCCCACACCAAAAGCACCATTTATTCAAAGTAAGCTGTACAAATAGCTCATTCTGAAGTGATCCTGATGTTACAAACCAGATATAAACATGCTGCCTATTCAGCAACCAGAAAATCAGCTCACCCAGTTATAGTGAGATAATACACGTAGGATAGATACTATGAATCTTTTGCTAGAATATTTTAATAAATTGCCTAATTCACTCCGATCTTATTTGTGACACACAAAAAAATATCACTGTACACCATATGCAAACTCAAAAATAGTAAGATTTAAAATAGCCTTACTACTTCAATAAATTGTATACAATATTTTTACAAACCAAAAATAAAATTATATACTTTTTCAATTAATATTTAATAATTCTAATATTTTCACAGAGGAAATTTTAAAAATGTCCATTAATGTACCTTTAGTAAAAAACATGTCCTAGAATCATTATTAAAGCAGGACAATAAAGTCAATATAGAATTAGAAAAATCATATAAAATCAATTCTTCTTTCAATAAATATACATGGATAAGTCTTGTGAGATCAATTCTACATCTTGTATATACAATCTGGTCATTTCTATTTTCCAAAAAAAATAAAAAATAAAAATAATAGATTTGATTTATAACTGGATTCATTTCCTATGAATTTATTATGGCTAGATTCATTTCATTTGCAACTTTTTGTGAATATAAATTAAGTACTGGTTTAACATATATCCCCGGTTTTACAGACAAGGCTTAAGCCTAGTCCTAGACTAAAATGTAAATCTGAGCTGTTTCAACTGAAAGAAACTTGCACTGACTGATCTTAAAACACGTCAGTGCTTTTGTTTTGTCTTAAGATGCACACCAGTAATGGTTTGTTTTGCCATGTTTATAAAAATTACTTAAATGTCCTAATTGAACCTATGGCCTAATCCTGGTTTAAACTAAGCCCTGTCCATGAAACTGGGCCATAATGTGGGTATTTGACTGCAAAAAAAATAAATAAATAAACTTGCTAAGGTTACATCTAAAGAAGCTTTTATTAAAAAGGCACATCAGCAAAATCCAAAAATAAAAATTATGTTTGCATTACAGGTGAGATCAAACCACTGCAAACTGTTGCTGCTCAATTTATGTATGAATTTTTTTTTTTAAGGCATAGTTAACTAAAAAAAAATGGCTATTTTACTTTTAACAGTGTGTGATGTAAATGGTCAAAAAAAGTCAACTAATCCCCCTTATATTGTTATTTTCAATAATGTTTTTCACATTTATATCAACCAACTATTTAAGGGTCTTTTTGTTTTTATTTTATATAAATCTACCAATGTCGACTAAGCAAATATTCAACTTGAGAACGACTCAAGGGCAATAGACAATATAGACACTAATTAGCTGATATAGACAAATGAGACACACCTGTGCACTTCATCCTAGTTGATGGGTTAGTCTAACTCATGTTATTCATGCCCTTGCCATCCAACTGCAAAGTTGGCAACGTTCATTCCCACCCATCACCAACACACACACAAAGCACTTTAGGTGTACGTCCATACAAGTTACGTGTTTAACATCAGACCCGCAGCATTTCAGCATCTCTGTTAGCTGTGGAGGCTGAGCATCACCCCCGGGCAGCGACTAATCAGGGAGCAGACGTTTGTCCCTTCAGCCAATCCAGTAGCGAGCAGCCAAGCCATGCAGTGCATGGTGGGTAACAAATAAAAACTTACAGAAAAGGCTGTGCTGCTGCTGGAGGAGAGCGTAGAGGCCCAAAATGGCACCTCACCCCCAAACACGCTGCACTACGGGAGAAACACACACATTAACACGCACACTCCCACACACACACAGACTGTAGGCACCCGCTTCACATTTTGCCATTACATACATTAATACGCTCCCCACTCATATAAGTGTACACGAAACAAACATCTCACACAAACACACAATTTTATACAATTTTGTTACCCCAAATGATTGATAGCCAGCTTGAGCCCCAGCTGGAGGTCCTGATACCACAGAGGGTGACATCCCTCCACTTGCTGCACCGGGAAAAATACCCAACGCGTTCAGATTGAGCCCTGGAATCAGGTTAGATTGTAGCTAGGGGAATAAGAGGGCAGAGATTGTTTTCTTGAGATGAAGTTGTTGTGCTGTATGCCATTTTAGATGAAAATGGAAAGTCAGGCAGGCTTACATGCATGGCAGCTACGTCATTCTCGTAGGACTCACGGATTTTCTTCATGATTTCTTCTTCTGCTTTTGCGCAAGCCTCTATTGTACCCTTTACAGTGATGGTGCGCTCTGGGTTATACAACGTCAGATCCTGCAGACTGGGATTGGTGGAATGTGGAAAAAGTGATAAAAAAAAAAAAAAAGTAGCTGTGTTACTACAAATACATGCTAAAAAAAAAACAAAAAAAAAAAACTGAAACACTAAAATTACTCAAACTATAACTAAAAATAAAGCCAAACAGAAGTGTGTAAAAACAAAAGACACTCTCAATACAAAAAAAAAAAAAAAAAAAAAAAAAACCCCACTACAACCTGATTTGAAATTAGACCAGAAACTGAAAATGTACAAAAAGCCGATTAAATAAAATTAAATAAATAAATAAATAAATAAATAAATAAATAAATAAATAAATAATAATAATAATAATAATAATAATAATAATAATAATATCCTGCTAGTATATAAGACTAAAATTAAAATGAAAACTAAAAGCTAATAATATTAATCGTATATAAATAAATTAAACACTCTAGATGCAAAAATAGAAGCCAATTCAAAATACTAAAATAGTATAATAGCATATAAGTGCTAAATTAAACTGAAAACTCAATATAAAAAGCTCATACAAAATATTAATAAAATAGTATATAAAAATAGCATATAAACACGCACACAAAAAAAAACAAAAATAAAAAAACTCAAAACATAAAAATATAAGCTAATTCAAAATATTTATATATACCAAAATAGTATAGAAATAATACTAAAATAACACTTTAGAAAACCACTGGGAGCAAAACAAACACCAAGTTACATGCTTTGGTATGTGTGTGGCATAGATGGGTTATCAACCTTACACGATGCAAAAGGGGCAACCAGTCACAAGCGAGTGATGCGTGAGAAAGATGCATTTTATTCAGTTTTTTATTTTTATTCCAAATTCCCTCGGCTTTGAATGCAAACTACCACTTGAGTACTTTACACAGCCTATTTTATTTAATAATCGGCTGGATGGAAGCCAAACACTCCAACTGAACTCTGCAGCATGTATGAACCAACTGGACAAGAAAAATGCATTTCCAGTGGGTCACGTAGTGTCACTTCTGTGCACACTGGTATAAATCTACATAGAAATGTTACCTCAAGCAATGTTTTAAAACAAACCTCTGGAGAATAATGAGACATCTTGGGAAGCATGTATAATAATGAATCAAGATTCAACTGAATGTACCTGACGCATGCAAGAAAACAGAATTCAAGACTCCAATGCACAGTGATGTACAAAAAAAAATAAAATTGTTTTACTTGCCTCATGAAGTATAAAGAACAAAGAAAAAATACTTACGGTGAGATTGTGATCTTTGTGTCAGTATCTTGTTCGATTTTCTTTAGGTTGCGTCCCTCTTTTCCAATCAGACGGCCAACGAAGTTATTATGAGCCAGAATCTTCAGAGGGATTTCTTCAGTGCTGTGTATGTGAGAGAAGAGAGGAGGGTATAGTGTGACTAAACATGCAACATGGAGTGTAAATGACTCTGTAACAGTGTAGTATGACTAATGAAGGCAGATCAACAGAAACAGTATGACGCAGAGTGTTTGTGTATCAACGCACATCTTAGTGTCGATTGCCTCTTTCTGCATGATCTCCATGATGTTCTGACAGGCAGAACTGCAGCCCTCTGGTGTGGAGTGAACAGTGATGGGCTTCTCCGCTGCTCCTGCATTCTCCTTGCGATGGATATCAATCCTGTGCACATACACAATGTGCAATCAACTTGTTAGAGCAGTCTCACCAACTCTAGGTTCCCTTCCAAGATGCCAGACAGACACAAAAAGGCATTTCCATTCCTTGACATTTAGTTAACACAAACAAAAGACAGTACGTGTGATATAGTAATTTTTTACTTATTTTTTGTGTATTCATTTATTTTGTAGATTTTCTGCTGATAATTCAGCTTTGCCATCAAAGGAATAATTGCATTTTAATTAATTTTTTTATTTATTTATTTTTTTATAATTTGAAAAGGTGCACAAAATTATTTTTAATCTTGTTTTGAAAGTGTCAATTTGGAAAGTGATTCACATTTTTTAGTTTTCAATTAATAGCAAGTAAACAGATAAATAGATATTTTTCAATTAAAAAGCAAGTAATTGGCATTTTTTTCTTTACTGCATGATTAATTTTCAATAAACCCAACATTCTTTTTTAAACCGTGAATATTTTACTTATTAGTTCCATTATTTTGTGGCTTCATTAACTCTTATATTGCAAAAGATCTTGATAAACGTTTTTATAGAGTATTTTCAACATGCAAAAATAGATTTAGTGCTGATAGTTTGCTTGTAGAGCCTTATGTGCTCAGTGTGAATGTTGTAACATCTTAATATGGGTGCCAAAATAAATAAGCGGTGCTTATGTGCGCAGTGTGAAACAAGGCTATTTACAACTATGTACACTGAGCATTCTTACTTTGAGTGAGTCTGCTTGGTTATGTTGCGGATGGTAGCACCTTCCTTGCCAATAATAGCTCCTACAAACTGGGTGGGCACCAACATGCGTAGAGGCACGTCTGACTGTAGTTTAGGTCTCGCTCCAAGATTGGGAGAGCCTTGGCGAGGCGGGCCGCGTGGGTTGAAACCTCTCCTGCCACCAACGGCAGGGGCATCTGCTGCAGCCGTCTCATCTGGGATATAGGAAACCTTTAGTGCGTAGTTCTCCATCAGGAAGCCATTTAATTTATCCAATGCTCTGGAAAAAAAAAAAAAAGAGCAACAAAAGGATGGGAAACATTAACAAAATTTTTTTAATCTTGATGTGTTTGAAAGTTACTTTTGAGTGAAAGGACAAGAGCCATAATACGTCCTACTTGTTTTTCATGTGTGGAATATTATGCTTAGTTGAATAAAATAAAATAAAATAAAATATGCTGCTTTGGACCAAATTATAGTACAACTATAAAAACTGCAGAAAATAAACAAAAATGGGCCTCATTTATGAATAAATTTTTGCACTTCAGTAAATATTCATAACTCCATTCTTGCATAATTTTTCACAGTTTAATGCAACAGTTTATGCAAGAATTGTTTTATTACTATATTACTGTTTTATTGTATTTTGCTCAAAAATGTCTTTGTAAGCATAAGAGAGTTCTTTAAAAAAAATAAGGTCTTTCCAGGTAATATTTAAAATTTAATTCTTGCATAAACAGGTTTTGAAGCAAAGAGGGCATAATGCAAATAATGCAAAAATTTAAAAGCATTAGCGTGAATTCTAAAAACTATTTTTTTTTTCAATATTGTCCATTTTTGGCCAATATTCCAGGTGACTGAGACAAAGGGCATTAAAACCATCTCTACTTTTCTCAAACAGGACATGTAAAACTTAAGTGAAACTGATGGCGGGTTTAAGAGCATGAGGCTTAGACGTGATGGAATGCTGGAGCTTTTTAAAAGGCACCGAATCTTTCATTGACATCCACTAGCAGACGGTAACAGGAACTCCCTATTGTGCACAAACAATTGCTGAAGATTCTTTTATCCGAGTCTTTCCATTCATTTAGCAGACTTCTTCACCAACCCCTGCGAATGCGCTGCAGTTCTACTAATCAAACAGTAGGTGGCACTGAATGAGTTATAATTGCTGAATAAAACCAAATAGCAGTGCATGTGGAACTGCGGTCTCACATTTCACTGCGAGACGTGGGACAGAGGCGCTCTGGAGGGGGTGGAGCGGTGACCGAGCCGGCCGAATCTGAGGTGGATGATACTCACTCTCTGGCTTGGTCCTTGGCGGCATATCTCACGTTGACAACAGCAGTCTCTGTGTCAGTGTTGACTGTGGATGGAAGAGAACCGAAGGAAGAGAGGGGGAGAGATTAACTAATATTTTAATATATGGATTACTAAAGTGACAGTCTGCTGAGGAGCACATCCAACCTTGTTCACAACTCTCCACTGTGCCGTACTGTGCTAACAACCCATCCAACACCTGTAGGTGAAAACAAGCAAGAGAAACTTTCAGACTGTGATTAAGACTAATGGCGTAAGCGACTAGACATTGTGGTAGAGGTGGTATAACTTCAAATATGACCAGATACAACAGTAATGCTGTCCAAAAAAAAAGTTGAACAGTTAAGTGTTAAAGGGACAGTTCACCCAAAGATCATTTACTAACCCTAATGTTGTTTCAAACCAGTATGACTGATTGACTTATGTGGAAGCATTTTTTGTTTTTTTGTGTCCAATCTGTCCATACAATGAAAATCAGCGGGCGTTTTCAAGATTGTGTTGTGCAGAAGAAAGCCAGAACAGATGAGGAAATGACAATAATATTAATTTTTTGGTCACTTCAAAGTAGCGTTGAAGCGCAAGTAGCGACATTTCATGAGCTCCTTTTATGAATTGTAAATATTCGTAATTCCATTCTTGCATAATTCTTTTCACAATTCTATGCAACAGTTTAGACATTGTTTTATGAATTTTTTTTTTAAAATGTACAATGATTTAAAAGCACATGTCCCAAAAAACTAAGCATGAAATCCACAAACTGTATTTCTCTTCAGTATTGTCCAATTTTTTTTTGGGCAATATCCAGGCAACTGAGACGGTGCAAATTTGTGATGCACATCTGTGTGTAACAGATTACCGAAAAATCGGTTGTTGACTGGATTGAGGTGTTGGCGTCGCACTCAAATGAACGTAGATGAACATGATCTTGCAGGGGCAGGTTTAAGTGGACTAAATGTTTGTACAAGTCCTATATACACGTCAAAAGAGTGTAATTTTTTTTAATGAAAAACATGGACAGATCAACTGTTCACAATAATGCATTTAGAAAATAAATATGGTGAATTTTCATGTCATGCCAACTTTAAACAGTTTGCCTCGTTGATTTAGATCTTGACCAAATATTTAAAATCAAAAGCAAACTAAGCTTTTGTGGAATCTCTCTCTCTCTCTCACTTTTTAAACATATTATACCCTATCCATATAAATAAATAATTCAAGAAAGCACTGTTTTACACCACATTCATTGTAGATCTTCGCTTCCACCACTCCTGCTCTGGAGGATGCGTGCAGGCGAACATTGAACATGGGTAAAAGGAAGCCTACAGGCTCTTACACACACCAGCCCCCTATACGTCACACATACTAATGCCCACAACCCCCCTAACCGCCACCACTTCCCGTCTCCATTCCAAGCCGTCCTATTGGTTGGCGTGTACATTACTATGGAATTCCCAGCAGCCATTGGGCATTTCCAGCCATTGGCTACGTAACCAGTCAATCATTGAGTCCAGGCCAATAAGACAAGGCTTCCTTCAATCGGGTGAAAGAGGAAGGGGGTGTGGTTGGCTTTCAGACACCATGCAGTGAGAAGAAGGGGGGGAAGTGGGGTTGATCTACACATTCTGGGCGTCCACACATGGAATAGGCCTGCAGCCAGACGGGGCAGCAGGTTAAAATCCAGCCCGATTAAGCTCGCCTGAGCATGGTCACACAGCAAAACGCACACATCCCCAATGCTACGCCATCACAGATAACATACACACACACACACTTCAAGATCTCAACATGTGCCCACAGTAACAAGACAACAATATAAACACAAATATCTTCTATCTGAACACAACTGGCAGGTCAAATTCAAAGAAAAACAAAGGGAGAGATTAAATAACTAAGTCTCGCTCAAGTAGGTACTTGACATTTTCGCAGCCTGACATCATGTGACTGCGGATTCATTTTGGGCTAAAATAAGAGAAGGAAAATTGTGCTATAAATTTAGCATGTTTATTTGTAAATCCACGGGAAATGAAAAGATTACACACAGTCCATTTTTTTAGGTTAACATTTGGTTCATGCCAAGTTGATACATCGTACATCTAAACACAAATTCAACACATCGTAATTAAAACCACAGCATAAAGATACATTTTTTTGCATAAATTTAGTAAAGCACGTTTAAATAGTGTAACTGAATTTGCACCTAAAAACGGTGCCAAATCAGCATAATAGAATGATTTCTGTGACACTGAAGACTGGAGTAACGGCTGCTAAAAATTCAGTTTGCCACCACAGGAATAAAATTACATAACATAAGATATTAAAATAGAAAAAAAGTTATTAAATAGTAATGATTTCCAAAAATATTATAGGTTGTTGTCACCATATTTTGTTAAAATATAATGCAGCCTTGTTGAGCACGTGAGATTAAAAAAAATAAAATCACACTGGCCCCAAACTTTATAAACCGTAATATGCGCTAAAATAATGTCTTTTTCATATCTAGCTTTTGCTTTAACAAATAGACAACAGTTGAAAATAAATAAAATTAAAAGTGAGCCTTTATGACCTTGAATTTTTTTATCTACTAAACTGGGAGGTTAAAGCACATGTTCCCTCTGGAATTTCCAATGGCTTTTTAGCATAGCGGTTTCAGATTTTCAGAAGACTTTACAAGACTCACGTTTTGTTCTATAACAGTGATATATCAAAAGTGAATTTAAGCAATTTATTACAAATCTTGCAGTGCTACATAAGCTGCTACATGGGGAATTAATAATGGGTGGTTGCCTTGTCAAGCACATAAACTCACACTTGCGGTACCAGCAGCAACTTCATAACTTGCATTTAAAATACATACAGCAGCTTCAAAATGCATGTTTGGAGGTATGACTATTTAATTTTGGTTGAAGGACAAAACGTGAAGGTCTCTACAAGTCTTAAACTTGGAAATTCCCAAAGGAACACATGGCTCAACTGATAATTCTCTTCCGGGTTTATGGACCAAACAGCTCTATTCTATTGCTGAATAATACTAGTCCAAGTACTAAACTACAACACAGCTCATCGCCACAGGGAAAAACCTGAGTAGTCATGATTCATCAGACGGATCATAAATACTTCAGCAGAATTCAGCTGCGGATAACATGCACAGCCGTATAGTATGCCAGAATGATACATACAGTTACAGAAGTTATTTTATATACACATTCAATATTAAAGGTGATATTTACAATGCTAGCAAAGTGTGCAACGTATAAATATTCCTCTTTTTCCGCTCTTCTCCACAAATTTCTCAAATTCAACCCAAAAATGTACAGAATCCATACAAATATTTAGTAGATAATTTCAGCCTTTGTAAATACATATTTCAAAATAATGTAACATCCCATTCACTTTATTAATACAATGTCAAAGCATAGTCGGTTAAATTCAAAATTTAACTGACACTTGTGTCATTAATGTAATAGATGCATATGAACTGATGCATATCTATTTGCATACTGAGCTGTGACTGTTAAATGTAAGAGCAGAAGACCAATCCATGGACCTACTATCTGGTCAGGGAAGATGTATTTATTTATTTTTTATTGATTATTACGTTGATTTAAAAAAAAAAAAATCTTTGTGAAATTTTTTTTTAGTCAAACCTAAATAAGGTTATTAAACTCACAGCTACTGCTACACAGCAGCATGTGGCCATTAACATAAATTCTCTTACACTTAGAAATTTAAACTAAATTCAGAGACTTCAGACACTTTTAAAAGTTGAACTGTTTTGAACTTAACGCGGTATTAATGGGGGGACTACATTTCTCTTCCCAGTCTGCACCTGATGCAACCACAAACAAAAACAGAAAAAGTCATTCTTAAATGTCAAACAAAATAGAGAACGTTCATGTGTTACAGGTATAATGTATTGTTCTCTAGTGTTATATTAACCCTATAAAGCTTACTGCATCATATTTGATATTTTGCTGTGAAATCTTCTACTGGCTTTTATAAGCAGCTTAGGCTTACTTATCCATAATATTAGAAGAAAAAAAAATCATTAAAATCAATTATACATCAGATTTTTGAGCCTGAACATTTATTTGCACATCACTCAATCAACACTGTATTGTACTGCTTTATATCTTTGCCCTCCCACAAAAACTACAGAGCTTTGATCATAAAACTAAGCATTTAAATGTTATCTTAACACATATTATTAAGAGATATAGCATGAAAACTGATACTTATATGAAATTCATGCAAGTAGTTTGCTATACCGTTATAAAGACTTCACTGATTTACATTACAAGCTATCAGAATTTAAATCCTACTTTTTAGCAATATAAATATCAGCAACTGCAGTTTTGCAGTTTTGGGCCTCTTAATAAAATTAAGGAACCATACGAACCATTAAAGCCTCATATCAAATATTATATATTATATATATAAAAAAAATTAAAAAAAAACTTTTGTGTAGAGATTCAATAAACGGCTCCATAAAAAAAAAACAACACTATGATGTGTCAGCCTTAACAGAGTTAACAAACATAATACATCATATTGACTAGAAACACTTCGCTCATCATGATCGATACATTGATATAGTCTTTAAATTAGTCTCAACGTTTCATATATTATAGCTTTGGTTTACTGTGATGGCAAACAACCCCATTAGACTTTTACTCATTTTACCTGTAATAAAATATGCAATAAAGACTGCTGCAAACATACACACAGAGCCCAAAATTAACAAATGTGAAGAAAGGGCGAGGACGTTTAAGTGAGTAAATAAAGAGTTTGTAGCTCAACTGTATTAAAACCCCCAAATTATAAATATGATGTTCTGAACCGCACTACAATCTAAATAAACCAAATGATACAAGCACATAAAACGTGCAATTCATGGTCTTAGTAGACAGTTTAACAACTTTTGCCTCAGTGGAAAATTGACCAGCACAAGTTTATCTAGGATGCCCATTTCCCTCCCTGGAACGTGACACGTGGAATATTCCTCACATACAGCCACAAAACCAAAAACAACACAACGCTGGGTCTTCCTCACATTTTTTTGACAGGTGCAGTTTCACATGGATGTAGACTGAATCATTTCATATATGATGCTGTGACTATGACTGGCTCTGTTACCAACTTGCAAGGAATAACCTCAAAGCTGCAGGATAAAAATACAGTTTTAATAAATAGAAGTGGAAGAAATGGTTAATAAGAAATATAATTTTATGGTTAATAAGAAATAATTCTGTAATATTTCCAAATGTACCTGTCAGGTGTTTAAAAAAAATGTTTTTACCAAATTGTTGGTGTCCACAGTAGCGCTCTTAAAGCTCATTATTTTGAGTTGGCTGGGGGGGGGGGGGGGGGGGGGAATAAAAAAAATAAAAATTAAAAAAAACTAAAGCTCCCCATTATATGACATGTTGCTGACTAAATCTATGATGGAAAACACTGCGAGTGGCCATTTTAATTGTAGTTATTGTCGATTCTAATGTTTCTTTAAATCATTACATTTAATCCAACATCAAGGAGGTAATGACCTACCACTGTAATAATACATTTAAATCTAACTGGTAGTTGGGAAGCCCCCCAGGACTGATTTTACATATAACTAGGGGTACTATGACTACAACTAGGGGGTCTCAGCCCCTCCCAGCTCCCCCATTAATTCAAATACTTGAAGAATCGGTCATGGACGGAAAAGCTGAGGAAACAATGCCAGAGCACAATGCAGTTTTGAATCTGAACTGATTCCTATGATCAGAGCAATTTGTGGACTTCTGTAAGGCTCTATTCACGCACAGCGCAACAGGAATGAAACGAGAAAGAGGGATGAGCAAAGCGAGCATGTCATGCAAGTTTTCAAAGGGTCAGTGAGAGCTTGTCTCAAGCACACATGAAAAGCGGGAGGGCAAAGAGCGGCGTACTGAGCCGAACACGCGAACGCTTCTACAGATAGTTTGATCTGATAAGTGAAGGACAATAACAATGGGTTAGTAGGTGTAAAGAGGATTTTTTTTTTCAACTCAACATCATAGGCTTTTATTAGATCTGATCTAGACTAGCATCCATACTAAACAAGAAAAGCCAGATATTGACCATCCAGAGCAAAAATGTATTTAATAAGCGTTTTTAAAGCTGCACACTTTTATAACTCTGTAATCACATGACGAGGCTTCTCAAAGCTCAGACCTCACAAAATTCAAGTCACACACCTCTAAAAAGAATACCAACAACAGGCTACCTCATAAAAGACTGCTTGGAACATCTCTGATTTAATAAATATGAAGGATAATTGCTTAAAACACAAAAATGTATTTATTGGAGAGTGTATGTGCTCATTTGGTCCAAGATGTCAAATTCTAGGACATTACTCAGGAGGGTTGGTGGCTCAAATGCCAATGCTTCTGACGTGTAGTGGTGAGCCAGCAAGTCATAGTACTGCTTCAACATTGAACATCACACAAGCCCCTTCACCTTAGAGAACTGGGGGGGAGAAAGTGGCACTTACTTCCCACTGCATGTGAGGTGGGATATTTCTGATCTGCAGCTTGCAGCTCCTGCGAAAAAAAAACAAAAACAAAAAAAACAGAGTGGTTAATGTAAAATTACACAAAGCAATAAATCACAAGTCAGTCATATTTGGATTGAAATGGTCTAGATTCTTACAAGTCGCATTCACTTTTGTGGGAAAAAACAGCATTTGAGTCTGACTGGGAGCACCCAGTAGAAGAAGATTTGAGTAACATCATCTCTGTAATACATTCTACTAGCTCACATAAAATGAAAAATGATTGAAACTTGCATTCTGACAATTACACCATTGATTTACATAAAAAAAAGCCCAATTTCAATCCATTTCTTAGATAAACTGTGACTTGTCACCAGAAGACCTTCCACTTCTCTCTTTGGTTTCTTTGAAAGTAAATTACTGAAAATTAATGCTAGATGGTGTCTAATCAAACAGCCTCTCTAATATTGCAAACGGCAAATAGAAAAGGGCTTTGATCTAAGAAACATTTATGGCTAAAGCTACATAATTTTCCCAATAGGCAGTGCAGTTTCAACATATAGACCTGCAAAAACCAGTGTTGTGCAATAACTTCCATTAGTTATACATTTATACATCCAAAAGAAATTATCTGATCATATAGTATAGTATTTGCAAATTAAGGAACTTGTTATAGGCAGCATTAGCAAACAACCAGTAATTCTTTGGACAAGAGGGAAGCAAACTACTGACTTTGTGAGCCACTAAGCCACCAACAAATGTACTGGAGTTCATCAAATGGAGCAAACACAACCTGGGATTTGTTGTATTTGGAGACAAGGTACCCAACCAAAACCAGTCCACTAATACCACCCATGAGTCTGATTGAAATTGAGGTTTATAAACCAAAATAATTAGAGATGCACCAATCGACCGGCCAGGGACCAGAATCAGCCGATTTTCTGCATGATCGGCCTGGACCGGTGATTCCGAGCCGGTCCATTTTGATGTCACAACTAGGCTCACATCCACATGTTTACATGTTGTCAGCTACATTTGAGTGAAGAAGATACATGGTTCACAATTTGTAATACGTAGGGCTAAAGTAAACTGTGTGGGAACCACAGGGGTCGATTAACACTTGTCTGGGACAAGTAAAATTTTTAAAGGGGCAAGTGAGAGAATTTTACATCAATAAAAATAACTAGGGAAGCACAGAAACTTGGCCACCAAAAATTCTCAGGAAGTTATAGACGCAAACTACGGTAGAAAAAAAAAAATTATATGATATAGGTAAGCAACATTACACGACCAAGATATTTCAGCACGATTGCAATGTGACACTGATTTTATACAATAGCAGTTCAATAAACAAGTTAAAATTAAGGGACTTACATTTAAGACACAATATTCACTGTTTTTGCGCAATTTCGCAAACGAAGAGAGTTCTAATAAAAGCCAGAGCAGAACTGTTGTGAGTCTCCAAGCAACACAAAGGCCTCAGCTTTTCACAAAAAGCCAGAAAATTCCCAAACAAAGTAAAATCTACAAACGCTTAGCAATGGGTTTTTTTCTTCTTATATATGGTAGCTGTCAAACACCTTGTGGACTCATATCTCGATTCAATACTGGTGATTTTATGCACACATGTACGTGACCAACCCCAGATGTGCGTTAATTAACCTTCAGTTGTAGATGTTAGACTGATTTTGTGTATCTAGCAGACAGATAAAACCTGACTATACAAGATGTCATTATGTCTGGGATGTTTGGCATATTGCCACGTTCCTTGATTTCACAAATGCTGACATGTAGATAATGTGATAAACGTACGGTCAACTTAAAGGGGGTTTTATATGACGGAATGGCTCAGTTCAGACATTGTCATACTACAGGTGATGTTTTATTACTATAAATTCATACTTCTACATTGACATCTACAAAACCAACTGATCAGAGAAAAATTAAATACATTTATGAATCAACTCTAATTTGTCAATGAATGCAATGACTGTGTAAGTTCACATTGAGGAAGATACAACGGCATCACCTGGGACTGTCAGGAACCCAGACACAGCATTTAATGTTTACATCACTACGAGTACAAGTAACAAGCCAACTTGGCTTCAATCCCAATGTAAACTGCACAAATGAATCACCCAATGGAAAAAAACACGAATCAGCCATATAAATATATATTAGATGTTACTTGTAGTTGTTACTTATAGAGAGAATTTTCTGAAGGCCAAGAACTATGTCCTATTTCTAACCCTTGATGCACAATCTATATTTCTGCTTTGGATTCAATTAGAAATGACAACACAACATTATTATCTTCATTCAGATTTATACAGAACCTGTAAATATGCCATTCTGCACTGTAAAATTAATTTTAATGGTGATATCGCTTTTATAGACCAGTACTTTCATTTTAACATGGGTTTCATTAATGTGTATGTTTTGGTGCGGCGATTGTGAAAGATCTATAACTGCCCACTTGACTTTACACGATTCCAAAATTCATACTCTGTATATTTGCGTATTTACACACTAACATTAACAAGAACAGAATGTACAGAGGACATGAGAACAAACATGCCTCTACCTGAACAGGTAGACACACTAACCCTCACACACACACACTTTTACGTCTGTCACACATGCACATAGATTGAGGCCTAAATAGTGTGCACACTGGCATTAAAGAAACTGATCTACTATAATAGAGTAATCGACGTTGACGCACATACGTGCTTCAAGCAATCAGCGTGCATCAACAGTCCTGAGTGCTTTATAACATCAATGGTTGATCTGTACTATTTATTGTATGGTTACAAGTTATCGTAAAATTGGCTTTTACCTTCCTAAAAGACAGCAAACCACCAAAAAGAGACATCTTGTAGTGTGCAAGTCATTTTAATTACAACAGTGAGAAAACAGATGGATGATCTCGCTTCAACAACTGTCGGCAGCAAAGATACTGCTAGGATTTGAGCAATATTTAAGCTGAATTTTGGCATTAAAAAAAATAAGCTAAAAATCTATGGGTGTGTTCTTGATTTTCTCTGAAGTTTGTTGATTGTGCAGCAACAAATTTAAATAGCAAAGCAACACTACATTGCCATCTAAAACATTTGGATCTCCAATTCAGGACTATGTAGCAACTAATTTCAGAAGCAACAAACTGTCAAACAAAAGTCATAACATGTGGCTTCTGCAAAATGGAACACGCACGTTTATGCAAATTATATATATATTTTTTTTTTAAATAATGTTGGTTCCATGTACACAGTCACCATTAACTACTGCAACATTGACCCAATTAAAATAAAATGCAGTTTTGCCTAGAAATTAAAAACAAGGTCATTCAAATACTCACTGACATATTAACTACCAAAATTAAAAGCATGTTTAAAAATAAATAAATAAAATGAACTACACAGTCTATCCTAGCTATGTAACTATATAGAGTAAGGCCTGGAGACGAAACTGAAGTTGTACATGCTGTAAGGGACATTTGCACTGATGAAGAGTGTAGATGTCAAGAGGAGAACAATCACTTGGAGTCATCTCAGAAATTATCAACATGTTAAATTATTAACATCAATGTGTGATTCCTGGACATGTTCTCCCCAGCGTGTTTACGATGTCAAAAAACCAAGGCAACGCAATCCAAATTTGATTCTGTAAACTATAAACAGTGAGGCAAAAATACCACAGGTAGTGTAGCGCTTATGCTAATTTTTAACAGAGAACAGCTCCCTTAGAGAAAACATGGGAAAAGAGTTTATTTAATAATAAACAAATAATTTTCAGTTTCAAATTATGGGTTGTGAGTGATACTACAGAATACGAGAAGCTGTCCATGCTTCACTAAAAATCCACTGTGGCAAAAAGCTCTGACAGAATTACATAACCTAAAACGGCAATACACACATTCACCATTTAATCTAAAAAACTTAGCTTACACACACACACACACGCATGCATATCAAATCTACTAAAAAGGCACAAAGTTAATAAAGAAAATATTCACACTCAGCTGAATGATCAGAGAGACGTGTGAGACCAGTGAAAAGAAAAAAAAAAAGCCAAGGCCAAACAAATATAGGTATACGCACCAGGACGAGTGACATTATTAAAAAAAACAAAACAAAACAAAAATACATAAACACACAAACCAACAACTACTTACACATTAAAAAAAAAAAAAGAAAAAAGAAAAAAAGCCATTTGGTAAACCTTCACTTTTTTTTTTTTTTTTTTTTTTTTTTTTTTTAACTTTAGCTACAAGTACAGCCGTATGACATTCCAGGTTTCACGTATGAATTAAAAACTTCCCTTTTCTTTTGAGGAATTTGGTGGGATTGGTGTGCTTTTCCAGCCCTGGTCTGCATTCCGGTGGGAATGCAATATGGAATGTTCTCCTAGGGCAGATTAAGCTATAGGAGCAAGAGGGGAGTGTGTGTGTGTGTGTATATATATATATATATATATATATATATATATATATATATATATATATGCGTGTGTGTGTGGTTAGGACGGGGGTGGGGTGTTAGTGCCCCATTTCAGGGTAACAGAAACTCTCTCTGCCCCAGGGGGTGGGGTCTGGTTACCATGGTAACAGGTTAGCCTACAGACAAAAAAGGGAAAATGGGTGGGGGTTCGGTTGTGACGTAACGGAAGTAGAGGGTATCTTCATTTACTTCAAAATCCAACGGACATGCAACATAACGGTCTCTGTGTGCACGCGTGTATGAACATACATAGTACAATGGGGGGGTTGGGGGAGACTTCCCACCACAAACACTCCTGGAGGAACCAGGAAACACGGCCAAACGTTATAATTCACAAGCCAATGACTCCATTACGAGAACTCACAACTCGGTCTGAATCAAGACACTTCAATATTTAGTTTTAGAGCAAAAAGACAAAATGGAGATCATTTCAGCCATAGTTGATATTTATGCACAAGTTACAAACAAAATTACATCTACAAGTAGAAAAAAATAAGACAATTAGAAAATTACCACCAAATGCATTACCACAAATAATAAAAAAAAGCTACATATTGTGAAAACTGAAAATCTCTCTAAAAAAAATTTATTAGAACAGGATTGAAGCATACACAAATAAAAACAAAGAAATATAATTGACACTGATTTAGGCTGAATGTGATACTCCAAACTAATTTTTTTTCTTCAATTATTAGCAATTTAAACTACATTAAAAACGCAAAATATCTAGCTATATTATTTTCTTACAGACTGCAATAATAGAAATTATGAGTGACAAATAATTTTACAAAAAAAATAGCATTAATATTTATAACTTAGCAAAGTTAACAGCACTGTAATATTAAATAAAATCTTAAAACACAACAAAGACTGACTGTCTACGCAAAGGTTCCAACTTTTTCCACACACACAGAGTATCTGTTCTAGCTGAAGACCCTTTTCCCACACTCTCTTCTAGCAGTTGGGGCCCCCTTTAAGCCACACGTGTGCATGAACACACACACACACACACACACACACACACACATACAGTGCAAGCTCTGAGCAAAAACGGCTACGCTAGTAATCGAGGAAGCTAGCAATAAGAAAAATGGCATATGAAACGAAACTTCTAAAGGCCAATGGGCTGTCCACGCAGGCTCCGCTCAGTGTACACACAAGCCTGGTTGAAGAACGGTGTCACAATCAACATGTTTTTAACGTATGAAGCATCTCAACTATGCTACCAAATTACAACTCTTCATTAAAAGGAAAAAATATATTAATGCAGGTTAATGTAAATGTTAATGTGAATATTTATATATAATTATAGTAGGTCCTGTGTCCACACAGCCTTGTACACACCCTGACCAAACTAAAGCTTCCAGAAAACGGCTTCATAACATGCACACCACCCCTTGGTACATTCACACACACACACACACTCACGAGGCCAAACTGTACCCAACTTTTATGCTTTTTTGTGTGTGTAAAGGTGGGCAGGACCTAAGCCGAGACTCATATGATAGAATGCAAGATCACTCCCATCATGCATTTCACTATACTTAGCTCTCATTGGCTTGCAGTTCAAACCAGCTTTACATACACAACCTCTGACCTGCTCCTATCAACATTTATTACACATGAGCAGCATACACACAAAATAAACATTATACACTTAACACTTACTTAAATTATACCGTTTCCATAATTTACACACTAAACTCAGCATATTAAGCTATTGTTTTGATACACCGTTAGTGTATAAAAATTAAATGGCAAATAAACGGTTCACTTAATGTCATGTCAGCTTAAAAGACCTGCTGGCCCATCAAGAATCACCTTATAATTGAACTAAACTCAACATGTTTAACCATTACGAATTAAAAAAAATAAAATAAAATACAGGCCTACTTTAATCAAAATAAACAAATCACAAACACTATGTGACATTCATTTAAATTAAATGTGCTTTCATTTAACGTCTTTAACTAAACAAAACAACGATTAACTTAAACCGCGTACAATTCACCTGAAAACTGCGTTATTTTTAACTGAGAACACTCTATAAAAAAAAAATATTACCCGTCAGTTATTGATAAATTAAAAATACAGGACGTTAAGGAATTAATAAACAGCTTATATGTACATAAGGCGGTCGTAAATTGAAAATAAGGCGAATATTCATTGTATCTGAAGTCGTTACGTCAACTTAATTATTACAATATAACGGCAACCCACTCGCACACGGTTGGTAAACAGTGCTTTGTGGCTTGCACCACGTCTAGTCGTTATAGTTCCTGTGAACCCACAAACCGGTTTTCGTGACAAGACCTCGACCCTTACAGTCCACGCGCGCTGAGGAGTCCATCTCGTGCCTGAGCAGCGCGAGGAGGGGAAAGAGGGGGCGGAAGCACTGAGCGGCATGACTGAATAGTAGTTTCTTCTTAAATGGACGCCACAGCAAGCATGGCTCCATAAATGCACATCCATGTGCGACGTGAGGTCCCATTTACCACGTTTGCGTTCAGACTTTGCACACTTCTGCTGCATCTCTTGCTACGTTTTGTCAAGGCCTAAAGGCCCAATAATATGTGAACTCAGCATATCAAGGGCCTCAGATGTATTACAAAAACCCACATTCCGCACGCTGACATGGAGGTTCAATCAGTAGCATACACACCTTTTTTGCTACTAAACACGCCTGTGGATTTACATTTAAAGCAGGTCCATAAAACACACCGTCACCACCCTGATCTTGAATTTGGCTTGCAAATAACAGTTTGATAGATCATATGAACGTAAAACAAATCAAATGAGAGTCATTTAAAAGATTAAAAACAACAAGAAGCCCGATTTAAAATCTGGGCTTGTCAGGAAAAATATTTGGAGATATTAATTCAAAATAAAAACGTGGACTTGGCCATTTTTTTAGATGAAATTGCGAAATTTACAAATGAATCTTACCTTTGTCGTTTAGGGACAGAGTGCTCCACTTCTAAGACTTTTCCGTGGAGTTCTACTTTCCCTGAAAAATATTAATTGTATTTTAATAAATCACATTTTTATTTCAAACAAAATGTCTATTATGTGTCAAAGGGTCACAATGTACGAAAGTGCAAAAAAATTAAAAATGCTATTTACGTTGTGTACAGAAACGACACTGACATGTACGTTTTCAAGAAAATCTTCACGACGTCCTAAAACAAAATCAGCTTTAGTTAAAAAAAAATAAATAAATAATAATAATCATACATGCAAAATTTCCCAGAGCTTAAACATGGAAGACAAATTTGCCCCCGCGCTTGCGCGAAGGCCTCAGCTACGAGCAGCGAGACACTGACTTGTTTAAGAAAATCACGAAAACGTCCACTGACTTATAAGGTCTCTTTATGGCAAATATTGCAGCCGTTACACAATTTACACCCATTCCAAACGTAATCAACCCATTTTGTAGAGACAAGGGAGTAGTCGAAAGGCCTACAAGCCACCAATGCAACCCAAGCACCTGGTGTTCCAGAGCTCGTAATTACAGCGATAAAAGTGATACATTTTTACAATGGCAAAGTTCGCAAAACCACCAGTTCTGTGTAACACTTTAGGTCACTTCCAGAAAGTGCTCCACGAGCTACGAGATGCGTTTAAAAGCCACACGAAACACCAAGAGCATTTTAATTCAAATAAATAGTATATACAACCACTCGCCGCTTGGATATCTGAGTTGTTAAACACATTATTTCACATTTCGCCCTGCATACACAAGCAACGCTGCAACTTTGATGGACAGTTGCCGTTCAGTTATTTTGATACAAAAGCGAGACTTGGCGTTCTCGGCGAGTAAAGCCCGTGGTTAAAAAAAAAAATGAAAGTGAATAGTCTACACTTGCTCAGTGTACGAACACATCCCTGCTTTGCATAGGCGTTTAATTGTTAAACGCGACCGTTGCATGTGCATTGTAATTCATTTGGAGGGTGGACAAAATCACATACGCACAAAAGTCTCACCTGAAAGAGTGTCAATGGCCCTCATCGCTACCTTTTCGTCGGGGCAATCCACAAACGCGTAGCCACTTTTTACAAGAAAGGGTGCACTGAAAGGTATCTTCCACTGCTCAAAGATACTTTCCAAGTCCAGTGCGCTCGCCTGCTCGCTCACGTTCCCGATGTAGAGCTTATTCATTTTGTTGTATACGGAAAAGAGCGACCGTGTTGCAGAGGGGCAGCCCTTTATCGCGTCGCTCGGATGGGCAGTGTTTGGAGAGAGAGAACCGCACTGTCGCTCAGCGGAGGGTCTGGGAGTGTTCTCCCAATCACTCCAAGCTACTGAGATATTTGATGGACGAGATCGCCGCCGTGCTTGCGCGCACTCGCGTTTCCTCTCGATTTAAACGCGCTGAATTATTTATTCCGTCACCTCTGCGAAGCAAGGGCCGGGAAGAAAATAGAGAAAGTTTCTTTATTCTTTGGCGATGCGACTAAATTGTCACACACGTTTGTGTAAGCACCGCCTCTTAATAACATCGAGAGAATGGGAAACAACAAAATAAAATAAAAAACTAAGTTCTTCTGCCTTTTTCAATGAGCCACGTGTTCAAACTACAAATCAGTCCTGCACGTGAGGTGTCCCGGTTGCTCAATTAAGTGTCGGATTGGGAGAAAATGGCACAGGGATGACTGGGGTGGGGACAGATGGAGAGAGAGAGAGAAAGGGAGGGAGGAAGAGAGAAAGGGAGGGAGGAAGAGAGAAAGGGAGAGAGAGATAGGGTAAAACCTCTCTACGTTCATTTGCAGGGATCCCGTGCAAAAAGCTAGCTGTTCTTGTACCGTTCAATGATATTGCGTTCGGTGGACTTTTCTCTACTAATGCCGTTCTGCGCTCTTATTGGCTGTTGGTGGAGTTGTAAAGAGGCGTTGCACGCACGCTCGCTCACAACGCTTGAAACCAGCGCTGAGGCTTTATCCGAGCTTATGGTGGGCTGCCATATAGGGGACGAGGGGGAGGGTCTGCCATTCATACAGCATCTACACTATTTTTTACTCTATTTTCTATACACTGTATAACATACATGCCATAGAGGTATGGTAAACCTCCAAACAATTGAGACCACATTCAATCAAGCGACAATTTCTTTTTCTCTCCCATTTCACGAAGAAAAATCCTACACGCGCAACTACGTATAATTATTTACACAGCTACATGTGTGATGCATTTTGCGTTACTCTAAAGCAGCTTCTTCATAACTATACATGCCTACAGTATTTGACAACTGTGGCCTAGTGTAACGTGACCAGATTGAACAAAGCGAATTATACACTTCCGGTGCCTAAAGAAAGGGGAGGGCCATGCGGAACATAGAAAAGTCGTAATGGCGAGTGGTTAAGGCGGGTCTCCTTCTGGCATAGCGGGGAGGAGATCATAGGCCTGTGTGCTGGTTCATGCAATATACTTTAGACTTCTTCCCTGAAAATTCGCCACATTTCTTTCACTGTTCCACAGAAAACGACTGGAGTTGCATAATATCTGGATGTGCGGCCTGCAAATCGCTCGACCTTCCACGTAAAGCGGAGACATTTACACTGGGCCCACGCCCTTATGCGTCTCTTTCTCTCTCCCCCTCTTTTTCTGTCACACACGCATACACACTTAGGCCGTGCTGGATCTCTTTTAAAAGATTTGTCTGTACGCATATAAAGTTGCTTTTATAAATATCCAAGTTGTATAATATTTGCATCGTAAGTTTAGGGTATGTCACGTTCGACATATTTCTGATCATTAGGACGAATTCAGATTTTACGCCCTTACAGGAATCCGCGAGATATGCGGCACTGCTTGGGGGTTGTTTGAACAAAAATGACCAATAAATTCCCTTCCATAAGGCCGATAGTAAAGCGTATATCAGACGGGCACGTCCGGATTTTTTTCTGTTTATGTTTACCTAGTTGGCGCGTCCTAGCAATTTAATTTGAGTGAATTTGTGTAATTTATTTGCTATGTTAGCTGGCTTTTAAATTAAATGAGAATTATTCCTAAAATATTTTCGTCTTTGATTTACCAAGCGCCACAAAAAGCCTACATACGTTTAATTTAATTTGAACCAAAGACCATCATGCTATGTTTGATACATTTTTTACAATTTTCTATTACAATATTTACAACCATAAGCATGCATATTGTTCAAGATAAAATTATGATTTAAAATAAACTGGGAATGTCCTTAAGAGTACTCACGTTATGGTTTCGAATTAATTTCGTCCTTGTTTGACAACTAATTAAACTTCTCCTCGTATCATACACGTTCATCTTTATTTAATTTAATTAATTTAACTTTATTTAATTTTCAGCCCTGGCAATCTTTCCAAAACAATATTTTTTTATGGCATAAGCAATGGCGGTTTCTCTCTCTCTCTTTTTTTTTTCTCTCTCGACGATTCTTCAGATTCTGTCTTACCAACATTTATTCAGCTTTTTTTTTAACACATACAGAAACACACTGAAATAGAGTAAGCCATACATCGTGTTTTGTTCTATATCAGCAGTAAAACCGCCACGTTGCTCATTTAAAATCTTTTGTACGAAGAGCCCTGAAATCCTAATTAAGTTGTTTTATAAGTGAACTAGCTTTTTTAATGCCATAGATATGAACTTTAAATGGCAACTAAAAGTAACAATATCTGATTTCTCAATGTGTTATTGTGGGTAAAGTCAGACAGCATGGGCCTGGATGCCAGTAGTATAGCTCGCACAGCTGAAATACTACTGTAGAATGGCACGCACATGATGTGCTCCTATTGGTCGAACAGGAGACCAATGAGAGCGCAGCTCCTTTCTGCTTTACTACTCTCGCTGACTGCTGCAGCGACTGTTCATTCATTGGTTTTCATCCACAGCTCTTCGGTACAAATCCAGGCGCGAAATAAGTCTACTGTTGGGTCGAATTACTAAATCCAGTTTCAAAATTAGAAATCGGAACTTATTATGCACTATATATGTTCTTTCTGTTTGAGTTTAAAAGGTAAAAGACATGCAAAAAAAAAAAAAAAGAAAATATGGAGGAGGACTTCGTTTTTATGAGGTATTTCGAGGCAGTTCGCATGAATGTGTTATATATTGAACATTTTCTGATGCTGAAAACTTGGTTGTTTCTTTACAGATGTGGCGGAAAGTCTTAGTTTATGCAATGCCTTTAGATACCCAGTCCTTTTGTCTAGCACACACGCGGGGATTCTCCTCCCCTCATTCGTTGGTCAGATCGGAAGCTCATTTTCATACCATTGCCCCCCTTTTCCACCGTCCATTTCCTATAGTAAACTTTTATATAGACTGTGATAATGAATACGTACTATATAGAATCACCAAACCTACATTCGTACAGCATGTTTGCGAGGTTGCTTTAAAATTAAATGCATGTTATTGGAAAGGAATGCGACCCGTTGCTCCACCCGCCAGGGGAGACGTTTTCTATAGGAAAACATTGTTTATGTAGGCTAGTATGCGGATTGAGGGTAGTATATGTCGGTTGGACGAAAAATATCTACGGGCTTTCCTTAAAAACACCGGGAAACTTTGCCGTTTAAGTCGAATTAGGGACCCAAACAGAAACACAAATACGTTTTAAACGTAGCTTATATATCATATACAGACAAAAGGCTAACAAAAGCAAAAACTGCTGCCTTCGCTTTCGTTGAAGAACACCGGAGTTAAGCACTCTGTAAGTTAAAATGTATTTTTTTCTACCGTTTCAGATTTCAAGTACTTGCGTGTTTTCAGCCTATGCTCCCTGTTGAGCGAATGTATGGAACATTGTGTGCAGTTATCGCCATGTTTATGCGAAAAAAAATGCTTTCGGAAACTTTCATATAGGTTTTGTGTATAGCAACCAGCTTTGTTTCGTGTAAACGTTGTTTTTGAAACAATAATTTGTTGGAAACTGAATACTACTTCTTTCTTGTTGATTATGTTTTAAGGATATCATTTTTTTTGACAGTTTAGTCGATGTTTATGTTCTTGGCTGTATTAACCACCGTGTATTTAAACAGAAAATGGCGGTACTGATTCACATCTTCCAATAGTTTTTTTTTCTTCTAACCTGCTTCCTGTGTTTATGTCAAATAATTCATATAGTTAATATGTTTGCGTTAAAATTTACATACAACAAAATTTCTTTAGGTTACTAATATCCTAAGGAATGTGTTGAGTGTTTAGTCATTAGTTATTTAGTTTACGTACGTTCGTCCAATTATTCATTCACTTTATATTGTTTCGCTGTTTGTAAGAATGTTAAAAGAATGTTTTTGACTTTGAAAGCTCAAATTTGTATTATTATTATTGTGCTTTACACTGTTAAGTTGGAAGTTTTACATATTTCCTTTGTTTTATTTTGAGATACTGGTATTTTATTAAGGAATTATGAAATGATGATGATGGTGATCCAAAAAAGCAAATAAATAAAACAAAAAATAAACAAACCTTGGCCTACATAAGTTGTTTGTAGGCCATGGCCTATATAAATCTATCCTTGTAAAGTCTCTGAGTATTTGTTAAAATTCACAAGTTTATTTTCATTTATCTTTTACTGAGCTGAAAACAAAATTGAGATATACGAAATTTAGTCTCAAATCATTTTAAGAACAAAAACAAGTTAGCGTAACCTGTGTTACGAAGTGGGCCTGACCTTTGACTGTGGGGCCTCAAAAATCAAAGCACTGCAAACTTTGTCAGGGTCTCTTTGTAAGCTAACGAACAGAGGATTGGAAATAATAAGAGGTTTTATTTAAATGTTTAATTCATGCTTGGTTAGAGGCCTGTTTGAGTGCAGTACGTAACGTCTGAAGATCTTAGCAGACCTGTAAAACAAGTCCAATCCTATATTCATTGTCTCAAGCAGAACAAAGCTAGATAGACCTAAGTTGTAAATAAATATAAAGTGTTTAATAGCATACAATGGTGTTAAGGGTTAAAAATGCCCTCCGTTCCTGGAAATTATTTTTGTAAAGCACAAGAATAAGAATAAATTGTACTTTGCAAGCTGTGATATTTTGAGTGGTTTTAATTTAAGGCCAGAGTTTATAGCATTTCGAGTTAATTCAGAAATGGATACTGTATTTTTTCTGTTTTAATGGGTGTGGTTGCCATTGAAGACATGGGAGGTCATATAGTGTGTTCTAATGTTCTCATGTCCATTTGAAAAAATTGGTATGGACTGTTTTTTTGTTTTTTTTTATGTAGAACTGCATTTAGTTCATTTTTTTCCATGTGGCCACTGATTGGATATATGTTTATAGGTGGCCAAGTTGAGAATGTACATTGAAGAAAATTCAGGGAGATTCTACAGAGTAAATACTGTTATTTACTGCACCCAACAGTCATTATAATTGCTGAAATGGTCTGAAAACGTAGGAATAAAACTTGTAGAACCAGAAAAATATTTTAAGATGTTGTACACAAGTAGTGAGACTTAAATATGTGTCTTATTTTGTGTGCAAGTTGACTTATGTGAAAAGATGTCATTTTTTTGGGTTGTCCTTTTTATTTTTATTTTTACAACATTTGGGTTTGTTAAAGTTCCTCAAGCAAATATGTAGTTTTTATTACTGCATATTTAACAATTTTAAAGTAACTGATTTTAAAGTTTCAAAAAGCAAACAATTGCAAAGAAATACAAAGTGTGAAGATGACATTTAATATATGAGATATTTTTTTCTTTTCAAAGAAGCTACACATGGTATGTGTACATTTAAGCAAATTTAATATTTATTAACTCAATGCACCACAGCACAATGAAAGAATAAAATCTTATATGATCATATTAAAAATGTTTACTAAGAAAAAAATTTGATGTGATAAAGGATCTTTTTTTTATTATTATTATGACAATACACTGACAGCTGATACATTTTGTTGATTTTGCAAAAGATGACCTCATATAATGAGAAGTAACAAAATTATTAGAGTTCAATGACTTACAAGAGAGGCAGTTAGCGACTTGGAACTTTAGGTACACCAAAGTCTGTTTTATAGTCTCTGAAGACTGGTTTGCACATTTTTATATGTATATTCAAAAGTACTTTTAATAACATTTTAGGAGTGTTAGCCTCATGTCACTTCCTTGCCACATCAGAGAGTGAAATCTAAGCAATGGTCTTGTCTCAGAACTTCCTTACTCTTCCACTCCACTGATCTGAAATGCCTGGATAGGTGAAAACAATATGGCCGACAGTCTAATGTAGCCAAGTGCTCCATACTGCTCTAATGGAGTACCTTGTGTGCTTTTCTGGTTATTTAATATGGATGATTTCAAACACACGTACAGATTCACAAATGAAAGCTTCTTGTAAGATCCTGTGAAGCCTCTTAACAGAAAGTTTTAACTGCTGAAGTGGCACTGTATAAATCTCAAGATCAGCTGTTCACTCAAACATGAATATATTTGAATTCATGCGTCATGACATTTGTAAAAATGTGAATGTTAATTAATTGGTCTGTTAAGAATTATATAATGCAATATTTAATGAAAAGTGTGCTACTGAAATACAATTGATATCTTATTCCTAGCTGACCTCATGTTAACTGTACTACAAACAGTGACAGCAGCATGCATTCAACCCATGTTTTAGCAACTCATGTATGGTTGGGAAAAACCAGCTTTATTTCGTAAGCTCCTCAGTTCCGTTTTATAACTGCTTCAGTTTGTTTTTAGTGGAATGTTCAACTTTAAAAAGAACTTGTACTGTTTTACTCTGTTTATTAGTGGTTATTTATTATTAATGATGTTCAAAGCAGTTTAACAAAAATGCAAAACATTTACTTGAATTTTTTATGATAAAATTGTTACTGTCAACCATTGTGTAGTACAAATTATTTCTGTATGATTTGTATTGAATCTTTATAGAAGGTGCTAAATAAAACATTTTTAAAAACATTTTGTTCACATTTTTTAACACAATATAATGCAAATTATCAATGTTCTTCTTTTCACCTGTTATTAATAAATAATTATGACTCAATTATTGCGTTTGAGATATTGGAATGTGTTTTAAGTTTAAAACCATTTTTAAAAACAGTTGTGACTTAACCACACATTTTTTTCATAGACATTAAACATTAATTACTTGCTAGAAACTGCACTGCAAAACTAATTTCTTAGCGATGTGTTAACACATTTTTTTTGTCTATGGTTTTTAAAATTCAACATTATGAAAAAAATGAAAAAATGAAACATGAAAAAAATATGCTTGTATTCCTAGCTTTGAAGAACATTACAAAGACTAAGTAGCACATCAAAGCATGTCTTGTCAGAATAAAAAGAAGCACTTTTATTTTGAGGTCTTTATTCCTTAAAGAAACAAAGCAACACAATCCTGAAAATAAAAGTATTTTGTCACAGATAAACAGAGGCAATCTCAGCCTGCTTTCTCAAGTACATGATGCTCTTCCTCACAGATGTACAGCAACTCACACACACACTCACTTACAGTACTGCATACATACCCACTAAAAGATGCCCAGTATATAGGAAAATTCATATCACACCATAAGAGCACACTACCAAAAAAAAAAAAAAACCCTCACACATGACGACAGTATTTATGATCTCCACAAACCTTAAAATTACATACAGGGGAAGTCTACAAATTAAGACATTTATTAAACAAATCTTTCTCTAGTACAGTGAGTTTATATGTACGTCATGTCTTTATAAATGTATAGCTCGATGCAAAAAGAAAGTCGTCTTCAGGATCTTCTTAGTATCGTCCTACAAAACACAAACGTTTTATTAGAATGAGTTTACAATTAAAATGTCCATCACATGGTACATGATTCAGTGGGCAAACGGGTGAATAATGGGATTTCATGAGTAATGCACTCTAGAAGCTGTGGCTTATCAAGCAGGCATGCATTTGGGCATATGTGGAAAATTCAGATTGCTCAAGGCTTTTAAATCCACTCACGTGGGCTGTATGAGCGAGATCTTGAGCGAGACCTGTACCGGCTGTAATAAGGTGACGGAGAGCGCCTCCTGCTGGAAAAAGAGAAGGAGGAATCAGAATTCAATAAAACCATCACATAAACACTAGATATGTTTCACACACTACAGTACAGTACAGTCAATGTTACCTGTATCTGTAGTCATACTCGTCGTAACGGTCATATCTGTCATAGCCACGATCGTAATATGAGTCTCGTCTCCGACCGCCGCCGCCGCCGCCACTGCTGCTGCTGCTCCCACCTCCGTTACTAATAGAGCCACATTTGAAGTGTTATTACAAACCACCCATACTAGTCAGCTTACTTGTCAGAATGGGTGTTTTTGGCCTGCAAAATACTCACTGTGTAGGCCGACCCATGTAGATGCCTGGTGTGGGTGTGTGTGGACGTTTGGTGATGGAATAATCCACCCTGATGCGCCTTCCATCCAGCTCCATGCCATTAGCCCGCTCCATTGCCTATAGTGAGGGAAAAATGGTCTGTTTAGACAGGATATACAGTCACAGAGCATGTAATAACATTTGAGTGCTCAATGAAGATCTGAAAAACATATTCATGAAAATCTCTTAGTGTTGTTAAGGATTAAAGGGATGGTTAAAATGGAAATCCTGTCATTATTTACTCATCCTCATGCCATTCCAAACCTGTATGATTTTTTTGTTCTATGGACCATAAAAATGGTTTTTATCCATACAATGTAAGTCAATGGACACCAAAACTATTTGGTTACCAAAAAAATCGTGTTAATGCACTGTGAACAAACAAACAATGAACAACTTGATTTTTACTAATGTTAACAAAGATTAATAAATGCTATAAAAATATACTGCTCATTGTTCAAATTTAGACCGATTTATTAATTAATCATTCATTTTAACATATTGAAAATCATTTCAAAAGAAACATTTACTCTCAAAATGGACATTACTACTGCATTCAAGCAAGTTTTACTTGAGATGAGTGCAATCGTAGCCAATTAAATATAAACTCATTTTAATGACTATTCCAGGCCTGTAAATCACAAATTGCCTGATATTTCCAGATTTTACCTATACAAGTCAATGTGTTTACTAGATTACAACAGGTAATCCGAAGTTGTCCTTAAGATGCTATTAAGTGAATCAATAAACCGCTTAGACTGTGAATTTGCGTTGGCAGGTCATTTCCAGCTGGGGATGTACCTCTTTGGCATCATCGATGTGCTCAAAGTAAACAAAGGCAAAACCACGAGAGCGTCCCGTTCGCTGGTCGTAGACAACATTGACACCGGCCAAAGGGCCGTAACGTGAGAAGACCTCTCTCAGGTCTCGCTCTGTTGTGTACAGACTGAGACCAAACACACCCAGACACGTGTTCGGGTCTGGATTGGCCTGTAAGAGGGACAAAGGTGTCAGCAGTAGACAAAAGATTGAGAACACCAAAAATTGAACAATGACCAAATAAAACACTGACTGTGTGACTAAAATTCTGCATTCAACACTACTGAACAGCATGGAAACTTTTATTAATTATTATTATTATTTTTTTTTTTTTACACACAAATATTACTGATCATACTGATATGTGAACATTACATTTACATTATCATATCTTTGATGAGGAAAAAAAGCATACACATTGTAATTCATTTCATTATCTCCTATTGTGAACCTTCAAATTTCATACCATAGAAAATATTCACATGCAATGACATTAAATAATTACTGCACGACGTGATGGAAAGCAGCTCAACATTCCTTTCGTATGTAATAACCAGTCTAGGTTCCTGTGTGTTTATTGTTACACCCCTTCAACAGAGATGAATGTACCATTTTTCAGGAAATACTTCATTGCTTTCTCTGGTGGGGCAGCAAATCAACATGACTGCCTAATTCTCTGAAATTTCTCCGGGTAACTGTGTGACAGTATTTAATAACCCCTGTTAAAGAGATTTTGATGCAAAAACAAACATTACAGCTTTCCGTCCAACAAAACATGACTTAAGGCATCACAGTATGAATATGGTCATTGCATGAGCCATCTGAAGGGCTTCACAGTCACTGCAGGAAGACAAAGCGATTCTTAAAAACCAAAAGTCACCACATGGACCTCTTAACCCCTTTAAAAGGCAACATTGAGACTTGTTTGGTCTAGTGGTTATTGTTAAAAGGTTAAGAAAGGTCCACATACCCTGGCGTCACCATGACTTTGCGAGTCTTTTTTGGAGTCATGGCTGTATGAGCTCTGTTGATGTAATAAGAAGGAATGAAAGGGGTTATTAAAGACAGTCATGCTCGTCCCCGTGAGGCTGTGATGGGGGTTTGCATGCATTTTGTACAAAACAGAAACACACCTTTATGACTAGCAATTAAAACATCACTTTAAAAAAAAATTACATAACGTGTTCTTGATCTAAAGCAAAGTGTGCTGCATTTTAAGTGTAAGTTTCAAAATCAGTGAATCTGGCCTACACTCTCAGAGAAAAAGATACAAAGCTATCACTGGGGGTGTACCCTAAGGCTAAAAAGTACATTTTTGTACCTTATTTACTCCTCAGTGGTACATAATTATACCTTAAAGGTACTAAATTTTGAAAAGGTACCAGCCCAGTGACATTTTGGTGTCTTTTTCTGAGATAAGTCAATTTTTTTTTATTAACAAAAATGGGACCACATAACACTCAATGAAAGTGATTTCAAGGGATAGTTCACCCTAAAATTACATTTCTGTTATTATTCACTCACCATCATATTGTTACAAATCTGTATGGCAATGGTTCTCAAACTTTTTGACTCAAAGGTCCCCTATAGTCCAACACAATATCCTCCATAAAGACCTTATGCATCAGAGAAACAAGTGCGCAGCCATCTTTAGAATTTTATCTTTGAAATTCTGTTTTTGTGGTAGCCCTATAGCATCAGTGTTGAAGAGCAACTAGCTGGTGAAGTGAATTTACTTATCGTAGAGTAAACAACAATTATCATATATAGTGTAATGTTCGAAGTGGATGTCATGACAAATGACAGTAGATCGGGAAGATTTTAAAACAAGCGGTTCATTCATATATTTGTATGACCTTCACGCTGCGGAAATACAAACAGAAAGACAGACGACAACGAGTGAAGTGTTGACAAGGGGCGGAACTACATAAGGTATTTCTGGTTTTTCTGCTGCAAGATGACAAAGCTTTTTTCAAACTTTGTTTATTAACAAATATTAATGATATTATTCCAAACATAATATCACATAATAATAATATCACATAATAATAACTAAGATATTTCCGGTGTTTCTGCTGCAAGTATGACAAATCTTTTTTCAAAACCTTTTTGACCGTACTTTGTTAACAATAACTGGAAGCATCTACATATATGAATTAATGAAGCATAAATCGTTTTTTTGTGACTGCAGAAATTTCAAGAATGGTATGTTTTTCTATAATAACAATATTTATTATGGAGGGAGTTTTTTTTCAGCATTTTAATTTAGAGTTTTATTTTAAAACATTAATAATAATTTATTAATTTAAATACTTTCAAGTCATTTTGGAAGATCGCTAAGGCCCCCAGCCACTTTTCTATGAACCACTGCTGTATGCTGCCATTTATTAAAATAAAATGTATTCATAAAAAAACAGGAATAAATATTAGATGGGTTTGCAATGATATGATGGTAAATAAACAATGACAATTTCATTTTTGAGTGAACTAAACTTTAATAGCAACTGCCGTAACAGTAGTTGTGCTCCCTCTGAACTTAGACTCCTATTCCATGATACTCACCCGACTGCCAGTGTGTCTGCGGCGGTTAGACATGGGCGATGTGCTCTGGCTCCGTCTGCGTCGGTAGTCAGGGCTGTAGGAGCGAGAACCAGACTTCTTCCGGTGGGAGTGAGACCGAGAGCGGCTGTAGCGGCGATTTGAATGACGATGAGAGCGAGACCTGGAAAGGACCAAAAAAAGAGAGTGAGAAATACCAAATAAACAGAAATGAACTTGATTTTCAAGAAAGAGTCACGACATTCAGCTAATGTATGAACTGACCTGGACTTGGAATGGGATCGGGATCTGGATTCAGAACGTTTGGATGCTCGGGAAGGGCTGGGAGAGCCAGACCTGCTCTCCGTCTTGGGTTGGGCAGGACTGCCCCGCTCCGATTTGGATGGCGAGCGGGATTCCTAACATTACAGCAAAGTGTTACAACATTTACAAGACGAACGTTCACAAAGCAAGCACACTCACACCACATTAATAATTGCAGAAATCCAAACATTCACTTTATTACAGCTGTGGAGGAAAGTGTTAGAATTACTTAAATTATATCATGGAATAATAATAAAAAAACAGTTAATAACATTAACGATACATTTACAAAGGCTACAAAGTCATCACAGGTCCTTGTGATGCTTGTTCTTTAGCCGAATCACCACAGTAAAGCTACAAACATGCAAATGATCATCAAGAAGAGATTAGAAAGACACTTGGAACACAAATTCTGCGTTTACTTAACCTACGGACTCATTCATTCTTCTGTTTTCAGTATACGCTATTCCTTTCTCTCAGGCATTTTATTCTTCGGTCTTCATTTGTTCAGTTTTCATTTTTCCTCTCCTTTTCATTTCTTCACCCCAATCTGAAACCTCTTTTCTTTTTTCTGCTTTAGACACATAACGCGAGCGTGCTTCTATCTGACCGATCTTCTGTTCTTTTCTCCCCTTCCCACTTAACCGTCTGCTCTGTAAACATTTTCTCTGTAAAAGCCTTCTTTTATCTTGAATATTCTTCCACATTCTTGGCCTTAACTCTTCAAATCCTTCACGATCAATAACCTTAATGAAAAAAGAACATTCAGAGCAATTAAGATCAAGGGAAATTTAGAGAAAAAATGAAGTGAACTATTCAAATTTCACTACTCCTTTGAAATACAGATGTTTGTTTTGTTGCATAATCATATGGTGTAAGAGAGAGAGGGTAAGGAAAGATCAGAAATGCTGGAAAGAGAAACCAAAAGTACTCAGGCGGCTATTGTGTGAATGCAAACTCGTGTTTTAACACATTGAAACGCATGTAAAGTAATTTCCTAATCAATATCTGCTTCAACAACTGTACTATTGTAGCACCAGCAAGTAAAAAAAACAAAAGCAAAAGGACACATTGTTATATAAAAATAGCCTACATGCTGGGGAAAATTATTGCCTTGGTCAACCCAGCAGCGTGGTTACATTTATTTGATATTTAATATCGTAATGGACTTCTCTAAAGACCTAAAGTGACTAAATATTAAATGTTTAACGAATTATTAACCGATACGTATGTATCAGGTGATCTATCCGCTCAGTTAAATTGTAAATAAACAAAAGAAAGAGGCAGTTAGCTGTTCACTGATCGAGCATTACCGCAAAGAGAGAGAATTTTTGAAGTAAACAGCATAACGGTTTACACAAAAATAATGCTTACCCTCCCCTCGAATTTTGTCTCCTCGACATCACTCATTTTTAAAGTATTAATGATTGGCAAAACCGTGAAAATGAAGATATTCTTCCTCGAAGACTTCCACTCTTAACGTAACTGCAGAAAATGGCTGGCAAGCTGAAGCGCGCGGTGAACTATGGGAAGCGATTCTTCTTCTTCTTCTTCTTCTTCTTCTTTGTAGTGTTTATTGGCGGTGGACAAAACTAACTTTTGGTGCATTACCGCCACCAACTAAACTGGAGTGTGGAGTGACAATGAGAAGACTTATAAAAAAAAAATTAAAAAAAAACATGTTAAATTCTCATGGAAATTCCCGTGTCTCTTAAATAACTTATTATCATTCTTCTGAATTTTCTATTACCTAATATTAGTTCTAATGTCATCGTATTTGCACTTTCTGATTGTTTCTTTGTTTCTAGCATCTGTCTCTCTTTACTATGCTCTACACTGTAATAAAATATGTTCAACTGTTTCAATTTCACCACATAATCCAGAAGGATGTTTCCTGATTTTATGTAGGTTTCCATTTAAAGATGAATGTCCAAATCTTAATCTTGCTATTATTACTTCTTCTCTTCTTTTAAAGTCACTTTCAGTCTCATTATTTTGAAATCCTCCTTTCTTTTGGATTTTATACAGATGCCTACCTGTCTTCTTCATATCTCATTTATGTTGCCAAGATTTAATAACAGCTTGCTTAATAATTGTCTTTGCTTCTGCTTTGCTGATTTTTACATCAATTTCTACATTATTTTTATTCAACGATCTCTTAGCGTGTTTATCTGCCATCTCATTTCCATCTATTCCAACCCATAGAAATAAAACAACCCTGTCATGAGCATGAAGTCTATATAGCAGTTGCATTATTTCTATAATAATATCTTGTCTGCAATTTGATTGGGAGGCGATTCAAATACGTCACATCCTCTTCAACGTTTGAATAGATAGATAGATAGATAGATAGATAGATAGATAGATAGATAGATAGATAGATAGATAGATAGATAGATAGATAGAGTGTATAAGCATAAACTAGCACATTATAAGATTGTAATTTATAGATTATAAATCAACATTATACCAAATAAAAAATGGTATAGGCACCATGTTATTATTTGAAGCACCTTGAAGAAAACCTACATATTTTTCTATTTTAATTTGATCACATTAATGGCACAAATGAATATTTTCAGCTCTTGCACACACTGAAACATCTGAAGTCTTGTACGTGTTTTATTTTATGGATTGAATTGTGTTGTCTGGTACAGTTCCTCCTGAAAGCTTAATGCTGCGTTCAGATTTGCTGGGATTCAGCTTCATGTACTAACAGCAACTGAGGTATATCCCCACCCTTAAACAAATCAACCTCCAATACAGCCATCAATCAACTATTCACCGAGATTATTCTTTGGATCAGCTCATTTCCTCCACAGTTCAATAGCTAACGAGTTGCAACACATGAAGTCTTAACAATTAAAAGGTGCTATGTGTAAACCTTTGCTCTGGAATCCAATTAAGTGCACTGCACACCATTAGCTAGCTGTGGAGATAACGCTGTACGTGGTGTCTTTTGCAGATTCATTATGAAACACTCATCCGTATATCAAAAAACAGTCTTCATTTAGAAAACACATCCTATCACTCTCTCATATCTTATATTCCATATTGCACATAAGTTATAAAATAGATTTGTGATCCATGAATAAGACAAAACAATTAAGCTGAAGCTCATGGGCACAACAGAAAAAAGGATGTCTAAAAGCTGCTTTAGTCTAAATATATATATTTTTATCTCTGTATCTCAGTCTTTGCTGTAGTGACGCAGATGTCGTCCATGGCCACAGTTTGCTATTTTAAAGAGTGTGGCTTATGTGATCTTTCAGGTGATTGTGGCAGGAAGTGCAGAGGGTTACTACGTCTGTCTGATCGGTGAGCAGACATATTTTGTTTGGTGGACCTGGAAACAGTAACTCTGGCAGCAAGAAGAGTGCCAGCACCAGCAGCAGGATGGGAGATGTTCTGTATGGAGGCATTCACAGCAGCCTCCACCTTCCCTTCCAACTTCACCAATCGGTTGAGAATATCATCTAACAGCACAGCAATTGTCCTCTTCAAGTCAGCTTCAGGAGAACAAGAGATAAGGCAAGGATTAGTATTCTGTTATTTCTAAACCTCTTTCTACCACACCCATCCTGAATACTAAGCAGGCTATTCATTCACATAAGCATCGCAAAAAAAAAAAAAACTATGAATAAAAGTCTTCATATTTTATAAACGAAAATGTAAAAGAATTTAGATAACACTTTCATTTGTTTCATTTGTTAACATCAGACAACTACATACAGTTAACATAAAATAAAACAGTATTACTACAGCCCTCATTATTTTTAATATTAATTTCAACATTTAAAATACACTTTTAAAATCAAAAGTTGTATTTGTTAACACTGGAGTTCATTAAATTTGTTAAAAGCACATTAACTAATGTAAACTAACAATTAGCTATATATATATATATATATATAGCTAATTGTTAGCTTACATTAGTTAATGTGCTTTTAACAAATTTAATGAACAATTGTATTTTTATTAATTTACATTAACAAAGATTAATAAAAGTTGTAAAAAAAAAAAAAAAAAAAAAAAATTATATATATATATATATTACAACTTTTATTACAACTTTTATTAATCTTTGTTAATGTTAATTAATAAAAATACAATTGTTCATTGCATTAACAATTGTATTTTTATTTACTAGTGTAAATGAAAGAAATATTAATAAATGTTATATATGTTAATGAATATTAGTATGTTAACAAATGAGAACTTGAGTTACCAGAAAGGGAAAACTTGTTTTCAACTTGTTAATATTGGTAAATGCATTAGATATCACAAACTAACAACCAACAATAAAGTTAATTTTTAATTTCATTCATTTTAATGTTTTACATCATTTTTAAGTTTTACATATACTAATACTTATTTAACACTTTAAGTTGTGTAAATTAGCATTAGTTAATGTTTTATGAGCAAAAAACAGTAACATTCATAAATACTAACAAATGTATATGAATTAACCTTGTTGTAAAGTGTTAGCAAGAAATGTCTAAACTCAGGTAACAAATTAAAATTTTGTTTGATTAAATTACACATGTATCCTAGAACATTTGCTACAGACTTCAATTTCACCCTGTTCATCAAACAAAATTATTGTATGACTATTGCGTCATATGGACTGTTTTTATGATACATTTGTTGTGTTTTTGGCACTATAAAACAGCATACAGGTAAGGAATGACATGAGGGTGATTCAATTATGAATAATAATAAATCCTTACCATATCCTGCCATGTAGGTCCCATGGGGCCCTGAAGGGTTCTGGTTCTCCTCGCTAAGGACTTTGACATAGCGATGGCTGAGCTCAAGGATCTGTTGGCGGAGCTCTGCGCTGCTCTGGCGCCGTGGTTGTGTGATGGTGTAGTGAAACAGCAGCAGACACCAGGCCAGGCCGAAGACCAGCAGAAACACACTCAGTCTGTGAGACATGCTCCTACGCAGCAGACAGCCCAGCATGGCAATGCTGCAGGTCTGATGGGACCCGGGTTAAGGGGATGGGGTGGGGACAGGTTTATAAGAGGGTGTCAGGTTCAGGGCTGGGAATAATTAAGCTGTGAAAAAGCGGAGTGGAGGTTAAAATTAGGAATGGGGAGAAGAGCCGGTAATAAGGTCACTGATCTCATATATTTGTTTAGCCATTTTGACTAGGAAATTAACAGCGTGGAATATGGATGAATTGGAAGTAATTGCCTTTTGCTCAATAGGCGTCAGGTGCAAGGAATGCCTGCAAAATACAACACACACACAACAAACAGAAATTTGTGAGATTAATCATATTAAATGGTTATAGTTGCAGTTAACAAGCCTCAGATTTCAGTTTGTATGAGTAAATTACATTTCCATCCTTAAGTGAATAGAAGCCCTGTCATCACAGTGCTATTCTCCACCCAATCACAAATCACTCAATGAGAGGTACTTAGATAAATTAATAATGCAGGAGGGAGAAATACAACCACTTTTAATAATCACATCCCCACAGAAACAGCAGAACAATATTAGTAAAGTTAAACGTAGTATTTTTGCATATTAATTATATTAGTCAAGATGAAATCAATCTTGTGGCTGTCATAATCGAAGTGCAGGGGATTTACACTGTGTGCTCCACCCTGTCAAACTATTGTTTTCAGCTCTAGAGCTGTCAAAGTATAGTCACATGAAATTTAAGATGGGAATTGCAACATAAACCCGGGTTAAATGTCTGAGGTCAGACATATCATGCCTTTGATGAAAAGATCATGATCATTAGTTAAACAACGTTAGCGAGTTATTCATTGACTCAGTTTAACTGTTGATGTTATCATGCTGTAGCGATATTGGCTTGGAGAAAAGGTTAGCTATAACAGAAAAACAGGACCACTGATATTTATATAATCAAAGAGCTTTTATGATTCTGGCTGAACTCATATCATGCTTCTACACGTGCTCGTTTTATCTTTTTTACTCGGTTCTCAAGGTCTGCAGACTGATGTTAAGCAGCTCAACGAATCGCCTGCACACACACTATTATCGCTTTAAGACAAGGCCGGGTGTGAAAGGTATTGAACAGCTGGAACAGCCTGATGAATCTGCTGCGGTAACACAGCTAATAGAGAAATTACCTTAAATACTTTGGTGAAGGTGACAGAATCGTGGACTCCAAATTGTTGACATCTTCTTAGCGCGTTTGCACGGCAAGCCTATCTTAAAAATCAGTGATATTAAAACAATAATCAAACTGCAGCATAACTTCAAAGCAAGCGTCTCTGTATGAAGTAAGAAGCTAATTATTTTAGAGGTAACGCTTTAAAGTAAATGCCAGGTCATCATTCGGAGCCGACTGTGGTGATGAAACTAAGAACTAAAAGAGAAATATTTTCAGTAGTGTTTTTACCTGCGGTGACAACACGAGCTATTGCGTACGACGTCACGATACGCACCAGCGGCAGCGATATCCGTTTGTGAATGAATTGTTCTGTTGAGTCGAATCTTTTCAATGAATCATTTCACAAAACGATTCTTTCACATTGGACTGATAACATTTTTCATGCAACGAACCGAATCAGTACCTGAAAATCAGAATGCAAATTACGAATAAAACGTTCCTAAAGTATGTTTATGTACGACTTGATTGTATGACTTGACTTGTTAAAAAACGGTATGCTATTAAAACAGGCAAAAACATTATTTAATGTTGATGCAAATTATATTTAGGTTCTAAATGACTTTATGTTTTATGAGCATGACATTACAATAAACACCTTTGTTAATAAACAGTAGTGCCTACGTATTTACTGGAATGTTTTATAATATATAATTTTTTATTCTTCAGAATATACAAATTATGAATGTGCGATGACGCACCTAAGTCATAACGTAAAAGAATCACTGAATCATTTTTGAAAAGAACTGTTTGAAGGAAACGATTCTCCGATATGAGTCTGACTTACGTCACTTACGTAAAAGGTCAAAGGCAGCATGGGAAATGTAGTCCACGTGTACAAACGTCGTCGAGATGCATAAAAATCGTTGTGAGTGTATATTAAATATTACTGATTAGATTTTTACATTATGATATTTTTAGTTCTTTTTTTTTTCCTTATACCTAGTTTAAACTATTTATGGAAAATGTATCACTGTTGTTTCGTCGTTGCCTAGAAACACAGGCGCCAAGAACAACCTTCATTGTAAACAAGTTTCAGTGTCAGTATTGCTGCTCGAGAAGTAATTTATATCAACAGACAAATCTACAAAAATACACACAATCGCAGTGGAATGGAAAAGACACACATCGACAAACATGCAACCAATGCAGTGGAGGCCTATTTAGAATACAGAAGGTGGGTTTGTTTGGGGAAAAGTGGAAAACTAAAGTCTATTCACGTAGTCACTGCAAATAAATTTCTTATTTTTTATCTTCTCATTTCCTTTTTTAAGCTTGTCGAGTTTGAAAAAGTGATCTTGTAAATCTCTATCATTGAATATCCTGTTTTGCAAAGGATTGTTGGGGAAGATGATGGAGGGAGGCTGTTTTCAGAGAAAGAGTACAAGAAATACAAAGAGACAGTGGGGCCGAGAAGAATACAAAACCGTCTATATGTCAGTTTTGGGGTCCCGGGACAGATAGACTGCAAACTGATTGGACCAGAGACACCTTGCTTCTGTACACACAGGTGTGGATCTCCAAACATACACATAATTGATGTACATACACATACACAAACAGATTCTTCAATAATTCTATTCCATTCTCAGGTATAAACAACATTGCACAGACTTTGAGGAATTGCCAAAGGAAAGGCCTATACTCTTGCCTTGTAGGGTCAAAGGTTGTCGGTGTGTGTCCTATGAATATATTCATATCAACGGCTCTAAACCAGTACGCTGTCAATGCAAACACACAACTAGTGAGCACAGTGAAGCTACAGGCCACCAGTGCAGAAAATGTGAGTTATGCACCATTGCATCCCCTATTATGAACTGAAAGCTAACACAATTCATCATGTTACACATAAGCATTTAATGAAACGTAAAACAAATCTTAACCTGTTTACCTCCAGGCAATCACTGCACTGGCTATCGAAGTTCATTCACCTGCGGATGTGGTCAGCCTGGATATGCCCATGTGACGCTGGTTGAAACCAGGGAAGAGCGCATGGCACGAGGGCGTCCAGTGGGCAGAGCCGTTCCTTATGCGGCTATGGGAGGTTTAACTGGGTTCAGCTCACTGGTGGATGGCTACCTGAGACTGGATCCAAGTGGCATAGGCAATACATGTGAACAGCACACACAATAGGCTACATGTCACCTGACAGTGGTGCCACAACAAACATAATGTTAGCATTAGGTTATCACACACTTTTAGAATCAACATCATTTAATTATATATTACATTTTATGCTTTCTGTTTAGCCTGAGAGCTGATTCCTAATATTTGTGTTGCTATATTGCTTAGTTACAGCAAACATTTTTCAGTGTATTTATGTTTATTAATCATAACATTAGTATAAATGTATTTATAGTATATGTATAATATATTTTATAATAATATTAACATTAATAAAATCAATAAACAAACTTATATTGATATTATGATTAATAAATTAAAATAATCAGACTTAATTAAGACACATTAAAAATACATAAAATCAAGAAATCATTTTTTTTTATATTTCCCCCCAACGTTTATTTATTTATTTTTTTTCAGTTTTTCTTTTAGTATTAATAATTTTGTTGAGTTAATTCTCAATGCTTCATAATTTATTTTTTTATTAAATACATTTAATTAATAACTGTAATAATTTAATACATTTAATAATCTTTTTATTTTCTTTTTTTATTTAGTATTAAGAATTTAATACTAAAAAAATATATAATATAAAAGGAATTTGTATATATTAGGTCTGTAACTTTTACCATTTCTTTTTTAAAATCGTTTTGACTGGACAATTTTTAATTATCTTTTTTTGAATTTTGCTTGGAGTGTAAAAAAATATTTATGTATAAATTGATTTAAATTGGTTAAATTTTTTATATAGTTTCCAGTTTTAGCCAGCAGAGGTCAGTAATGATACACATGCCTCTGCTTCACTTTATCAGCATTGACATGACTGTGTGAGAGAGATGTGTCTTTGTTTTCAAAGAATTGGCTTTAAATTGCTCTTCTCTACTTGCTAATGCTCAGAACAATAATAGCAATTAAAGGACGTAATTAAAAGAGTGTTTGTGCTCTATCTATGAGACACAGAGGGCTGCGTGCTCTGTGAACTCCGCAGGCTCTGTGGCTCGCATTCAATCGTTTTCTGTTCAAGAACCAGGAAGAAAGAAGAAACAATTTCACCCCTAATCATTGGTACAGTTCCACTAGAATGGTTTGCTGTATATGCTGGGCATGACTTGCTCTGCCTTCCACTGTGTGTGTGTGTGTGTGTGTGTGTGTGTTTTGAATCTCAGAATATGTTTGAATGTGCTGCTCTGTTTTTTTATTTGTGAATGTTTCATGACTCATCCTAAGCTCCTCAAGATTCCATTAGATCGGATTCGTTACGACTTCCTCTTTATATGTTCATACACTCTTCCTCTGTTCTGATATGCATCTCCACTCAATTGCTCTCGAGAACATCTGTCTGTCTCATGAAATGCGCAAATGCGAGTGTGTGTCACCTGTGAGACTTGCCTTTGCTGACGTCGGTGATGAAAAAGAGACCAAACACAGACTCTACTCATTACCACACTTGAAATAAAACTAGCGGCTCATTGGTGGATTTTTCATCGCCACCAACATTCTGAAAATACCTCGCTGATTTATTTAGAAGTCTCTTTTGTACTGCTGCTCTTTGCCTGGTCCTCTATTTATATTAAGCCTCATTTAGATGGTATTATATTATGCACCCTGCGCCTCTCTACCTCTTCAATGATATCTTTAATTCATTCCCTCTCTTTTGTCCCCCTCCTCCAAATCCCTCAGCTTCAAATCTTTAGTTACACAGGAATCAGTTAAAGACACTGAGAGCAGAGGAAAACATAGTATGAATTGGGTGTAAGTTCACTGGTTGGCCGATGTTCACAGCGATGTTGTACATTCACACTAAAAAACGAAAGGTTCCGCAAAAAAATCATAATTTCTCACCCTCATGTCACTCCAAACTGTATGATTTTCTTTCTTCTATCAAACCACAGAAGATGCAAAATGTCCAATCAGCTTTTAAGTGAATAAGTGCTTAAATTTGGGACTCACAAAAATGACGTACAATTCAGAAGGTGTATGCACTACATTTACAATGGCTTTATGATGAACTGTGTTCTTTCAGAAGCTTGACAGTCTCTGGTCACTATTCATTTCCACTGCGTGGAAGAAAGCAATATGAACATTTTTCAAAATATCCCCATTTGTCTTCTATGGAAGAAAGAAAGTCATACTCGATAGGAATGACATGACCCCAGCATTAATAATTGTCCTAATAATGATATTGGTAAAACTTTATTTTAAGGACCAATTAGTTGCTTATTAGCATGCATATTGGCTGTTTATTAGTACTTCTAAAACAAATATTAATGCCTTATTCTGCATGAGCATATTTTAGATCCCTTAATCCTACCCAATACTTAAACTTAACAACTACCTTAATATTAATAAGCAGCAAATTAAGAGTTTATTGAAGCAAATGTCGTAGTTAGTAGTTAGTTAATAGTGATAATTGATCCTCAAACTAAAGTGTGACCATGATATTACAAGTAATTACAGTTTGATTTAGAACCCTTGAATATGCTTAAATTGTTCTCTGTTTTGGGGTTTAATTTCCCACAACTGTTCATTACAGAACCTTAAAAGCAGGGTTACAAGAACCCTAATCTGATTCATTTAGAACCATTTGTCATTCAAGACTTAAGTTTAAATGAATAAACGTATAGCGAAGTCTAATTTTATATTTAAAATAAGTTTAATATTAAGAAGTCCAGCTACTAAAATTCCTTGAGGGTTTCTTAATACTTGCTTAAAAGTAATTTTATCATTTAGACTGCCACTTTGGCCACAAGCCAGGCCCTGTAGCCACTTGGATGCATGCGTTCAAATAATGAATTGCATTTAAAGTTAAAATATCTATTTTTTAATCAGATGAACTCAAAACAAGTGATTTGTTGGTGGGCAGATTGCTTAATTAAATACACCCATGCTCACAAACACATAAACGCAGTGTTGTGATAATGAGATAAGTGTACAATAATGAAACTCTTGCTTTGTCCTGCTTCCCTCTATATACTTTTTTAATTTAAAAAAGAATGAAAGAAGGAATTGAAAAGGCTCTTTGAACTCATTAAAAATGCATCACAAGAAAAATGAGAAGGAACAGTTTATTAACAAAATATAAATTTACCTTCCGGCGGAGGTTTTGAATGACGACGTAGAGGAAAATCAGGACAGGATTACATATAAAGGAGCTGGTGTAAATGTTTAATTAATCTGATTAGATTCAGCAGATCTGCGGCACTAAAGTGATTCACATTGAAATCAGATTAATTCCCTACCTTGCTGTGATACAGTGCATGAATTTTAATTCTGAGCTGAAATGAGCAAGTAATCGCAGTAGTGATTAAGTCAACCGTATGCTATCGTGCCATTTTTTTTTATTTTTTATTTTTTTGAATAACCCAGGTTTGTCAGAGCAGAGATCACGAAGTGCTATGATTCAGATTACTGATGTGGCTTTATTTGTCTATGACACACATTGTCTCCTTTTTGACCCAAGCAGGTGTCCACGGGAAGTCTTAAACATGCAAACAATCTACAAACACACACCTGTGTCCAAAGAGAACACCGAAGTAAGCTAGCGGAAGGGATGAGTCTGACCTGAAAGGTGACATATCGGTTTAGCGTGAGTGTTTGATGATGGTGCGTGTGTGTGTGTGTGTGTTGATATCAACCCCAATGCCTAACTTTACAGATCCTTTGGTGTCATAATGCCTTCAATAAGCCATCGCTGTATTAATTATGTCCTCCCAATGACCTTAATCTAAAGACAAGATGCAATGAAATCACTTTGCAAATTCTCCACTAGTGGAAACCATTATAAAAATGCAAGGAAAGACGGAAAACTTCAAAATATACCTCCTTACAAGTCTAATCTCCTTGCCATGGAAACCTTTCTGAGGACTTTCGAGCAACTGATGTACTGTTATCGGAGTCGCCATGGTGACATGATTGACAGGCGTTTGAGGAGGAACAGAGGAGAGTAGAAAATAGACCTGAAAACTATTCACCCCTTACGTTAGGTTATAGCTCAGATTTGTCACACGAAGCAGCTGTCAATCAATAATATATATTTAAAAAGTATGATACTGTATTAGTTTTATTCAAATTGCAAACTTGCTATACGAAATCAGGAACTGTCCAGCAAACTATGAATCATAGGCAGTTCCTGATTCTGTTCAGACTTTATTAATAATCTGTTTATATTACACTGAATTGCATTGAAGCCTCGTAAAATGTCGCCTCTCCCGTAAGCCTGACAGATTGCCGCACAATTGTCAGAGTCTATGTTGTGTGATGTTGAAAAGAACAACATCAATTATCTTGAATCAAAGCAGTGAGACCTAAAAGTGCGTCAAGACAATTGCTTTTTCAGATTCTTTGTTAAAAAGCTTAAAAATCGACGCTGGAACTGTGTTGTGGCCGTGACTCGAGGTGCTTCTGCTCCTCTCCAATCCTTTATTCTGCTCAGTGGTGCTTTGAAGGATTGAAAAAGGAGGAGGAGGAGTGAGGGAGCAGAGATGAAGACTGTGGGACTGGTGGCGTTATTTATTCAAGCCGAGCCTATGAGTGTGAAGTGGAGACAAAAGCGAGCGTGGAATCACGCAGCTGTGCAAAATCAATAAGGGTTCGCTTGACAGTAATAAAAGATGATCTCTGTCGTTTGTGCATCAAAACACTCCGATTTGCCCTCACACTGTATCTACACTCTATCAAATACCCTTAGACACATGATGGCACTTTGAAAACCAACCGCCACAGACGGATTATGGTCCTGCGTGGCCCCGGGGGCCCCGAGGACTCCTCTGGTCACAATTGCTAGATGTATTTGTATTAAGTTGTATAAATAAGCATAATTCTTGAAGATTCTGCAATATTTTTAGGCTTTTATGAAAAAATACGAAGAAAATTGTATAAATAAAATCATTAAAAAGTTTAATTAAATTGTTTCTTAAATTTAGTACTTGCTTCAATAAGCTGCATAACAGATGAAACAACTTTAATGATTCCTCATCATTTTAAAAGATAGGCTATATTGACAATTAACACTTCACAGGGAATTTGATTGACAGGCAATCTCACCAATCATAATGCCAAATCTGCCATTTTTGTCCAACAAACAAACCAGACAGGAGTAGATTAACGTTGGTGGACTTGAATTTGAAAAACGGTGTATTGATTTGCTGAAACAAGATACTTTCTGATGTTCATTCATGTTTATTTTGCATTATAACTAGTAAAGAGCAAGACGTGCCAACTGAGGCACTACAGAGATCTGTCACGATGCATTAAAGGGTCACAAAACGATATTTAATTTTTTAATTTCTTACAAAATGACAAAATTTGAAAGCTGACACTTTGTTTCATACCAAAAGTAACCTGCTCTGTCTTGTCTGTCGGGATGTTTTCAATTGTCGTCTTTGCTCCACGATGTATTCACTGCGTCAGAACATGGTGTGTAGCCTGAGAGCACCATGGCATGTCAGACATAGAACAGGGGGCAGGTCATTGCGAAGGGTCAATTCTGAAAGAGGTGTGTAAAATTATGAATAATAAATAACAAGTAATTACACCATAGATATAAAGAGTCAAATCTGGGAGATATATAGTGCCAATTATGAGAATAAACACTTAGTATCTAATAAATTGCTAAAAAAATAAAAAAGCACTGTTGGTGCTATATGGACAATATTTCTAATTTCTTCATTAATTTCACATTGCGGTAATAGTCACTGGCACTGCCTGTCTGTCTAAGCTACAGTACATAAATTTTACATTGGCAGTAGTTTGTTTTAAGGTGTCTGGCCACCACTGTCCGCTCATGGAGGCCCCATTGGCTCAATTAGTAATCTTTATTTGCCAACTACCATGACTCAAGTGCAGGAATGAACAGAGCCAAATAACAATTATGACAAGAGAACAGAAACAGACTGTTTTAGAAAAACAAAAGAATGTTACAAAACAGTGAAGTTCCATATTTTTTATAGACATTGTAAAACCGCTCTGAGAAAGAGATAAGGGGAAAGAGAGGGAGAGGTGGAAGTGAGAAAAGAGACAATTGGTGTTTGAGTGGAGCGAAATTAGTTTGACGTTCTTATCTCAGGACTCTTGTTCAGCTTTTAGCTCTTTTCTTTAACATAAAGGCTTTTATGTAACATGTTTAAGTAGTCAGATACAATGAGCAGAAGAAGAAACAATAATTGCGCATAGTGAGTCAGACATTTTTCGTGAGATGGAATACAACCTTTTTTTTTTTTTTTTTTTTCTCAGACAACCAGCCTTTCCTTTAGACAGGGCCATTGCATATTTGTGTATCTTACAACAGTTTAAAAGATATTAAAACTGAGTTAGACTTAAATTTGAGTAACTTAAATTTCAAATACAGTCATGGCCAAAAATATCGGCACCCTTGGTAAATATGATCAAAGAAGGCTCTGAAAATAAACCTGCATTATTAATCCTTTTGATCTTTTATTTTAAAAAAATCACAAAAATCTAACCTTTCATTGGATAATAAGAATTTAAAATGGGGGAAATATCATTATGAAATAAATGTTTTTCTCAAATACACGTTGGACACAATTATTGGTACCCCTTTAATTCTTATGAGTAAAATATCTCTGAACTATATTCCCATTCATATTCACAATTTTGAGCACTCCAGGGTGATTATGAACATGAAATTATCCAGCCATGGCTTCCTGTTTCACAGAAATATAAATAGGAGGGAAAACAAAGCCCAAATTCCCTTAATCATCCATCACAATGAGAAAAACCAAAAAATATATTTCTGATGTGCAGCAAAAGATAATTGAGCTTCACAAATTAGTGAAGTGCCTTTAAGAAAAGAACTAGAGCAGTGAAAATTCCCATTTCCACCATCAGGGCAATAATTAAGAATTTCCAATCAATATAAAATGTTACGAAACTGCCTGGAAGAGGACGTGTGTCTTTATCGTCCTAATGCACGGTGAGAAGGAGAGTTTGAGTGGCTAAAGACTCTCTAAGGACCACAGCTGGAGAATTGCAGAAAATAGTTGAGTCTCGGGGTCAGAAAACCTTAAAAAAAAAAATGTCAAACAGCACCAACATCACCACATGTTGTTTTGGAGGGTTTCAAGAAAAATTCTCCTAGCTCATCCAAAAACAAGCTCCAGCATATTCAGTTATCAGACATGACTGGAACTTCAAATGGGACTGGCTTCTATGGTCAGATGAAACTAAAAAATTAGCTTTTTAGCAGCAAACACTCAAGATGGGTTTGGTGAACACAGGGATAAAAAGTACCCCATGTGTACAATGAAATATACTGCTGTATTTTTGATGTTGTGGGCCTATATTTCTGCTGGAGGTCCTGGACATCTTGTTTAGACACATGGCATCATGGATTCTATCAAATACCAACAGATAAAAAATCAATAAGTGACTGACTCTGTTAGAAATCTTATAATGGGCCATGTTTGGATCTTCCAACCGTACAATAATCCAAACCCAAACCTCAAAAACAACACAAAAATGGGTCACTGAGCACAAAACCAAGCTTCTGCTATGGCCATTCCAGTCCTCTGACCTGAACCCTATAGAAAATGAGTGGGGTGAACTGAAGAGAAGAAGCACCAACATGGAGCTGGAAATCTAAAGGGTCTGGAGAGATTATGGATGAAGGAATAGTCTCTGATCTCTTGTCAGGTGTTCTCTAACTTCATCAGGCATTATAGGAGAAAATTTAGAGCTGTTAAACTGGCAAATGGAGGTTTCAAAAAGTATTGAATAAAAGGGTGCCGTTAATTGTGGTCAATGTGTATTAGAGAAAAACATTTATTTCATAATGATATTTCCCCCCATTTTAAATTCTTGTTATCCAATGAAAGGTTAGATTTTTGTGAATTTTTTTAATAAAAGATCAAAAGGATTAACCATAAAGATTAATTTTCACAGCCGCCTTTGATCATATTTACCAAGGGTGCTGATATTTTTGGCCATGACTGTATAATATTTCAAGTCACTTACTCTGAAACAAGGAAAATACTTCAAAACAAAGCCACAACATAACCATTACAACACTGAGCAGTAGTGATGTTTCCTTCTTGAATGATTCAGCATTTTTGAAGGAATTGGTTAGATGAATGATTCAATGACCCACTCATAAAAACACGTCTTTCATTCCTGAATGATTCAGCGCCTTTGAACGAATTGGTTGAGTGAAGGAGTCAATAACACAAAAACAACATAATGGTAACAGAAAGGTTAACATAAAAACAGTAACTTGTTGCCACCTACTGGCTTATCTTTGATAGCTGAAAGAGTCATTGATAAATCCCCATCAATCTAGACCTTAGTAAGTGTCATATTGAATTTTTTTTGTCAGGAATGAAAATGAGGCTGTGAGGGATTGAAGTATAGTGTGTTCAATTCATGTGCGTTACAGTTCATTGTACAGTTGTTTAACAACATATACCGATTGTTGAGCTGATGAAATGTCTTTTTGAGAAAACAAAAAGTAGACAAAAACTCCATAAAACAGTTTCAAAAGCTGTGAGTTGGGGAAAATTACATAATCTTATAAATTCATACAGTGCAAGCCACTGTAAATACTGTAAATCTATCCCTCACAGCTTCGTTTTAATAGAGTAGCCTGCATGTTAAATTCAGTATGGCATCTAACCTGACGAGTCTATTACACCACTGAAATTCTATGAGAATTGGGAAATTGGCTTGTATATACAGAAATGTTTATGTATAGGAATGAACAAGTGATGGAAAAACAACATGTTCCCAACTTACCTGCTTTCTTGACAGACATTGGATTGGCAGCTCAAAGACATGATTTTGGGTCAGACAGAGACACAGGAGGTTTCATTAAAGTTATATCTCACCTTTGTGTCTGACCTGTGACTCTGACCCTCTGGCTTTGTACAAGCCTGAAGGCAAAGGACTGGAGGTGACAGATGGCACCACAGCACCACTATTTCTGTGGTTCACTTCTGTCCTTTATTTTCTTGAAAAGATTGCTTCTTAAAATGTACACACATACACACGCTTATTTCAGTTAAAGAATATTTTTTTTCTACGGTTGAATAAGCTTATGAAACACAATAATCACAGGCACATTGTTTTCTAGGAAATTTGTTCTGACATAACGTGGCCATTTAAATGCTACTTCTTTTAACTCTATTTTTTAACAGCAGATTTAAACCACAAACTCAATACGCATGTTTCAGGCTATTATCATGCAGTTACCTCAAAATAATAAGGCAGACAGAACATTTTATAGTGTTATCAATAGACTACGCTGTTATGTTTTCAAAGCATACTGTAATATTTTGTGAAAAAAAAGGGCAGGAAACATGGGTGGAATATGTTTTAATGCAACCTTAGAGCACTAATATGACATCTTTCTGGGTAGGAAATGTACTTTTTTTCTTGTTTTCTTATAGTAAAAAAAAAAAAAAAGAAAACGTATAAACAGCACCCTGCAAGTGTTAGTAAAAGTAATGGAAGTCCGTGTGAGTGGAAGCAGATGTGCAGTAATAAATGGAGATGAATTGGTGAATTTTGGAGAGGAATTCTTGAGGTGCTTCCTTTCAGAGCTCTATATGGTTCATCAGCTCAATATGAAAAATAGATTGGCAAAGACAGATAGAAAAAGACAAAGATAGTGAAAGAGATAAAATAGGACAAACTTCCCCATGTACCAACAACTAAAAAATTGATTGTGCATGTAATTATCTGCAGTTGTTGCCGACAAAGGAAGATCTTCTGGCCCCACAGCATTTTCCTTGTCACAACACAGCCTCATTCAACAACACCAAGAACATATTATCACTATTATCATTTTCGTGAAGACAGTTTGCCTTTGAAGAAGCGAAGGATTGTGGTTCTTACTGCGATGAGTACAACATACTCAGATGTACTCAGATAAACAGAAGCAGAAGGATGAGACAGGTTACAGTAAAAAATATTTTCCAACAAGAGTGCAAAGCCATGATGTGGCACATGCATACTTGGATAAGCAACTGTCAGGAATGACTGGATGTACTGCGGTTATACTGACAAATTATCCATGCAAAGTACTCACCAGAGCACACACATACTTGAAATCATTTTCCATCTCCAAAATCTCTTATTCTTCTTTCTCGTGCAGCCCTAACTCTTTTATCTTATGGTTTGAGCACAATGTACATGTTTTTTTTTGCAGTTCTGGCAAAACTAATGCATTTTGACCAAGTTTCATGTCATGCCTGAATCATTCAAATGCTTTCCATTTCCTCTCCATTTCAATGTGTTTTTTTTTCATTCATTTCATCGGACTCCAGAAAGACACATCATTGTATATGCATAGTTTTTCAGTGATGTCCATATTACTTCATGATTTTTGCTGAGGGAATCATATCGGAAAAAAAATCACTTCCTCGAATGTTTCTCCTGTTTTTCAGATTTTACATCTGAGAAAAAGACTCCAGTAATACCACCTTGCATCTCCTCCAACAATGGCTCAAACTGAAATGACAAAATAGAAAGTCTGTGCTGGATTTTAATATGAGCTGAAACATATTTTCATTAAATTCTTCCAAGTTAAGCTAATTTCATGGTCCGGTTTCACAGACAGGGCTTAAACCAGGATTAGGCCATAGTTCAATTAGGACATTTAAGTAATTTTTATAAACGTGCTTAGGAAAAAACATTACTGGTGTGCATCTTGAGACAAAACAAAGGCACTGATATATTTTAAGATCAGTCATTGCAAGTTTCTTTCAGCTGAAACAGCCCAGACTTACATTTTAGTCTAGGACTAGGCTTAAGCCTTGTCTGTGACCGGGGGTATAGTTTATATTACATGTTGACACTTGTCTCATTTATCTCTACTTTCCTCCTAAGGAATTTTAGGAGAAACATCTGAGACAAATGTGTCAGTATGTGCACAATAAATGTGAACTGAGTTATGAAGGAGCAATAAAGATTTCCTTTGGAATTATAGGCTATTCTTCATATGCAACATATGACCATCATAAAAAGTCTCTTTGTTACTTACCTTTAGGGATAAATGATAGAGTAAGAGTTAATTAAGCAATCTGGTAAATGAAACTTTGCTTATCAGGAGAAGCATGTGTGTAGATCGATATTAGGATGATATTTTTAAATAGCTAAAGAACACCAGAACAACCTAAGAAGTTTAAAAGGTGGAACAGGTGGACAAAATTGACAGTTTCAGATCATGACTCCTAGTTCCTCTTGTTTAGTGCAAAATAGCGTCCCAATATAAACTCCCACACATTCAAATGAGGACCAAACAAGCGCGTTTTTAAAGCACTGATGACAGAGGATTTAATCCGTGACGCGGGTCCGCGCGCATCAAAAGAGTCGCGCGCAATTGCGCGTGGGCTCTGCTCTTTACGGCACGAGCTGTACAGGTATAAAACCAGGAGACGCACGACTCAGAACGCAGAAAATCGGAGAAGTCGACACCCACTGAGCAAGAAGTGCAATCAAGACCTCATTCAAGGGAGTGTAAGTGTACCATTTTTATTAGACTTTCACATTTTGAAACTTTTAAAGCTTCATTTTATTTAAAGTTTTATTCTTTTTAGAAAGTAATGAAATGTGCTGGTATCATTTTTAAATATCTCTATTAGCATTATTGGATACCAAACTTAAAGTTTTATGATGGCAGAAACCCTATCATTTCTAATTTTACGCAATTCACAATCCAGTCCAAACGTTTTCCGACGTGTTAAGATTTGTTTTTATAGGACTATGAGTTAGGCTACTTTTACGAACGTTAAATTACGTATTAGCAGAAACATTTTTGCTTTGTTTTAACTCAGATGCATCCAAACCTGAAAATGTGGATCGGCTGGGCAGCATGCGCCTTCCTCTTGTTCGCCTGCTTGGGAACTCTAACGGAAGGGTATCCAACAAAACCCGACAACCCTGGAGAGGACGCACCTGCGGAGGAGCTCGCCAAGTATTATTCTGCACTAAGACACTACATCAACCTCATAACACGGCAGAGGTGAGCTCACTGTATATAATAAAGCCTACTCATCAAAAGAACTTGTCAGAAATGTTTACAAATACTTTTCAAGTTGTTTCTGTCTCTATAAAGTCTGTTTTTCTCTGTTCTCAAAATCTCAAAACACCCTTTACTTTCATTTTATTATCGATCTATTTCTGCAGATTTAGTGGTTTAAAACACTAAAACGGTCCCTCCACATTGAAGCAACTGGGGGCTGGAAATAACATAGTCCCGTTTCTTTCTTTTCAAAAGCACCGCATTAATCCACGGATAAAGCCCCGCTGACTCTCTAATTAACTGCGGCGCATTAAATGTGATTCTTTGTTGAGTTAAAACAGCGGGAAGTGGTTTTCTACTTACAAAGATTCATTGCTGAATGCCAGTCTTTAATTATTGACAGCCTTGTTTCTTTAAAGGTCTTTTGACAGCGAGCGAAGTATCAACCTGAAATACTAAGGAAGGAAATACAGGCTAAAATTCCTCCGAATAACTAAAACTTTTTTTTTTAGACGCCGGACTAGAAAAAAAGGAGAACAAGAAAATAAATCACAAGTGAGCTGGAAATTAAAAAGTGGACTCGTCTTGGAGTTGTGAGAAACAAGGCAAACCTTTAATTTGGATTTACGCGAGGAGGGAGGGAGAGTATGTAGCCTATAAATAATGTTTCAGCACGATTTTCAAAGTTTCATTTGCTACAAAAGTTACATTACTAAGCCAGTTGGCGTCTTACAGTTTACAATACTGCATATTAAAGTTCGGTAACAGAAGTCGCTAAATATTATTTATAGGCTGATGTCAAACGTTGGATGGCGCACCAAAAGACAACTCGAGGTGCGCGACATGAACCTCAACATTGCGAAAATTTTATTTTTCAAAATTATTTTGCGAAAGTTGACTCCATTTAAAAGTACTGTATAATACTTACACTGGTGTAATTTTTCTTCTTTGTTGTGTTTGACAGGTATGGCAAAAGGTCCAGTGCTGACACCTTAATTTCAGACCTTCTGATTGGTGAAACAGAGTCCCACCCCCAGACAAGGTAAGATTTATAATTGGACTTTAGGTAGCTCGTAATTGATTGTTTTATGGCAATAATATAATCAATCATAGTGTTCCACTCACCATTCTTTGCAGTGAACAATGAAATTGTGACTGATGAACACTGTTTATTGTGTAGTAAGATTTGTTTAATAATAAGAATTTATGGCTGTTTATTCACAGATATGAGGACCATTTGGTGTGGTGATCCCAGCAACTGTTAATCCAGTTATGTACATGTCCATCCTGTTAACTATCACGGCAACCAGATCTCATAAAAATCTTCTGCATCATCAGGATCAGCAACTTGCTGCAAAGTACCACAGCCATCGTCTGGATAGTGAAAATACTGCAGAACATTCAAATAACACATCAGATCATTGTCTGTACAAGTACACGTCTATGTGAAATGCTCTAACATATGAATATGGTTTTGTTGACATGTGCTCTCTCTAGGCTCATCGAAGTTAGCCGTTCAACAAGACAGTTGTACAGAGACTTACTGTGTGTATGTGTGTCGTGTCCATTGTAATCCTCAATATCAAAGGAGAACATTACTGACTGTACAGTATAACCGTGCTAATAAAGTCCACTATATTTGAAAAAGTCGTCTTTGTTTTTGTTTTATGCTTTCAATAAAACATGTCAGTCAAGTTTAAGAATATAATGAGAGTTTAGTGCAATGAAAATAAAACACAAAAAGTAAAAGTATGCTTTAAAAACAGCCCTTGCTTAAACAAGTCTCTGTTATTCTGACATGTATATGTAATTTAAATATGTTGTTGTAAAGTTGCTCGAAGGTCTTCAATTTTGTATGGCAACAAATGATATGTTGGTCATATACAGATTATGAGTTTGTTTAGACTAATTGTTGCTAATCATTGAAAGAGGGTCAAATCGTTTTGAACACAAATTCCAGTATAAGTTAAAAATATTAATTTAAGAATGCATGTAGACCATTACACTCAAATAAAGGAAAAAAAAGATCAACCAGAACATATAAATCAGAAAAGGTCTTTGCCAAAATTGACATATTTTGAAGATTAGGAAGATGAATAAAATAATTACGTAAAAATAATTTGCATTATAATGAAGATTACAAAAATCTGACGTTTGAAGCATTAAAAATGTACGCGTTGATCCACATATGCAAATTTTTGCTTTTTATGGCTTCAATGTTTTATCTTCTTCAATGTTTTATTATCTTCAGTTTTGTCAGACTCTGCTTGTCACGTATGTCTCCTGGGTCTTTCACTTTATGTCATTTATGTTTTGTCTAGGTCATGTATTCCAGTTTTGATTTCCTGTTTCCTGTCATATTAATCGTGCACACAGTTCATATATTTTAGTATCTTCTGAAATTACATCCTGTCAGAGTCTCTCAGCATGTATGTAGCAGAATATTGACACTACATCAAGGGTGATCTACCTGCCAGAGTTCCAACACACCTATCTGTAATTATCAAGTGCTCCTAAAGATCTGGTTCAGGTGTCTTGATCAGGGTTGCAGCTGAACTTTGCAGGAAGGTAGATCTCCAAGAACAAGATTTGGCACCCCTGCACTGCTTCTGCCATGTTGCAACATCCATGTGACCATACAACATTAGCCGTGATGCTGTTTTTTGAATATTACATATTCTGACAAACTGCTCATTTGATTTTTGCATACTATATAACAGGGCATATTCAGACACAGGGTGTATTTCAGTCATCTACCTTTAGTTCAATACTCATTATTAAGCATATTGCCAAAGGGGGGTTTCAGGCCTGTCCCACTGCCAAAACCAAGTACAGAAATGTCTAAATTCTCACAATGCACAGTAAAAACAGCTAACATCAACTGCTCACTATTTCATTTATCAGAAATGCTATTTTTTCCTTAGTCTCTCAAGCTGACAAAAATAGAGGGTAAGCACAGATTTTACAGTGATGCTTTACTTTTTACAGTGACGATGCACAAACAAATGGAATAACATTGTACTGCTTGCTGCATGCTATGCAAAATACATCGTATACTGCTTCAGATTTTTAAAAGTAGTATGTAAAACAGTGTACATAACAATAGACATTTTAAACAGCAGAATGCTGCATTATTAAATGACCTCATTAAATTGCATGCTTAACTGTGATTGATGTCCAGTTATCTTTAGCTGCATATTGCATAATTTGTCAAAACTGGCATATACGTACAGAATGTACTACACAAATAGTAGCACTAGTATGTTAGTGCTCAATTCTGGACATAGCTATAGGCCTGTTTGTCATTGTCCTTTGTCTAGTATTGACATGTTACAATGCACAGCATAAATGAGTACACTCCCTCTGAATAAATATAAAGATATATTTTCTTAATGATCACTAATATAATTCATGGAAAGATGGCAAAATTAAAATGTATTAAATGTATACTTAATAAAAACAACAAAATATATGCCAATATTTTCTGTAAGATAAGTAAATTAGCCAATTTTGTTTAAATGAAGGATTGCAGAAATGAGTACACTTTAGATTTAATTCAGCAAATGTATAATATTCTAGTACTTAGTACGTCCTCCAGAAATTTAAGTATACTGCTCTGACCCTTCTTGGCACTGAGTGTACAAGTTCATGACAAATTTTCACATCTGTCCTGTTTAACTCCTGGAGGACGACCTACTTAAATGCTCTGGTCTTTAATGGGGAGTTTTGCTCAGCTCGTCTCTACAGAATCCACCACAGCTGCTCAAGAGTGTTAAGATTGAGTGAAATACATGTCCACTGAAGAATTTTCACCTCGGGAGAATGAATATCTTCATTGTCATGCTGAAAAAAATGCCCAACATTGCAGGGAATGAGGGGAGGGTAGCATCTTCTGTTTCAAGTTTTTGTATTACATCACACAGTAGTGTGTGAATTCATGACAGCATTGATAAAGCACAACTCCCTCACACCTTCAGCACTCACTCATCCCTATATAAGAGCTTTACTACCACTGAACGTCACTGTGGGTACCAAGCACTTCTCACTGTACTCCTCCTCTAGAAACACCAGAACATTTTGGATGCTTTTGGATCCGAAATGATTGACTTGGTCTGTTGAGACCAGAGTATGGATTCCCAGAAGTCTCTATTTTTTAAATATGGGCCTTGGAAGAGGTTAAATGAGTTTATTTTGCTTTGGCTACAGTAGGTAATTCTAGTGGTGACAACAACCATGCATGTCCCTTCTGCAGGCTGCGTCATACTCCGTGAGATAAAGTGTCACTCTTTTCATAGCTTTTGCCGGCTCTGAGACACTTGCATGTTATTTCTCCTGCTCTTTTTCTAGCAAAAATTCACTCATCACTAAATGAAAACTTAAAGTGAAACCTGATTATTTCAGGAGCCTTGTCACAAGTCCATTGTTTTTGAATGTCGGAGCTACTTCTGCTGTATTTCCACACTTAAAACAATAATTTGCTATTCCTCTTGTACCGTTGTCCTCTTTTATGCTAAGAAATATGTCACCTGGCAGTTCTCTCCCAAGTGGTTCCACTGCTGCCAGCATTAAGTCTGAGTATGATTCAGTGGGCTATATAATACTTTTAATTGTCAGGAAATTACTTGTCTTTAAAAGTTTTGGTTCAGTATACTTACCTGTTGATCAAAAATAACCTTAAACCTATACACTTTTTTATTTTTTTATTATTATTTTTTTTATTTTGTAACTTTCAGGAGGGTGTACTCATTTTTGCAACACAACATTTTATCACTTTGATAAGAAAATCTTATTTTGCTGAATAATTTTGACATTCTCCTTTGGTAATTGATCAAGCAGGCTTGATGAAACATTATATCTCCAAAGAACCCTAACATGTCATCTAAGTAAAGAGTAATTGCTGAATTTGTTAAGTTTTAGAGGGGGTGTACTCATTTATGCTGTGCACTGTATGTTAATGGCTATTAGCAATATAGGTTATTTTAAGGTCAATTTGTTATGGAATATGGATTGATACAGAATACACTTTGTGGACTGCAAGCGGCACATTGCTAGTTAATAAAACATGGATCTAACTGTTCATATAGGCTAATGGCCTGTATGATTTGCTCATACTGATCCAAAAAGGAAGAACAGTACATTATTATCGCTGTACTACTCCACTGATGTGTTTACTGATGTGTTTCCAGAAGTGCAGACACCTTCACTAAGATGTGTTTCACCTGCATCTGTGTCATCCTCACCATCACATGAGACATTCAACCTACTAGACAAGAGGAACCGCAGAAAAGGCATTTTGTATAAAGTGCGCCCTCTTGTGTGTGTTCGAGCATCCAGTATCTTGCTGTTGTTTATTTTCTTAAAGCTGTGCCTTTTATAATCTTGCTAATTATATCAAGTACACCCTGTCAAGCTACATATTATAATATAAACGGCAGAGATATAAAGATAGATCTATAGTAAGCAGTGTTGGGGAGTAACGAGTTACATGTAATGGAATTACGTAATTTAATTACAAAACAAATGTAATTGTAATTAATTACAGTTACTGAGAAAAAATGTTTAATTAAATTACAGTTACTTTTGAAAATGTTAATGATTACAAAGGGGGTTACATTTGAATTTTTTCACACACACACACACACACACACACACACACACACACACACACGCACACACACACACACACACACACACGCACACACACACACACACACACACACACACACAAAATGATTTAATTTACTTCTTTCATAAATTACATTGACTGCTCTAAAATGAGACACCAGGAGTGTAGGACACAGAATAGGACACATGTTTATTCGATAACTGTTTTATTTCTTGTTTGGGTTTATGCATATGCTTTATTTTTTAAGATTATTTGTTTTTTTTTTTTCCAATGCATTTTTAGATACCAGTGTTTCCTGTCATAGCTATGCAAACATTTGATTTCAAAACCAGTATCATAGCTATTAAACTATTTCTTATTATGATTTTAAATCTATATTTAACCTCAAAATGATCTTAAAGTAAATAAGAGGTGTTAAGTCTGATTTTGTGGTGGCTGTGCTTTAAATTAAATTATTACACGGCTCTGTGGAATGCTTGATTCTGATTGGTCAGTCGTGACATTCCAAAGTATGTTATTCCTCCATAACAACTGGTAAAAGCTAATAACACAGACTCATCCGGGTAACTTAAGTCGGTGCTATATGCTTGCTAAGAACAGTTTTTCTTGGTGGAAGCTTTACGTTTGGTAGGCTAATTAAATATTAAAACTCAATTCAATATTATGTATACAATTTCTTAATTCTGTCATCCTGGTATCGTGGACTCGCTCTCTCGTTTCATACAAACGCAGCTGCTGCCATTTTGTTTTGTACACAGTAATAGATAATTAGCTAACTAACAAACCAGTACTGTAAGTAATAGTACTTAGTGTGGTGAAATGTTGTGTAATAAAAGTGGTATGATTGCACCGTAAATGACCGTCTAGTTTGAACTTGCCGCTTACTAACAACTGGTTTCTTCATGGAAGCTTTGCGTTCAGATATTTCAACTCAGATCACTGTTTCATGTCTAATTATTTACTTTTGTGGCAAGCAGCCGTGTAATAATGTACATCAGCCAGCTATCGCAAAATAAAGATGTACATTACTTATTATAATCTCAATTAAAGTGATGAAGGATTTTGAAAGTCTGTCAGCAATCAGTGTTGAACACTAACCCTGCCTGGTTTAAATGTTTCAAAATGATTAACAGTTGAAAATATTAGAAATTTTGAAAAGTAATCAAAAAGTAATCAAGTGTAATAAGTTACGTTACTTTAATAAAGTAATTGAAAAGTTACACTACTTATTACATTTTAAATAGGGTAACTTGTAATCAATCTGTAACCTATTACATTTCCAAAGTAACCTTCCCAGCACTGATAGTAAGGCCTACTTACAATTTGCCTGTTAAATATAATGCAAATTGTATGGGAAAACAGTCGCCCTGATTCTTATCGTTTGTCCTGTTTTAATCTTTGGATAATATGAATTCTAATATTAAAGTCATTCTAATATGCTTATACACAAAAGTAAAAAACCCGCTAAACTTCATTCATTCTTATTCACTAAATAAAACACCCACACATTGCCCTGCCTTCTCTTACATTGTTAAAACATTAATCAATGCAACATTGCATCCACCAGCATAATCTGCCACGAGAGGGCGAGGCGTAAAGCCAGAGTGCGTTCTGATTGGTCCATTCACACAGACGTCACTCGCAAGGCGAGGCTTAGGGTTTGATTGGCATTGTGTGTGTCCGGTCCGAATAGTTAGCCACGGGACCCACGACTACCGAAAGCTTTGAATATCTGACCGGGACGACTGGAGAGGATTTGGAACAAACCAGGTGAGCGCATAGATCATATTATTTGCAAAGTGCGGATCGTAGCAAGTTGTGTTTCATTTAAAAGTAACATTATATGTGCTGAGAAGAGCCACTTTTGGGTAGAAGTGACTTTGCCTTTGGAAGTCCAGCCCCCAGCTGTCCTTTTCTAGTGTGCGTGACTTGTGCATGTTGTGTGTGTGTGTGTGTGTTTGGAAAGCACCAGGTTCGGTCACTGATGAGGGAACAGTGTCTTGAGTGTCTGTCCTCATCTGTCCAGTCATGGTTCAGGTGAAACAGGTTATCTGCTTTGCTCTTTGAATAAATAACAAAAATGGCCGCGCGTGTGAAAACATGTGTAAGGAATATAGTTTGTAAATACTATAGATCATCTTTTGCCAGAATAGATTTTGTTTGCCTCGTTCTGCCGATATTGTTCTGTCTATGCTCATCGGCTGGTATCATTCATTGATTGAACGTCCCGCGCTGCGGTTTTGATCAGAATCAGCTTTATTCGCCAGGTGTGCGCAAACACACGAGGAATTTGTTGTGGTTTTTTAAGGTGCTCCTGGTACATACATACATGCATACACATCTGACATGAGAACAGAAAAAAACATTTAAATAGTAAGACTTAACAATAAATAATATTAATGTGTATGAATCTGGAACAGTAGATTTATGTACAGATTTCGGAGCTCGGAGCAAAAAAATGTCCCGTGGGAATGAAAACATTGTTTGAAAGGACTATGTCATGCAACTTATTCATAAATAAATCTTAATCGAGCATATCTGCGATTGTCTCCTTTTCTGACTGTATGTAAAACGATACATTGTATTCTGTAGGAAGAGGACATGGTGGGTGTCCTTGCGCATTTCAGCTTCTGTCGGCCTCAGTTGTATTGTTTTAAAGGCGGCTATCAATTGAAAACCGTTCTACTGTGCGAAAACGGCTAAATATTGCAGCCTGATAACTACACGGAGTGTAAAATTCTCGCTTTATTCATAATTACGTAGTGTCCTACCAACTCGAAACCTGGACATCTGCCTGTTTAAACATTTCCCTTAGAAGTAACCGGGGAATCCCTCTACGTCATTACGCAGAAGACTTGGGGTTCCAAATGGGCGTGGCTTTAATTAGCTGTCAGTGTCAGAAAACTTTAGCGCAATTTATTATTTTCACCCCTCCACATTTTTATTTTTTTCTTCCACCTTTAACATACAATGTCTTAGGCTAATTCATACATTTGACCTAATAAAATACTTCTTAACAGTAAATTTCACTTATTTTGTCTTGTCAATTAATTGTCTTTATTGTTCTTAGTAGAATTGTCTTATTTACATTTTATTTTTGCTACATAAAAGATCTCAAATCCTCAGTGTTGATAAATGTTGCATAATTAATGTCATTTGTATCTCATAAATTTATCATTTATGAATTAACTCCCACAAATGAAAATATAGGCTACTGTATGTCCCCTTTAACAGGTTTTATCTAAAAATGAAAAATCATGTAGACATAGTATCAAATCCACCAAGTGCAATCACTTGTGATCAACTTTTTGTGATCAACTTTTTATTGTCTTTCAAATAGACATAAAATAGCATAATTGGAACAAACAATCAAGGAAGAAAGAATAACAGACATATTGCCAACAATTTCACAGTCAGACAAGAAAGAAAGAAAGAAAACAAACAAACAAACAAATAAATAAATAATAAAATAAGCAAGTGTAAAAAGGGATAAAATAGGTCTAAATAAATGAACAAATAAATACAAGGGTTACATTATTATTCATCATACATATAATCATTCCTTTATATAATCCAATAAGGTGGAAGAAAAATGTTGCCATGCATCAGTGGTCCCAGGTTTGGCCTTATTAATTTGTGCTGTTGTACACTCACAAGTACATTTGCCTCATTATTAACATTTATTAACACACAACTCTTCAACAAATCTCTAGTGAGTTTGTCTCCCTCACAATTCTTTACTTAGTATAATACTATTCAGTTTTGTATTATAATTTTACTTAAACTTTGCCCTCAGCCCAATGGAAAAATTGTACAAAATTATGAAGCATAAATAACACAAATGAAAATGTAGATATTGTTTCTTTTTAATAGAAGAATCTTATACTTAACATGATGAGAATTGTTGTTGTAGCTTTTCATTATTTGTTTTGCTGTAACACTTGGCACAATCAGCGTAATCCTCTTATTTGCACGGCACTTCATCATGCAAACTGACCTAAATTTTCATGCGAGGGGGGTTTGCAGGGGGATGTGCCATACCCTTTGTTGAGAGACAAGTGTGTGTGCGTTCCATCAAGTTCACTAATTATCACGCATTTCTTGAGATGTCAGCTTCAGCAGCACAGCCTGTGGGAAGGACATTAGGCTGTTGGCAAATCCAGGTTACCAGACACTCTTTATGAGACTAGATAGACTAGAGAAGCATTCGTAATAGAATGTTAATGGATGCATATTTTTGTTATTTTAGAAAAAAATATGAAACGATAACATTTTTTAATGTGTTTTATGATTGTCTTTTTGTGCTACTTTTTTAATGCTCAGAATATTTTCAGGATTTGTTTTTTCTTTAAAAGCTTGTATAAGTTTGGCCTTTTTATAGTAACGTGTTCATGTAAAGAAAGTTTCCAGTAATGACACAGAGATTCACTGAAGCTTGCAGAATTACACAGTCCCTCGAGAATCCATCTTTTTTCAACATGTATGTTGGGCACCTATTTTTATCTGTCATGTAATATGCATAGCACACTCTCCAACTTTTTCACTTGAAATGAAAATGCCTATGAACGCTCTGACTTCTGACTACTCCTGTATATAGACTGATAAAGGAATAGTTTACTCAAAAATGAAAATTTGCTGAAAATGTACTCATCCTGAGGCCATGCAAGATTTAGATGAGTTTGTTTCTTCATCGGAACAGATTTGGAGAAATTTAGCATGACATCACTTGCTCATCAATGCACTGAATGGGTGCCGTCAGAATGTCCAAACAGCTCATAATAATCCACAAGTAATCCATATGTCTCCAGCCCATCAATTAACATCTTGTGAAGGGAAAAGCTGTGCATTTGTAATAAACACATTTATCTTTAACGCATTTTAACTTTAAATTGTCACTTCTGGCCAAAATATGGGTCCATAATTCATAATAAGTCCATCCCCTGTTGTCCTCTTGCATCAAAATCTAACAACATATTTTTTTAAAACTGTTTTGGCCTGTTTTTGCTTGTAAATGGTGCTCAATCTCTGCATATTCTTCTCCTGATTCAGACAACAAACTCATAGGCCTACATCTTGGATGACTTGAGGTTGAGTAAATTTTCAGCAAATTTTAAATTTTTGGGTGAACTGTTCCTTTAGGAAATACATTTCATGGTTGTTCAAATCTGTTATATTAATTCATGATTGCATAAGCTTATTTATGTGTGTCGTATTCAAACAATATGAATGTCACATCATTATGTATGTCAGATGGCAAATATACTGCTAATAAATCATCACCATGTATTGCTTTTATAAAGACTTCATTTTTTAAGTTTGTGACATCAAGAGATGAATGGAGCAGAAGTGGTGTGGATTTTGCTTAACACAACAAACCAGCCAATTGCCTCCTGACCTCAAATGACAGTTCGCACAAAGACCCGCTGTGTCAGGAACAGGGCTGTGACAGTCTCCGTCCCGACCCAAGAGGAGAATTGTGAGAAGTGTGTGCATTTGCTCGAGCAGTGTTAAATGGTCCTTCTCTCTCTATAGATTCGCCACTTGCCTGGAGCAGTGGATGAGAAGTCTGTAGCAGATTGGGGAGGGAGCAGGAACAGCACCGTCCAAGTGAGTTATGTGTGAGTGTGTCATTGTGATCAAAGGAGCGTGTGTGTTAATCGATCCAATGTTACTTGAAAGTATATGAACTGTATTAGTGAGTGTGACATTGTCTTCACAGCTGGAATCTCATTGATCGGCAGCCATGATCACAGGTAGAGATGGTGAAGTGAGCAGGAGAGAGATTGAGTGCACTTATCTGGTCAGCAACTTTCTATGAGAGTACAAGCACTTTTTGTAGGCGAGTTGATAAACTTCTGTAAAACAGCATGTAATTAGTAAATTAAGTTTAAAATTAAATCACCTGTATAAATAGTTGTAGGGATGTGAGAGATGTAACCACGCATAAAATGAGAGAGATAAATAAGATTTTAGATGTAAAATAAATTTAATCTAAAACAGTTTAATTTCTCTGCATATTCAAGTTTTTTTTTTTTTTTTTTTAATTGTTGAATATGGTGCATAATTGATAGTATGTTCATTAGAAGTTGCAGAAATGCAAATGACTGACATTTTGAAGGGTCAAACTGTAATATCAGCAGTATCGAGATACCACTATAGTTTTTATTATTTTGATTTTTATTAATTGTATTTATTTGAATTTGTTTAAATTTTTATATTTTCTATTTTTATTCTGATTTTAGTACAAAAATAATTTTGGGGTTTTTGATACTTTTATTATCATTTTTGTTTTTTAAATATGTCTATAGTTTTTTTCATTAATTTTTATTTCAGTTTTAGTTTTAGTTATGTTAATACCAAGTTAAACTAAATGGAAATGAGAAGTGTTTAATTGGCAACTACTTGAAATAAAATACATTACGTTTTTATTTATTTATTTACTTTTTATATTTTATTTTAATATATATTTTTATTTCAAGTAACACAAATGGATTTTTTATGGTTTTAGATTTAATTTTAGCTATAATAATTATAAATATAAGTGCTTATTTGGGAAGGTTTACAATGTATTGTAACTCCATTATTTGTTGGTCAGGTAAGTCCTCATAGTCTCTCTCCACACATTTAAGCCTACTAAAATATATTTAATGTTAATATTATGTAATTGTTAACTAAATATACTTACAGTGGGAAATCAAAGCCTTCATTTGGGTTTGATTAAATTGGTTTCTTTTAATTACGTCTGTTGGACATGGTAGACATAAAATGCTGCTAAAGGTACATTCTGCAGTTGCTACAGGCTTATATTAGTACTTCAGAGTTGCAAAGGCTCTTTTTGTGTAGCCTTGAGTTAGCCTGCAAGCTAATACCTTACAAAGATAATGGGCTTTTTCTGCGACTGCAGATTGCACCTGAAAGCTGATGATGATTTGCATGTTCCTGGGCTGTCAGAGGTAATTTGTTAACTCGGTGTCTCCTGATTTACTTCTTTGGAATCATTTTCTCATATTTATGTTTGGAAATGAGTGTGAAATTAACCAAAATCGCTATTTGTTTAACTGGCTAACGCGAAAGGTTAAGATGGCAGCTAAATTCAGCTTCTAAACGCACTTCACTTTCCTCCTAAATGCATCATTTAAAGCACATGTGCAGTAAACATATGGACCTTTACTGGAAGTATCTCAGCCCTCAAGCATTATTCATCACCTCTTTTTTTCCTGCCTCTTCAATGAGTCATTTACACACCTGATGATCAGACGTGCCAAATCAGCCATGCTCCAACAAGCACATAATGGATTCTGTAATCCACCACGGTTGTATTGAGATTAAAATCCAACAGATTTACAGAAGGCAATGCCATGAGAGGGGGGAGGAAGAAAGGGAGATGTGGGGGAGGGGCGCTGGATTAGGGACAGATCCTATCCTCTTACGGCACAGCTGTGCAAGAGAGTGACTATCATTGCTGGATGCCTCTACAAACTGACCTCAGATCAGACTTGGCTACTGTATCAGTATTAAACAGAGAAATGTATATTTTAGACCAGCCATTTGGATGAGCTATGACTATGGCTTCTGAATATGTCTTTTTACATGGAACAGTTTGGCCATGCTATGCTATATATATTTTTTTATATAATTGTACAAAATATGTTGTATATGTAAAAAAAAAAAAAAAAAAAAAAACTTTCATTGTAACAGTTTAGATCAGATGGCACCAACCTGGGAATCACAGTCGAATTAAGATTCATTCCATCCGGATCAAACATTATTTTTCATACCTTCTTGTAATATACTATAAACTATAAACTTTGCTGGAGTCCCGTCCCCCGTCCCCCCCACATATAAAATTTTGCATTATTATTTTTGTCATTATTGTCTTACTTTTTTTTTTAAATTTGTGATTATTTCTTTCTTTCAAATTAGAATTGTTTGGAAAATAATTTCAGTTTTATTAAATTTAGTCTTTCGTAATTTAAGAACAGAATGTCCAGTATATATATATATATATATATATATATATATATATATATATACATACACACACACACACACACACACACACAAACACAAACACACACACTTTTGAATGGCAACATGTACATTGCCATTCAAAAGTTTGAGGTCAGGAAGTTTTTTTTTTTTTTTTTTTTTTTTAAGAAATTTTTTATTTATTTATTTTCACATATATATGCATAATATTTGTTTATTTATTATAGTAAATAAATATTGTTTGTTTATTTATTTATTTTAGCAAGGAATGTGTTTTTACTGTGTTTTTAATCAAATAAATGAAGACTGTGCATAAGAGATTTCTTTCAAAAACATGAACAAATCTTACAGACCCCAAACTTTTACAGTAGTGTATTTTAATACATTTCAGATATATTATATATTCAGAATATATAAATCTAAGTTTTTATAATTAGTGCCAGTGGTTAATAATTATGTTCAAAGAAACCGACTTGACTGTAAAATTGTATCCAAAATTAGGTGGTTATTCCTTAAATATCCAGTTTGGTTGAAATTCTTGGTATGATGGTCATGAAATGAGACTAAATGAACTAAAGATTATAATGTGTCATCACTTTCAGAGTAAAACTATGTGAGCTGCTGCTAATACATCCAGCAAGCTAATGCATTTGACCCCAGCTAACATTATCAGCACTAAAACACCTCAGCCTACCAGCTAATTCAGTCCAAGCATTAAACATTATACAATCAATACAAGCATTCAAAGCTTTTTGCTTTTGACTGTTGGCAGAATAACTGTGGCCTGCTCAAAACGAGACAGTAAATATGAAAATCCTTCATATACAGATCATTTGGTCTTGTGTTGAAGAATTTCTCACTGTGAAAATTCGGACACGGCAGCATGGACTTGCAGTATGTTTATGAGCAGGATTGGGACAAAGAGAGTGAGACTTGCAGAAAAATCAACGGGAGACATGTTGAATGAGGGTGGGTGAATCTCAGGTTGGCCCCTCAGTCTCCCAGTTTGAGAGCTTATATAAGGACACTTATGTAAGATCCAGTGGGGGGCTTAACTGGGCGATGGGCTATCTCTGATGTGAGGGGGTGGAGCCTGAAGCAGCAGGAGGGGATTGTGAGATTAGATGTTTAGAGGGAGGGATGTATGTGTGTTTTTAAGTGAAGCGCTAGTAAGAGGATCTGTGTATGTGTATGTATGTGTATGTGTGTCTCCACATCTGTGTTTGGTCAGAGTCTGGAATACTCTCCTTTCTTTCTTTGGATGTCTCTCGTCCTCTTTTTCTTTCTTTTTTCACTCTTCTACCTCCTGCCAGCTTTTTACAGAGTCAGTGTAGAGAGTAGTTTCTGTCTAGGTTTTTATTTGATCAGTCTTTGCTTTCATTGGCAAGTCAGCATTTTCCTTGCGGTTCAGTAGAGCAGAGGTCAGATTTGACAGCAGGAATGATTCTCACTGTGGGCGAAACGTTCTCAAACGGAGCAGGTTCTGACTCGGATGCCGGGGGCATTGGAGAAACTGGGGAGGGGGTGTCTGAACTTGTTGAGAGCGAAGACACTTCTGGAGGTTAGAGATCTTCTTGTTTTTTTTCATATCCTCTGTAATTATATGTTCAAATATGAATGACATTTCGTGGCTCTTAGAGGAGGGGTGTGAAATACTCTAACCAAACCAGAAGAGAACATGAGTGGGTTGCCAGGTTGTTTCATAGTGTGCTGACCAGAGTAGAGAATGTGGCTTGTAGCGATGGTTTGACAGACGTGTTATATATATATTTGTTCCATTTATGTATTTTTATATTGTGTTAATGGAAATTCATGCAGAGTTTGAGGGTGAGAGAGGATCTCTTGTAGAACTTGAGATAACAATGCAATGTACGTATATGTTATACACATCATTCAATCAACATTCATTTGTTGTCTAATAGTGATCAGATATTTTTTAGGTGGTGGAACAGTTCAACAAAAAAACAAAACAAAAATTGCAGACGAACTAACACTCTAAATCTGAGGGAAACTACTTCTATCTCAAGTTAGTTAGCCTACCTGCAATTTTCTATCTTGAAATAGCTTCACATTTATTGCTCCAGAATTTGGCGGACGAATGTTTTTTCTTTTTTCACTGAATAACTAAATTGCTAGTTAATCAATGTTTATATATTATTATTTATAGTCAGTATAATAATAATAATGTTTGTACTGAGAATCTGACTTATTAGAAATATTGCTTTTTTTGTTTTTTGTTTTTTTTTCTCCTTTGAATGAACTTTCTTCATTCATTGGAAAAAAAAATATTCAGTTGATGTTATATGCAAAATTAAAGAGATATTCAGCTAAAAAGTTTTAGCTGAGAATATGTAGAATATAGAATATATTTTGAGAAAACTTCAGTCACTGATTTCATATGTGTTTGTGTCTGTTACTTGGAAAATTCTTCTTGTGACATTTAGCGCTGACTGTTTGCATGGAATTTACACTAAATCATTTGTGTAATTAAATCTTTGGGAGTGTAATAACAGTTCATGCCAAAACTGTAATTTAACTGGCAAACAGAGCTCTAATGTCTCTAATTAGGTCTTTAAAATAAACCAAATTAAAACACAGTTTACAGAATATTACAGATATGAGAGGACATTTTTATTAAAGGGTGTGCACACACAATTGCATGCTCTCATTTTTGAATGTGTGTGCAGCTTCATTTGTGTTTTATTTCCTCCTCAATTGTTTATTACTCTGTCAGTTCATCCATTATGTACTCTGTTCAGCCAAATAAGGGAGGCCCCAGGGTGTATCTCTCTGTGACATATTTGCAATAGAAAATAAACAGTGGCACAATGTCAGAACTTACTGATGGTTGTTTCTGGACTACAACACTGTCTGACCTGAATTAAGTGAGTGGAACTGAACCACTGAACTGATGTTAAATATTGATCTGTTGATCTCGCCTACTGTTTCCTGATGGAGAGTAAGTGTGTAAGCACACATTCACGCTCTGTTCTGTTCTACTGTCACAGATGGATTACACTACTGCAGGCTATGACCTGTGTAGTCACGTGACTCACTGAGCACTCGGCCACGCAAAATGGTTGTGTTTGTAGATGTGGAGGGAGATTTCTCTATGTCCGTGTTAGAGAGTGGTCTTATGAACAGAATGACTACACAAAGTAAAAAAAAAAATTAATTAAATAAATAAATAAATAATAAATAAATATATATTAAATGTATTTTTAATATTTAAAAAAAACATTTAGTTTTTTTTACATTTTAAATGCATTTTTTAATTTTATTTATTTTGAAAGTATTAAATAAATAATTATTTAAATAATTAAAAATAATTATATTTATCTTGTTATAATACATTTAATTAAAAATATACACTAGAGGTCAAAAGTTTGGAATAATTAAGATTTTTGAAAGAATTCTCTTATGCTCTAAGTGGCAATAGACAGTGATTCAAAGTTACCTACTTGCCCCAAACTTTTGAATAGTAGAGTATCATGGATTCCACAAAAATATTAAGTAGAAAAACAGTTTCAACACTGATAATAATAAGAAATGTTTCTTGCAGAACAAATCAGCATATTAGTGCGATTTTTGAAGGATCATGTGACACTGAAGACTGGAGTAATGGCTGCTGAAAATTCAGCTTTGCCATCACAGGAATAAATTACATTATAAAATATATTCAAACAGAAAGTAGTTTTTTAAATTGTAATAATATTTCACAATATTACTGTTTTTACTGTATTTTTCACTGTATCAAAATCTTAACAATCTCTTATCTTTTGACCTGTAGTGTATATATTTTTTAAATTCTTCCTTTATGACTTTTATAGCCTTATAATTATAATAATATATACTATTAGTCAATATACTTGGCATCTCTTTCTATTTACACACATACAACTGAATACTACATGTGTTTCACACACTATACTGGTTTACACTCAGGAAATGTCCTGAGTGGATCAAATGAACTCTGAAGACAAAAGAATAGCTAAACATGTACGATAAACAGATGATAGTATTGTGGAAGGGGGTGTTATATTTCAGCCATCTGTTATTGTGATGTGAAGTTTGTTTAATCCTGCAGGTGAATCTTTCGCCCTGTCCTCTAACCCTGGTGTGTAATACTCAGCGTGTTGCAGGTGTGTCTTAATGTTTCTCTTTGTATGCGTGCAGCTATGCAGCAGGTGTTGGATAACCTGGGCGAGTTGCCTGCCACCACCGGGGCTAAAGACATTGACCTCATCTTCCTCAAAGGCATCATAGAGAGTCCTATCGTCCGCTCGCTGGCCAAGGTATAGCGCACACATCTGCCTAGAATTTACTCTAGCTGATTTGAATTGCTGATGAGGTTAATCTGAAAACAAATTTAATTTGTGACTGATTAAGACTGAATGATATGAATAATTATTAGATATTAAACTTGTGTTTGAACAGTACACTCATTATCGACACATTTACAAAGTCATGCAGACTTGTTCAATCAAATGGTGGCATGCTGATTTGTGTTAAATACACAGATGGGCAGCTAGACATGGTCAGAATTATCCATTCATGGATCGACTGATGAAATGATGAGATGTTTGTGATTAGGCTCATGAGCGTTTGGAGGATGTGAAGTTGGAGGCAGTGCAGGAGAATAATGTGGAGCTTGTGACTGAGATTCTGGGTGACATCAGCGGACTGAGCGTACGAGATGACAGCGCAGCAGAGCTCTCCAAAATCCTGCAGGAGCCCCATTTTCAGGTATAAAGCTTTCCAGTACCTTCCTGTCTCATCTCTTTTTGTGTCTTCTCTTCTTGTACCTTCTCACCTCACTTAATCTCATACCTTCCCTCCTTGTCTCATCTCATCTCATTCAAACTTCTCGTTTCATCTCGTACCTTCTCATCTCATTTAATTGCATACCTTCGTTTCTTGTCTCATCTAATCTCATCCCCTCTCTTCTCGTTTTATTATATGCCTTCTCTTCTTGTCTTTTCTTGTACCTTTTCCTCTCATTTCAATCTCACACCTTCTCTTCTCATCTCGTACATTCTCTTCTTGTCTCATTTCATCTTGTACCTTCTGTTCTCTTTTCATCTCATTCCTTCTCATCTAATGTCATACCTTCTCTTCTTGTCTCACCTTGTACCTTCTTTTGTCTCATCTCATACCTTCTCTTCTCGTCTAATCTCATTTTGTACCTTTTTGTCTCATCTCATCCCTCTTCTTTTCTTCTTTTCTGATCTCAACTTGTACCTTCTCTTCTTGTTTCAGCTCATGCTTTCTCTTCTCATCTCATCTTATACCTTTTCCTCTCGTCTAATCTCGTACCTTCTCTTCTCATCTTGCACATTCTCTTCTTGTCTCATTTCATCCTGTACTTTTTGTTCTCTTTTCATCTCACACGTTCACAACTAAGCTCTTACCTTCTCTTCTCATACCTTCTCATCTCTTTCGTCATCTCATCTCATCTCATCTCATCTCATCTCTTACCCTCTCTTGTCTCACCTTGTACCTTCTCCTCTCATCTTGTCTCATCTCGTACCTTTTCATCTCAGCTCATCTCATTTCATACCTTATCTTCATCTATCTTAATGCTGTTGTCTCATCTCATAACTTCTCTTCTCATATTGGCTCATTTCTTGGCACCTTCTATTCTGATCATTCTGTCATCTCATCTTGATCCCTCTCTTTTTGTCTCATCTCTACCTTCTCATCTTGTACCTTCTTATTTTTTCTTAAATATTCCTCACTATATTTTCTAATTTTTTCTGCAATATTTTGTTCTCATTTTCTCTCTTTATTTCAGTCTCTTCTGGAAGCCCATGACATGGTGGCATCAAAGTGCTATGAAGCCCCACCCCCTCCTGAAGTAACCAATGATGCGGCAGTAAACAACGCTCTTATGCAGGCTGATGCAGTCAGGATGATTGGCATCCGCAAGAAAGCAGGAGAACCTCTGGTGTGTGTTTGTGAATATATAAATTTATATGTGACCACATGTTCAATCACCACTTTTAAACTCTCAACCAGTCATAATTTAAGCCAATATCCAACCGAGCAAAAGTGCCTGTATGTGTGCCTGTATGAGATTTTTTACTCATGCTATCGTTTCGCCCAGGGTGTGACCTTCCGAATGGACAAGGGTGACCTAGTAATCGCTCGCATCCTCCACGGAGGGCTGATTGACAGGCAGGGGCTGCTGCATGTGGGTGACATCATAAAGGAGGTGAATGGGAAGGACGTTGGCAATAATCCCACTGAACTCCAGGAGATGCTCAAAGAATGTAGTGGAGGAATAACACTGAAAATACTGCCCAGCTACAGAGATGCTCCAGCGCCACCACAGGTGCACACACAAACATATACACTAGGGATGTGCATCTCCATAACTGAGGCCGATGCGATACGCATCTCGATGCATAGCTAAACGATACGATACATTGAAGATACATATGTAGCAGCTAGCGATGTGATACGATTCACCCCTATTACGATGCAGTGCGACTCGATTTTGATTCAGTTCAACACAATGCGATTCGATGCAATATGACGCAATGGAAAAAATATGATCGCTTTTATTTCTTTGGTTCAGACAGACAGCAAATCATAAATTAACTTATGTGTCTTCTGACTTCTAACGCCTTGAGGCCTGTTTCATAAAACAAGTTTACCTAATAGACCAGGCTTATTTCAGTTAGTCTGACTCATTGTCAAATGATTTGGTTCCATTTAACAAAGATCAACCTCAGTCACTGTGGGAACTTATGGTGGAAAGCTAACCTGGTCCAGGGCAGGCAAACACTTTTTCATAACACTTTTTAAACCGATGCATCGCATTGTTCACTTTTTTTTGCCGATGCACCGAGGGAATCGGGGAATCTTCCCATCCCTAATATACACTGCTGCTCATGAGTTTAAGGTCATTAAGATTTTTTAAACGATTTTGAAAGAAGTCTCCTATGCTCAAGAAGGCTGCATTTATTTGATAAAAATGCAGTAAAAACAGTAATATTGTGAAATATTATTGCATTTAAAAATAACTGTTTTCTATTTTAATATATTTTTAAATGTCTTTGGTGTCACATGATCCTTCAGAAATGATTCTAATATGCTGATTTGAAATAGAAATAGAAAATTAATTGAAATGGAAACCTTTTGCAACACTGTGACTGTTTACTGTCCCTTTTGATCAACTATTTGCTAAATAACCCCAAACTGTAAAAACAACTGCATATGTAGACGCTAAATATGCATAATCATATTCAGTCATATCAACCAGTATTTGTTTTATAATATCTAAAATGCACATGTAGACTTGTGTGCATGCTGAAACACGTATTCAGCATCCATCCTTGGGGTTGCATTTGGCCATTTGTGAAATCCCATGATTCTTTGTAGTAAAAAAGATCCCTGAGAGCCCTATTAATAACACTCCACATGCTATCTGGGGCAAGACATGCATACACGCACAATTCAATCTTATTACATGGCTCCTGGTATTTTCTCTGTATCTCACATCTCCCTCTGTGTACATAATGTATTTATGGCTTCTCAAGAAGCTTTTAGAACGGGATTCTGCTAATAACATAAATCGTTTTGTTATTGTGATTCAATTTCTAAAAGTCAGTGACACTAGGCCTCAGAATAAGGCTTCTTATTTAAATGCATTTATGTAAATATTATATCATCCCCTCCTCCTCAAACTGTGGTGAACCTGGAGATCTGCCATGGAAATTTAGTCCCTACACTTGTCGGATCATGACGCTTGATCTAATAAGAATGTGAACAGTTTGAGTGCAAACTTTCCTGAGACAGATAGTGTGACATTTTCTCAGTCATTTGCTTATTGATAAATAATTGGAGAAGTATTAGTGGATATAATAATTATGCTAAATGCTTTAATGTTTAGATTAATCCCACCTGTTCTGTTTCTCTCAGGTTTATGTGCAGCCACATTTTGACTACAATCCAGCCAATGACAATCTAATTCCATGCAGAGAGGCGGGGCTTGCTTTCAAAAGGGGTGATATCCTGCAGATTGTCAACCGAGAGGACCCAAACTGGTGGCAGGTGTGATTACTGTGGTTTTTACTTACCTGTTCTCTTCTCACTCATGTGTATTGGTCTGTTACTGTGCTTCACTGAACATATTGTTTTGACTGACAGGCATGCCATTTAACCGAAGGAGGTACTGGGCTGATTCCCAGTCAGTTCCTGGAAGAAAAGAGGAAAGCATTTGTTCCTAGAGACCTGGATGGAGCAGGTGATGCACTTAAACACACTACTGTCGCCAAAACGTGAAATGAAACCAAATGACAGAAATATTCTATTAATGTATTTTGCTTTCGCAGTATTAACAAGTGAAAACTATTGTAGACCTTTGTATGGCATACATATTTGTCCATTTATAATTGTACCACAAGCCTACAGAAAATACAAACGTAATGCCATCTAGTGGACAATTGTAGTATTACATTGCATAATATATCTCTTTCACTCATCTTCTCCTTTTCTGTTTTTTTTTTCAGGAATCCTGTGTGGAACAATAACTGGTAAAAAGAAGAAAAAAATGATGTACCTCACTGCCAAAAATGCAGGTAAGCAGATAAAAAATACTTGGTTTGTTTTATTAAATTTTTATAAAATTGTAATTCGAAAGGTACTTAATTAAAATAAATAATACAAAATATTTTTAAAAATAATTTATTTATTGTTCTTATTATTATCAATGCTGACATTTTTTTTTTTGTCGCTTAATATTATTGTGTAAACATGATGCATTTTTAAATTTCAAAGAACAGCATTTCTTTGAAATAAATTTGTAAATTTCTTTGAAATAAATTTGTAATGTGTTGTTGCTGAATAAAAGTGTTAATTAGCACGTTTATTAATTTCTTTTTGTTTTATTTCACAAAATTACTTTTTTTTTTTTTTCAATGTATTTTTAATCAAATTTATGCAGACTCTATGTGCATAAGAGACTTAATTATGAATTATTATTAATTATTCCCAACTCTTTGACCGGTAGGGTGTGTATATATATGTATATATAAAAAATTTGCAATTACTAATTTAGATAATAGACTTAACATATATATGCATCTTTATTCTAATATTGATAAATTCATTGTGTCTCCTCTCCTCTATTGTTATCCTACAGAGTTTGATCGGCATGAGCTTCAGATCTACGAGGAAGTAGCGCGTATGCCACCGTTTCAGAGGAAAACTCTCATTCTGATTGGAGCACAAGGAGTGGGGCGTCGTAGCCTGAAAAACAGACTAGTTGTACTACATCCCACCCGCTTTGGTACCACTGTACCACGTGAGTACCTGATAAATACTCTTATCTCGAAAATATAAATAAAACACAAATAGCAAAGCAATTCACGTTCTTATCCATAGGTTTACCCATTTCTTTTCTTCTGTCTCAATATCTCAGACACGTCTCGGAGGCCTCGCAATGACGAGCAAGATGGTCAGTCATACAGATTTGTAACACGTCTAGAGATGGAGATGGACATCAAGGCGAGCCGGTACCTGGAACACGGAGAGTATGACGGCAACTTGTACGGTACTAAAATTGACTCCATCCATGAGGTGGTGAACACTGGCCGCACATGTATCCTGGATGTCAATCCCCAGGTGAGTGTCTCTCAAAGTCTGAGAGGTTCACAGATATGATATTATGTCATTTAGGCTAATTCGAATGACAGAATATATACACCACCATTCAAAAGTTTGGGGTCAGAAAGATTTTTTTAAAGAAATTAATACTTTTATTTAGCAAGGATGCATTAAATTGATCAAAAGTGACAGTAAAGACATTTATAATGTTACAAAAAATTGCTGTTCTTTTAAACTTTCTATTCATCAAAGAATGCTGAAAAAAAGGTATTTTTGATCAAATAAATGCAGTTTTGGTGAGAATAAAAGACTTTAGACTTTATTCTAACATATAATTCTATTTAATCGCATTATTATATATTAAATATTTAAAATAAATAGTTAAAAAGTGATGATAAAATTTTCCGGAACTGAGCACATTTTCCATAATCTTTAGACATTTATTCTCATCACATTTCAGTATATTTAAATGTGCATCTATTAGGGACACTACTTTATACTTTCTCTATTTCTACTCAAATGTTTCTCACTTACGAGACTTAGACTGCATTTTGGTGGCCTACATAACAGAGGTCCCCCGGTGGAGGTCACATGAGAATAAACACAACCTTTAACCAAACATACCACAAACTTTTTCCAGTGAGCTTCACCTTATGTTGTGCACCAGTCAACCATCATATAAACACGGAGGATACTCAGTGTGGGAAGCGGACAGGCTCATGCTGTCATTTCAGCTGTTTAGAAAGGCTTTTTACAGCTGGCAATACATTTGTGCACCTTTAATACAGTCATGAGATATCAGAGACTTAAACCATATAATGTGTAATCAAACCCCTTGATATGGCCGTTTTATCTTTATGTTCTAAATGTTAACTGTTTTTTACTTTTATTTCATCTGTCCTCAGGCTCTGAAGGTGTTAAAAACTGCAGAGTTCATGCCATATGTCGTGTTCATCGCAGCGCCAGAGTTCGACACACTAAAGGCTATGCACAAAGCTGTGGTTGATGCTGGACTCACCACCAAACAGCTCACAGTGAGTCCTGTTCAACTTTCCCAGGGCTGGTGTCCTGAAAATATGACCTAGCACTCCGGATGACCTACCCACACTATATTTGCATAATTTTAAGTTTATCGGTTAGTCCAGCATCAGAAAATATGCTACCCATGATGGTAACACATCCTGCAAGCATTTCCTGCTTGGTGACATGCGCTACCTACCTACTTCAGCATTTATGTCAGTGGTGGTACACCTCACAAGTTTCTTCTGTCTCTAAAATATTGTACCATGCTGTAATTTTAAACATGACAGTTTTAAATGCTGGTAAGTCATTCTGAATAAAGCACATGTTTTTTAATTGTTTTTCTATGTAAACATGGGCTTCACAGTCTTGCTTCGTTTTCGTAGAAACGCAGTTTTAAATTACTTTTTAATAAGATACATTCACATGAGATACATACTGTCATTCAAAAGCTTGGGGTCAGTAAGATTATTTATTAATTTTTTTTTTTTTTAATTAATGCTTTTATAAAGCAAGTATGTATTAAAATGATCAAAAGTGACAGTATAAACATTTACAATGTTACAAAAGATTTTCCTTCTATTTAAAAAGTGTTTCTTTTGAACTTTCTATTCATCTAAGAATCTTGAAAAAAAAAATGTATCACGGTTTTCTCAAAAAAAAACAAAAAACAATATATATATACGTGTGTGTGTGTGTGTGTATATATTAAACTGTTATGTTAAATTTTAATATTTTACAATATATTAAAATTGAATATTTTAATTAATAACTGTTTTTACCTTATTTTGTTCAAATAAAAAAGCTTTTGACTGGTAGTTTGAAAGCACAAGAAAACATCAATCAGTCAATCATCAAGGTTGCGCTAAAAACTACTTAATTGTTAAAATGTTATATATATTTAACAACCTAATTCACAGCAGCTCAGTGTCTGTTGTGTACTTATGACAGGTCATGAGCTCATAAATATTAATCATGTTGTCATCTGTCAACATCATGAATTCTCTTTTAATTCAATAATTCTGTTCTCTCTGTCTTTCTCACAGGATGTGGACCTGAAGAAGACCGTGGATGAAAGTGCTCGTATCCTGCGGACTTATAGACACTACTTTGACCTCATCATTGTCAATGACAACCTAGACTGTGCGTTTGAGAAACTGCAGTCGGCTGTGGACCAACTCTGTTCTGAACCACAGTGGGTTCCAGTGAGCTGGGTTTACTAAGGGAACCTTTAGAAGATCGCCATACAAGAGTGTTTGAGTGTGCGTGTGTGTGATTGGTATCCGAGTTGATTGATATGGGGCAGTGAAGTCACGCGTTTGGATTGACCAACCAAATGAGCGTCGTGTGCCACGAAAGCACCGTTAGCCCCGGCCTCACTATTGTGCACACAATGCAAGGTTTTTTTCTACTCAAACTGAAAGGGAAGAGTACTTATTTATTTAGTATTTGTATGTTTTTAAAGAATATCTTTCTATTTGTAACATCTTTGGAGTTGGGAAAAAAAGAAAAACCGAGGAAAACTGAAACCGGCCTTGGCGAATCATATTTTTTAATTTATTATTGTAGTTATTTTTACATGTGTTTTCCTTTTTCATTTTGCAGTACCTGAACCTACTGTGATGTTTTGATTTATACTCAAATGAAGGACTAACCTAGCAGGCCAAGGGCTCCTGTAGAACATTCTAGATCCTAAAACCATGAACCATAAAACTGTTTACATTGACCCTGATCTCTTAACTGTCTATTTGCGTCTCTTCATATCCAAAAGAGATGCAGTGAATCTCTTTTATGCAAATGTCCATATCAATGTGTGCAGTTTGTTTTATTTATAGTGTGTTTTGTAATATTTCATTCACCGATTTTGTGTTGTACGTTGGGCTGCACGTTGAGTCTTTGTCTTAATATCCTCAGTCCGTTAAAGAACCGAACAAACAGTCCTGTTGATTTCAGTCTTTTTCTTGTCGTTTCTTCTTTCTTGAATGTCTTTCAAATTCTGTCCCAGAATGTCATAACCTCTCTGCCAAATGTATTTTTGTCTCTATGTCAACAAGACCGTTACAAGAAGGCAATAAACAGACCAACCGTTGTTATTCTTTGTTCCTCTTTTTCATTTAATAATAATAAAAGTGCGTGATGCAATCAAACCGAAGCTTTTGGAGAAAATTTCTGCATTCACTCCTTTTATGCAGAGAGATACACAACAATAAATGTATTTGCATAATATCATATATTCTACATAAGTAAAAAAGTATATCTGAAGTGCAGTGATGAGTACTTTATTATTTGAAAATCTGCCAAAATTATACATTTACAGTAACACAAAATAACACAAAAGTTATATTATCAAACATCACAAAAAAAAAAAAGATCTGATGAACTTTAATCCTAGCAGCCTAATCAACACATCCTGCAAGCATTTCCTGCTTGGTGACATGCGCTACCTACCTACTTCAGCATTTATGTCAGTAGTGGTACACCTCACAAGTTTCTTCTGTCTCTAAAATATTGTACCATGCTGTAATTTTAAACATGACAGTTTTAAATGCTGGTAAGTCATTCTGAATAAAGCACATGTTTTTTAATTGTTTTTCTATGTAAACATGGGCTTCACAGTCTTGCTTCGTTTTCGTAGAAACGCAGTTTTAAATTACTTTTTAATAAGATACATTCACATGAGATACATACTGTCATTCAAAAGTTTGGGGTCAGTAAGATTATTTATTAATTTTTTTTTCATTTATTGTTGTGTATCTCTCTGCATAAAAGGAGTGAATGCAGAAATTTTCTCCAAAAGCTTCTGTTTGATTGCATCATGCACTTTTATTATTATTAAATGAAAAAGATCTGATGAACTTTAATCCTAGCAGCCTAATCCTCTTTAACTTTGACAAATAAAGAAATACTAAATTAATACTGCTATCTATCAAGTATCTATGGAAAACAAATCAATTTCAGAGAAAATAAATTGTTGTCTTCATAAAGTTTTTTTAAATTAGGTTTTTCCTACAATTTCACTGTAATAAAAGAAATAAAAGTATTTTAGTTTTGGAAAACTCTGCAAAATCAAGGTAGTGTATAAATATAACTTTTTTACGGAAATATTTAAAATCTGTATAGGCGCCTTGGAGATATATCACTCTTAGACGGATTACTCTTATGGAATAAACAAAAATAAAATGAGTGCAAAAAATATTCACAAGCAAGTAAATGTCTGCAGATAGAACATTAAAACTGAAGTTAGTAATTTCTGCATTAATATGTTTTAGCAACTGGAAAATCATTTTAAAATGACTATTCCAACCTTCAGTAAAAGCTCTAACACTGTCACGCAGCAACAAAGGATGCAAGGCCATGGATGGTAATGCACAGAACCATAGGGAGGAATCCCTCTCTGCAGGTAATTTCTGAAGTTAACGTGTCATTCTCTTTCCTTAGCAAAACATTGCATGACTTAAAAAGTTCCTCCACTCTGTGGAAGTCATTCTCACTTTGGAGGAAAACAGGCATGGTGTCCTTGTAGAGAGGCATATTGCTAGTAGTCAGATGAATTACCTAGGTTTACAGAAAACAAAAAGGATTCAATTAAATTAAACTGAAGAAATAATTTTTCTCAAGCATCCAACAGTATTAAACTCACTAAATCCTGTAGACTTTGGAGGCCTTCAGAAGTGCAGAACGGCACTAGCAGGTCCAGTCCAGTGTCTGTCAGCTCTGAATCGAACAATAAAGTGTATGAGTGAAGACAGATAGAGTCTTTGTACATAAGAAACCTCTGATTTTAGGTATAGTACTAACCCTCAAGAGCGTTGATCAGCATTTGCATGGCATATATGAGCTCCTTGCTCTGCCTGCTTGCTTTTGTTGGGCATCCGCTCTTATGGGACACAGCTGTGTGACAACCAGTCTGTTCTTCTGGTCTGGAGCTTGATCCATTTAACTCAGATGCCAAGGAAGGATCGCTGTGATTGGTTGTTGATATCTGACATCCATTATAATTTGACAATGAAGTTGATGACGTCTTGTCAAGTTGGTCACACTTCAGTAAGTCTAAAAATGCACCAATGTTCTGACTCTGTTCTTCAGACAACTCGCTGGTTAAGAAGCAGGGAGCTTCACCGCTGCTTAACACCTCAAGCTAAAAGATAAAAAAGACAATGAGATCAGAGAAAAATAAATATACAGGTGCATCTCAATAAATTAGAATGTCGTGGAAAAGTTCATTTATTTCAGTAATTCAACTCAAATTGTGAAACTCGTGTATTAAATAAATTCAGTGCACACATACTGAAGTAGTTTAAGTCTTTGGTTCTTTTAATTGTGATGATTTTGACTCACATTTAACAAAAACCCACAACAAATTAGAATATGGTGACATGCCAATCAGCTAATCAACTCAAAACACCTGCAAAGGTTTCCTGGGCCTTCAAAATGGTCTCTGTTTGGTTCACTAGGCTACACAATCATGGGGAAGACTGCTGATCTGACAGTTGTCCAGAAGACAATCATTGACACCCTTCACAAGGAGGGTAAGCCACAAACATTCATTGCCAAAGAAGCTGGCTGTTCACAGAGTGCTGTATCCAAGCATGTTAACAGAAAGTTGAGTGGAAGGAAAAAGTGTGGAAGAAAAAGATGCACAACCAACCGAGAGAACCGCAGCCTTATGAGGATTGTCAAGCAAAATTGATTCAAGAATTTGGGTGAACTTCACAAGGAATGGACTGAGGCTGGGGTCAAGGCATCAAGAGCCACCACACACAGACGTGTCAAGGAATTTGGCTACAGTTGTCGTATTCCTCTTGTTAAGCAACTCCTGAACCACAGACAACATCAGAGGCGTCTTACCTGGGCTAAGGAGAAGAAGAACTGGACTGTTGCCCAGTGGTCCAAAGTCCTCTTTTCAGATGAGAGCAAGTTTTGTATTTCATTTGGAAACCAAGGTCCTAGAGTCTGGAGGAAGGGTGGAGAAGCTCATAGCCCAAGTTGCTTGAAGTCCAGTGTTAAGTTTCCACAGTCTGTGATGATTTGGGGTGCAACGTCATCTGCTGGTGTTGGTCCATTGTTTTTTTAGTCACTGCACCCGTTTACCAAGAAATTTTGGAGCACTTCATGCTTCCTTCTGCTGACCAGCTTTTTAAAGATGCTGATTTCATTTTCCAGCAGGATTTGGCACCTGCCCACACTGCCAAAAGCACCAAAAGTTGGTTAAATGACCATGGTGTTGGTGTGCTTGACTGGCCAGCAAACTCACCAGGCCTGACCCCCATAGAGAATCTATGGAGTATTGTCAAGAGGAAAATGAGAAACAAGAGACCAAAAAAATGCAGATGAGCTGAAGGCCACTGTCAAAGAAGCCTGGGCTTCCATACCACCTCAGCAGTGCCACAAACTGATCACCTCCATGCCACGCCGAATTGAGGCAGTAATTAAAGCAAAAGGAGCCCCTACCAAGTATTGAGTACGTATACAGTAAATGAACATACTTTCCAGAAGGCCAACAATTCACTAAAATTTTTTTTTTTATTGGTCTTATGAAGTATTCTGATTTGTTGAGAGAGTGAATTGGTGGGTTTTTGTTAAATGTGAGCCAAAATCATCACAATTAAAAGAACCAAAGACTTAAACTACTTCAGTCTGTGTGCATTGAATTTATTTAATACACGAGTTTCACAATTTGAGTTGAATTACTGAAATAAATGAACTTTTCCACGACATTCTAATTTATTGAGATGCACCTGTAAGTGATATAAAGAGGAACAAACTGTTTCATATTTGAGTAATTTTCCGGTTATGGGACCCCTGACATTGAAATCATGAAAAATGAAAGTTGTTTAATTTTTAATGATGTTCAAACACACTTTTACTAATTCAATATAGAGGAGAAATAAATCTGTGTGGGTACAAGCACAAAATAGAGAAATTATGGGACATGTATCCTTTCAACTCTCTTAAAAATGAAAAAAATATGCAATTTCACAATATCCTTTGCAATTTTTGTACATGATTTAGCAAGCATTGTTCATTTAACTATCACTCACTCTATCCACCAAAGCTGACAAGACAGATCGGTCCGTCAGAATTTTCTTCAACAGGAGCAGGACGGAGGAACGGCTTTCAGCAGATAAGTCAGCCAGTGCGCAAAAGCTAGTCTGAACATCTGCAAGTGCTGCAAAGAGATCACAAATTTACATCTTTTAAACACTCTCATTAAAGGGACTCATTATTAGAATGGCAATATTCTAAGAACTAGGAACTTAAAAAAGGGAAAGAGAAATAAATCCCACTTCTGCTTCTGCACAGCTTCTTAAGCAGAACACAAAGGAACTGAAACACACACCTTTTTTTAGAGTAGTAAGTAGGAAACCTTCTTGGATCAGTGGCAACTGACCATCCACCTCTGAGAAAGTGGGAAAGGGATTCTGGGAAATATCATCTGATTCCACCCCACTGGGTCCAACGCACAAATCTAAACTCACACAAAAATCAAAACTCAGACATGGAAAGCCCAAATACATTTACAACACATTTGTCAAACTGTTTTTTTTAAATACTAAACATAATTAATATAAAATAATAAAAAAGACATAAATTAAGAAAATAATAATACTAATGAATTTAATATTTATTGATACATATAATAAATAATCAAAAGAAACTGTAATGTTGTTCAGCCATATTCAGTAAATGTCACTGACCAAAGTAGCCGTCACTTTTGATGGTCATTTCAATGACACTGTAAGCCATCACAGTGGCCGGTGGAATGTGAAATGCAGTCTTAGAGCCATATTGAAATTTACCTCTGTCTTTCATGTACATCTGAAACACCAAAAAAATAAAAATAAATAAACAGTCAGTTCTGTGTAGTTTTTTTTTATATTATTTATATACAATTAGCATTGAATTAACATGTATTTTTACATTTTCAGTTTTGACTTTAATTTTAGTTTTAGTAGTTTTGTTATAAGCTATTTATTTTTATTTAGTGCAGTTTTATGGGTTTTTTTTTTATTTCTGTATAGCTTTAATTTATTTGTATTTCAGTTTTAGTCATTTTAATGCTTCTCAATTCAGTTTTAAGTTTCAGTTTTTCATCCATTTTTCATTTTATTTGATTTCAGCTTTATATTAATTACTGAAAATGATTTGAATAGTTTAGTTAGCAATAGTAACTGAGTCAGAAAAGGAGATTTATTAATGACATGATAATGACATTTTATTAATGAAGCTAAACTCCCAACTCATTAGCGTTCAATCCCTGAACACACTTCTTACAAACCTCGCCACAACCAATCGCAGCATTGCAGCCGGCCTTCTCCAGTTCGGTGTAGGAGATAAAGCAGTCGCAGGTGGTTAAAATTCGCTCTTTAAGGAGGGTAAATGTCTTGTTTTTTGGGGCGGGCTTCTTAAAAAAAGAGAGTGTGAGGTCCAACTTCCTACGGGGGTCATCAAGGTCAAGAGCAGAAGAATTAATATCAAACAACAATTTACAAATGTCTGAATGAAAATCCAATACCATTTTGGACAGTTTAAACATTTTTCAAAATATCTGCTTTACAGATTTTTTAATAACATGAGGGTGAATAACGTAAAACATTAAAAATAATTAAAAAATAAAAATAATAATAATTTTTGAATGAACTGTCTTGTCAAGAGATACTGCAAGGTTCAACCTTAGGACCTTAACTGATTTTCCAAATTACGATTTAAAAAAAAAAATGTTCTCCTTAGTTTGTAATTATTGTTAATTTTAGTAGGTTGACATCATATTAAACTGTTTTTCTCTAACCTTCCTTTTGTGAGCTTCACAAGTTTGGGAATATCCACATCTTCTTTCTTAAGTGTTCCAAGGGATAAACAAAGTTTCGATGTTCCCTGTCCATTTGCATTTAGGCAGATGGCAGTACCTCCCACCTCTACAGATCCAGCTACAGAGTTTCTGTACTCTCCCTCAAACTTTACAAACTCTTCCTCCTCACACACTGGTCAAAACAAAGAGAGATATTAATTTCAACAAGGACAGATGCAAGACAGTTCCATTTAGGCATATTTTGACACCTGTCACCTGTTTCTACTGAGAACATACTGAGATACTTATTCACTATGCACTTTACCTGGTTCAATTGGATCCCCTTCCAGGAGGTCATTGAGTTTGAATTCTGTGGGTTTGTATTTAGTTTGCTGCCAGAACCAGCCTTTCTGGATTTTCTGCACCACCGCAAGCGGCTGGAGTTTTTTGGAATTATTTAGGCTGGAAGCCGGAATCAGAGCACCCTTAGGATCTATCTGTTGGACCAGCTTCTTTGTCGCTTTTTCAAACATCCTCTGCACAAACACATAAACAGACAGCATTAAACCATAGTGGAAAATGTGAACACTTTCCCTGAGTTTTCTCAAGCATTGTTCCCAATGATGGATGCAAACTATATAAAAGCAGCAACTGAATTGCTGTTAATTCCCAAATATACATTAATTTAGATTACATAATCCTTTATTAGTTGTGAAAACCACAGAATTATCGCAAGATATGCAAACAGCCATTCTACAGCAGATGCCAAACATAATATTCCCAAAATACACCAAAATATGCACACAGTGGTTAGCGAGAAGTTCTCTCCTCATGCCAAAATCATGAAGTAATATCAAAAACAGGAACAAATAACAGAAGATAGAACAGACGAAATGAATCACATGGATTAGGTGAGATTAGCGATCTCACAATGAATTAAGATGTCATGGACTGCTGAGAAGGGCCAAAAACAGCATTTCAACTGCATCTGTACACTGCAGATGGTGGTTTGTAGGCGCTACAGATATGGTTCATCATGCTAACAGAATAAGACAGCATAAAAGCTATAGTCTACCACTCTAAGGGGCTTAAACTGGGGAGAAATTAGGGTAATTTTAATTGGGGGGTTTCTAGTCAGTGGAACTCCCCTGACAATGGGCCAGTGAGGCTATAGTGACAGCTGTGTTTATTAAACAGCATTACTAACATATGAATAAGGATGTTGAACAAACTCTAGAAGCTTCAAAGGCTCCTCATTTTAAAGGGATGGTTCACCTAGAAGTGAAATCCTGTCATTATCTACTAACCTCACGTTGTTCCGAACCTGTATGAACTTATTTGTTCTACCGAACATAAAAGAAGATATTTTGCACAATATGGTGCTTTTGCATCCTTTTGTTAATGTAGACTAGGTTAACATACAACACTCAACAGTTTAATATCTACTAAGTGGTCCCTGCTCCATCTCTCTATCTACCTCCATAAAGTCCATTCTTGACCTGATTGAAGACCCCTGCTCAAAATCCTTCATTTCTATTTACACATTATTTATGGAGCACAAGCAATGGGCAAAATGGATGTTGTTCTTCAAATAGACTAGATTATGTTCATATAGCTTTAGTCACAAAAAGAGCAGCATTCATTTCCAGACCTTTGCATCACATGAACATGGGCACTGTTAAATTCATTTACATTACTATTACATTACGTAAACTCATTCAGTCAAGCATTAAGATTAGACAGATTAAATGTTTTTTATTTCTTTGTAAATACACACCTGTCGATGTTAGTCAGAGAACTAGTTTGCAGTCTTCAGCTGGTGATGCGCTGGTGATCCACAGCCAAAAGAGAGAGATTATGATTATTTTGTTCGTTTAAGAGACAAGTCCACACAGTACTGTTCTCGTGTCAGAAAGTGCACGAACATTTAAACGTCTCCTATCCTCCTGAAAGTCCCCTCACACGTAATGCCATAGCATCGCGTTTACTGGACTGTCTGTGGTGAGGAGGCGGTGCTGAACTTCGGGAGATTTAATATGTTGTTGGTTTCTGCCTCAAGTTGGGGCTCCATAATCGGAATCATATGAACGCAACTATAAATATTCGGTGGGACAAGCACAGACTTGTCCTTTCATTGATTTAAACGGATCAAGTAAAGCGAGAGAATTTTAATGCTTGGTTTCGTTTAGTTGCTGGTCTGGTGGCTTGTCAAGGGTTGTAAATAATCATTCTAACTAACACAGATTAAATCAAATGAATCGTTTATTATAAAACCGTGATCAAACGTTAGGATATAATATTTTTGACTGAATGCAGAATGACAAACAAATAAATAGACGTGATAGAATAAGGGGTGAGGTGATGGATTATTTGTATATACAAATAGCTTTGGTTATGATGAAGCAGGACATGTTTTGTCTAGATGAAGAGCGAAGATGCCATGTGATGTGAGACACACCCGTTCACACCACAAGCGTATGCAGACCGGAAGCGGCACGAGCTGTCCGTGCGCAGGGCGGAAGCTGCGTGTGCCCAGTGTACCAGCATTTTAAGAGCACCCGCAGCTCACTGTGTAGTTCTCAGTACACCGTCAACCTTTTACTTACTTTTCTTTACATTCATTTAACTTTAAACAGTGTTGGGGAGCAACTAGTTACATGTAAAGGAATTACATAATTGAATTACAAAATAAATGTATCTGTTACAGTTACTGTGAAAAAATGTGTAATTAAATTACAGTTACTTATGAAAATGTTAACGATTACAAAGGGGATTACATTTGAATATTTTCACGCACATACACATTTGATTGATTTCTTTCCCAAATTGCACTGACTGCTCTAAAATATGAGACACCAATGTTTCAGGAGTTTAGGACACAGAACATGCTTATTTTTATGTGCATTATCCTCCCCCCCACCATCCCACCCCATAGCTATTAAACTATATTTCGCATGATTTTAAATCTGTATTTAACCTCAATTTAAAAATCTTAAAGTAAAAAGATGTGCTGAAGTCTGGTGGCATTGCTTTATGATTACATTTTTATAATCTTAATTTAAGTTATGAAGGATTTTGAGAAGTATGACAGTAATCAGTGTTGAGTACTAGTGGTTTAGGCCTAAATGTTTGAAAATGATTAACAGTTAAAAACATTCGAAATTTAGAAAAGTAATCAAATGTAATCAGTTACATTGCTTTAATAAAGTTATTGAAATAGTTACATTTTAAATAGGGTAACTGTAATCTGTAAATCCCCAAAGTAATATTCCCAACACTGACTTTAAATAACTTTTTAAATTTCGGTAATAATTATTTTAGATTATTTTTATTTAAAGAATCTAGGAGTATTAAAACATTGTGGACAAAAGGAGCCTTGGAGTCAAAAAAGAAATAGAGCTCTAATTTGTTGACATGGGTGGTGAAAAACGTGCTTACGCTCTGCTTACTCTTACTAATCTGCAATGGGGGTCACACTTTTTTGCCAAAGTGAAAACGACTACATGCATGAAATTGGTTAGCCTAAATGTTCATTTTTTTATTTTATACATTTTTGTTGTAATTTGTTATAAACTCTTTTTGGTTTAATGACACCAGCACTCAAACTGCATGAACTACACAAGTTACTGTATGGTAATCAAGTTCTTCAACAAAAATACTGACTGTTTGTACAAAGGAGTTCACAAAGTTAAAAATGTGCAGAGAGCTCTTAGCTTTTGTGGAAATTTACACATTGTTACAATCATAAGGGAAGCTGTGGTCAGGTTGCCTAAATGTATACTCACTTTATACACTCTATACTTTCTAGCTGTGTCATAGCTAGCTGTGTGAACACTCATCTCTTCACTTCTGTAGAATATGTAACGTGTAAACACTTCAAACATCAATTTGCCTTTTTCAGGTTAAGATTTGGCAGTTGCTGCAAAGCTGGTTTATGTCATTGCTTCATAATTTAGTTTGGAGAGCATAATGAAACATGAATTATATAGCAATAGCTCCTGGTCAGGAAAACACCAGTGACGTTCATTGTGCGTGTATGTGTTTATGAAATGACCTCCATTAAAAAAAAAAACTGAATGAAAATCTTCCATCACGTCCAGCAAGGGGATCTTTCTAGTGTTACACAATCCCACCAGCCATTCAGGGATAAAGTTCTAAGTTCCTATTAGTAAACCCTGCTAACAATATCTTCGAAGTTCATCATGATATCTAATTCTAATATATTTCCTACTTATTAAAGGTTGCAGTAAAATAAATAAAGGGAAAAAAATACAAAAGAAAAAAATCCACCATCGTCATAAAAGTTAAGCAATAAGTGAATATCCAAAAATGTCTGCATAAAAAAACAGGGAAAGTTCCTTAGATTTTGCTCACTATTGTGCAACAAAACATGTGCTCAGTCATACACTGATGCAATCCATACCCAATCCTCTGAAAGCAACAGTCCTCGATTTATTTAAAGTCTTGAAAGAAATGTTGTGTTTATCACATCTGAAACACCACACTCACAGCGAAACCGAACAGTTATCAAGTGTAGCATTTGGACCAATCAGACACACATTTGTTCATTAGATTTAACAAATCAGTTATTCCTTAGATTAACAAACAGTCACAGACCCCTCACCCAAGACCAGACTCGGTGCCTATATGTCTGTGAACGAAGTCCAGGCCCCTGGTTACCATGGCAACCAGGAGAATTGTGCCAGGCCAGATAAACTTTACGACCTAATGGCATGTAGAGAGTTCTCCCTCTCACTACACTTTTCATAGGAAAGACACATAATGCACATAAAAATGGACTCTTTAATTAATTCATTGAAAAACCTTTCTTTGAATGAACACACATATCCTCAGGTCATTGTGTATATTGTTACTGTTCTTGTATATTGTCTTTTGTACTGTATCCTGTTTTATGCATGCTTATGATAGATCACTAGTTAATATTACCTCACTTATACCATGTTTGATCTCTAATTGAGAGTGTATATTATATGTTGCTACCTATGCAACATATAAGTGTTCTAAGAATCTTTAATAGTTTGTATATCAATTTCCAATCCAACCCCATGCAAATTACCATGCTCAGAGACAAAGAGTCGTAAAACCTTACCTCCAAAAGTTCAGGACTCCATTGGCTCTTTGCAGAGGTGGAAAGTAACGAATTACATTTACTCGCGTTACTGTAATTGAGTAGCTTTTTTGTGTACTTCTACTTTTTAAGTAATTTTTAAAATCTGTAATTTTACTTTTACTTAAGTATATTTTGTTTGAAGTATTGTACTTCGCTACATTTTAAAACACATTAATTACTGAGTAAAAAAAAAAAAAAATCGCTCCCTGGAAACTACTACAGTAAATAATGGGCAAGAGAACAAACTGGCGCTAAAATCGCAAGAAAGATGCAGACGGACAAGACAGGCGTTATGGTGCAGACCCAGCTGAAAACCAAACCCCGTCGTATTCTGCTGAAGCTGAATTCGAAGGAAATGAAGTGAACTCTTGGCCATGTTTATGCTCTATTATGCAGTGTAAGCTATGTTTGCCTAGGGAGACCAAACTAGCAGCTTATAAAATCTCGACATCACCCCTTCGCAAGCATGTAAAGTTAGAGGTAAGGTAAATACTTGCATCATTGCACTGGTGGTTAAAATGAAGCTTTGGCAGTTTAGCAAAAGGTTTTGCAAAAATTATCCAAAAAGACAGTGGTGCAGGGTGTGCGATATATATCGTCTGTGATAATATCGTAATTGTTGTTTTAACGATGTGCGATTTGACATTATCAGTATTTAGTATTTATTTAAAACACTCCTACAGAGTGCCGTGAAGTCTAGTAGATTAGATTAGTGCGCGCGCATTTAGAGTGCGTTCTTTCACTGCGTGATTCAGTCTGTTAAAATGCATTTAGAATGATCACAAAATTGAAGATATGGGGGCAGAAAATTTATATTTATATCATTTCATATAGTAAATCAATATCACACGAAGAGTGCCGTTTTTCTCCAAAAATCAGCATGATTACATATAGATTTTTTTTCCAACAGTTCAATAAACAAGAAGTTAATTAAGAGACTTGCGTTTTAGACACCATATTGCCTGTTTTTGCTCTATTTCGACAACAAAAATAATCCCAAACACAGCCACAGCACTGTTTTGCGTCTCTGAGCAACATGAAGGTGTTTGTTCCTGAATGAATCAACTGTTTAAATGATTCGGTTCAATCGCAATGACTCACTTATTAACAGTGACTTGGTGACACCTACTGGCGGCTTTAATTTCACATTTAAAGTGTCTTTTGATTTTTTGATTTTTTATATTTTTTATATATAATTTCAAATGAGTATTCAACATTTTATGTCTTATATATCAAAACATTATTTCTGCATTTGTAACTGCAGGTTAAATGCATTTGTGTCCTGCATTAAACAGTGTGTAAATACATCTAAATGCCACTTCAGATGAAGCTTCCGTGTTTCCTCTGCATTGCAAAGATGAATTTTGTTGATCCTGATTTAATTTGCCTGGTAACAGCCCAAATGTCTTATTATTCTAAATAACTGATTCCTTTAATTAAAAACAACTAGTTTGAGATTTATAGGCCTATCCCAGGGACGTCAAACTCAGTTCCTGGAGAGCCGCAGCCCTGCAGAGTTTAGTTCCAACCCTGCTCCAACACACATACCATGTTGTTTTCAAATAAGCCTAAATGATTAGATTAGCTGGATCAGATGTGTTTAATTAGGGTTATATCTATACTGTGTATGGCTGTGGCCCTCCAGGAACTGAGTTTGACACCCTTGGCCTATCCCATTTTTGCGTCCCTCCCACTGTTAAAAAGTAACTAAGTAATTTTTACTCTGAGTAGATTTTAAATGAGCTACTTTTTACTTTTACTTGAGTAGATTTTTAGACCGGTACTTTTACTTGTACTTAAGTAAAATTTCGTTAATGTAATGGTACTTTTACTTGAGTAAAATATTTTCGTACTCTTTCCACCTCTGGCTCTTTGACACCCCAGAGGTGTGACCTCCATAGGGTTTAAAAGACCTCACTTCAGTGACCCGCCTAGTTTTTAGTTTTTAGCTTTTAGTCTCCCATTCCCTCTCCATCTTCTGGTTGCTAAATCCCAGGACAGGTGCTACCGCGTCTGGCAGGCCTCAGCACACCCAGTCGGTGGATCTTTTAGATTCTAAGAGGATGAGGAGGATGTGAGCTAGAACTCTTCTGGACCCTTAAGTTTTGTGCCAGGCCTTTGGCCTTGACTTTCCATTCACCAGAGATCCTAGGATCTCAGCTGATATCTCTCTTAGCTCTTTTTCACTCTCTACCTGGGAAGAAACTGCCAATCACTAGTGAGTCAGGACATCTTTGGAATTCATCACTCTTCAAACACGGAAAAACTTGAACTCCAACACCACCAAACCTTCAAACCATCAGAACTTTCATCTGAGACTGCATTCTGGACACTCGTTCAACGACCAAAAGGCAATGCAAGTATTGTACATTTAACTAAATGAAACAGAGGTTTAGTATAAGTTATAGACCCCATTATAAACGGCGCTGATGGTTTTATTCACGTGGTTAACTGACTCTTTTCATAGCTTCATTCTCTGGTTTCATGATGGTTTCATCCAACTCTCATTTGCCCTTTCCCCATGTATGAGTGATTGTATGTTTGTTTGTTTATTAGACTAGTTTGCGTTAGTGTTTAGTTAATAAAGCTCGTGTGCACAAATTACGTGAGTTTCTGATTCTGCCTTGCAATTAATGTCCCTTTACGATTTTTGATCCTTACTACATGCTCTAATGTATTAATACTTAGGAAAGTATTTTCTGTGGCCAAGAAAATATCTTTTCTTAGAGTTGATATGAACTTACACTGAATGTTTGCTGGACGGACAGATCAGTTGATGGCAATTTAATTTCGCTACAGTTATTACTGTCAGCCGATATAAATAATTGTAATTAATCATAATTAAGTGTAATTATTTATATACAATTCCCTTTTGAGCTAATTTGCTACACAAGTGTAACAGGCACACCAAGAAGCACATGTAGACTATCACTCGTTCTCTTTACATTTACATTTATATTTAGTCATTTAGCAGACGCTTTTATCCAAAGCGACTTACAAATCTTTAACAAACATACACAGAAAGGGAGGACAAGCATGTACACAACATAAAATTACCATCCATAACACAATCATTCATTGAGACAGTTTCTTATTTTATATACTGTTATATTAGTTTTCTATTATTAACCATTTAAAGAAAGCTAAGTCCCTTTAAATATGCATAAATCATCATTGTAGCATGTTCAAAAATATTTATTGTTTTATTTCTATATTCCCTGATTATAAAGTGGAGTGACTAAGTCAGCAACTGATGATTTGTGACATTTTTAAACACTTATAGTATGAACTCTCCTGGTGTAAATCTCACTAAAACATTCAGTCCAGGTCACTCAAAATAACTCAATTACTATTTAGTAAAACAAAACAAATAAATAAATTATATTTTGTATAAAAGAAAATCAAGCCTAGTTTTAGGACTAAGATTTTTTTTTTATTTGCCAGTCGACATTATTTTCATGACAATTAAGTACCCTAAATTCTCATTACTGTAATACTTTTGATTTTTTATATAATGTTTTGTGCTGATTTAAAAAGAAAAACAGTGAAAGCTAGTATAACAAATACTACCATGTAGTATAAACACTACAATTTAAATACATCATCTTTTTCATATTACAATAATGAGAATGACAATAAAAAAGAAATGTCATAATGCAAAAAACTTATAATGGTCCAAAATATAGACTTAATTTACAAAAATAATTTCTTTATTTTAGGGTGAACTTCAGTGTTTGTTCTTTAAGTATTCTAAATCAGTATTAATATTGTGTAATTTATTTCAACTGATTCGATTTGAGGATTTTTTTTTAATTGAATTGATTAATTGATAGGATTTTTTACTTTACATATTGAATATAAATACACAAATTATATCCAGACACTTACAAAAGTCATTGGTCAGTGGATTTAAATCTAAACATCAACTAGGCGGTTTGAAAAGTAGGGCATACACCGTGTGCCGAATTATTGGGCAAGTTCATATTCTGGTCATATTTTTTTTCCAAGAACATTTTACCAATTCCAAACCACATCAATCTTAATATCTACTATTGACTTTGTATTTAATCATTTATAAGTGATACATAATTGTCCATGAAGGCTGGAAGTCAAAAACTCCTCATATTCAGGTGTGCCAAATTATTAGGCAGGTTTTCTTTTACAGATAAAATGAGCCAAAAAAAGAGATTTAACTCAGACTAAAAGTCAAATATTATTAAATGCCCATGAGAAGGATGCAATACTAATGCAATAATAGAATTTGCAAAGTTAGGGCATGACCATTGGCCAGCGAAATGCTCATTGGGTCAGCAGAGTCAGAAAAAACAGGTGGAGAAGAAAAGACACTTGTTAACTGCAAAAGAATGAGGAATTAAGGTGAGGAATTAGGTGAGAAACCATCAGGAACCATTTAGTCTCCAGCGCCATCATTTTCCAGAACTGCAACCTTCCTGCAGTCTCCACAAGTGCAATGTGTCGGGTTCTCATGGACTTTGCTTGGGTAAAAAATCCTAAAAAAATGACCTTCACTTAATAAGAATAGCATGCTGAAGTGTTGTGAAATACATTAAGACTGATTTTTCATAGGCTTTATGGACAGATAAGTTTTGAGTGACTCTTGAAGGACCAGCACCACATCTTCTTGTAGCACTGTTTGAAGAATTGATCTTCCAGAATCTGGCAGTAAGTTTCAGGAGCTCATTTTTAGTCCATCTCCTATCCTGAAAAGTCTGTCTTGCAGAGATTGACTAATATGAGCTAGAGTTAAATCTCTTTTTTTTGGCTCATTTTATCTGTAAAAGAAAACCTGCCTAATAATTCGGCACACCTGAATATGAGGAGTTTTTGACTTCCAGCCTTCATGGACAATTATATATCACTTATAAATGATTAAATACAAAGTCAATAGTAGTTACTAAGATTGATGTAGTTTGGAATTGGTAAAATGTTCTTGGAAAAAAATATGACCAGAATATCAACTTGCCTAATAATTCGGGACACGGTGTAAACGTGTTTCCAGAGGTGCTTTCTATCTTGTGCTGTAAATGTGTCTGTTTAACAAAGATAAATACCAATACAAAAACATCAACATAAGCACAGTACATTAAATCCCACAGTGTTCAGCAGGATTGCATACAAATAACAAGAAAGCAGGGTTCTATATACAGCTGAAGCAGAAACGGAAAAGTCAATGACACAAATCCACTGGTGGTCACCAAAGCACAGGGAATTCTAGTTTGCTGAATCCAGGGTCCTTCCTGAGGTCCCAGTAAGTGCCATTGCTCACCCAAGAGTCGTCTTCAGCACGTCTGATTGAATTAAAGAAACAGAATTACGAACAGAAACTCGTGACGCACCCAACACAACTGCATCATTGTGTTCATAAGAGTCACTTACTTGAAAAATCGGGGCGAGTGTGTCATGCTGTTTTCTTGCAGGACTCTCCTCCTCTCTCTTTGGAGGACTTCAATTCTTTCTTTCTGTTCTTCTGCTCCAGCAATATCACCCTCTTCAAGTAATCTAACAAAAAGAGGACCAATAAGAAGCCAACAGCATACAAAACTGGTTTTAATAATGGGAAAAGTTCACTTTGGGACAACATATATGAACAATTCAGATTTTAAATATCTCTAATTATGTCTATACCTTTGGTCTGGTCTAAAACGGGTGTCTGTCAGAGGCAAGAGTGGCTTTAAACCCTCCTCCAATTCATTTAACTCAACTGCAAACTGGGTGAATCCATAGTACTGCTCATGGTCCTCAGGCATGGGATCTATAGGCACACATAGAGAGACAAAAACGGTGCTGTGTTAGCGCCCTCTTGAGGTCATTAACAGCTAAACAGACTCTTCGGGACTGGTCGGAAACTCACTTGCTCTCCAGATGCAGGTTGCTGAAGGCGGTTTGCCCAGATACAAGGCCTCACTCCATTTGCCAAATAGAGAGTGAATGACACGCCCATCTGAATCAGTGACCATGCCCTCTACCTCATTAGCATTCAGACCTCCAGATCTCGACTGAATATAAGACAGGCATAAAACAAATCAATCATAAAATGAAAATTTGGTCAAAGTTATTCCACAAGAGGAAGATGTAGGCAAGACAAACACAGATGCACACACATATATGGAATTAAAGCCTGTTTTGCATGTCTTGATGGTCCCACCTTAAGGAAAGTGACTTTGCAATGACTGACATCTCCTATGGTGGTAGAGTGTTTGATTGACATTTCCCCATAGTGTTCGATCCAGCGCTGACCGGTCAGAATGTTATGAATGCATGAAGTGACTTTACTCCACTCGTAACGATCCCCAAAACTGAGAATGAGCCAATGGGTAAAAGAAAGCGAGACAGAGAGATACTAAGACAAGGTGGAGAAAGCAGGATGGAATAATGAAAGTGAATGGGAATCAGAACAATTCAGGATAAAATGAAATCACCCTGGCAACTCTAAGTGAGTGACTCCCATGGGAACGATCTCCATGGATTTCCCCCAAAACTTATTCTTCCACCGGATATCTAATGGACATACAGAGAATATACATTAAAATCCTGCTAAATGCTAAAAGGCTTGATACTAGCCAAGTGTGCTTTACTTACCTTGCCAAAATGTGTAATTTTTGGACTCGCAGTGACAAGCAGACACAGGTGGATGGTGACTGACCTGAGGTACACAATGTAATGGTTCATGTGAGCATGTTCATCTTTGTGTTTTGGTGGAAATAAAAGAAATGTGCACGCTTACCTGTTCAGCAATGAAGCGGAAGCCCTTATCTGGCCGGAGACACTCGTATGTCTCTCCTAGTATAGGATTAAATGGTTTTCCTCCTGCTCTAGTGAACGAACACGCATATGCAGATACGGCAAATGCTGCTATATACACCTACAGACAAGAATAGAATATACGGTTAAAGGAACAGATCATCCAAAAACGAAATTTTCTGAATTATTTTTTTCACCCTCAGGCCATCCAAGATGTAGATGAATTTGTTTCTTCCTCAGAAGAGATTTGGAGAACTTTAGCATTACATCACTTGTTCACCTGTGGATCCTCTGCAGTGAATGCGTGCCATCAGAATGAGAGTCCAGACAGCTGATAAAGCATCACATTAATCTACAAGTAATCCACACCATCAAAGTCCATCAATTACCATCTTGTGAAGTGAAAAGCTGCATGTCCATTATTAAGGTGTATTAATCTTAAATCGTTGCTTCATAACCATCCATAATCTATTTTCACTTCCTCCAGTGAAAAAGTCCATCCCCTTTTGTCCTCTCAAAATCAACCAACATATTTGTTTAGAACTGTTTGCACTTATAAATTGTGCTTGATCTGCACATATTTCTCTCCTGATTCAGACAAGACCACTTTTTCACCAGAGAAAGCAATGATTATGGATAGAAGAGATTTCAGAAGTTAAAAATGTCTTGATGTATTTGTTTATTAAAAAGCATACAGCATTTCACTCCACAAGACATTAACTGATGGACTGGAGGAGTGTGGATTACTTGTGGATGTTTGGACTCTTAATTCTTATGGCACCCATTCACTGCAGAGGATCCATTGGTGAGCAAGTGATGTAATGCTAAATTTCGCCAAATCTTTTTGGATGAAGACACAAAATCATCTACATCTTAGATGGCCTGAGGGTGAGTAAATTTTTTTAGCAAATTTTAATTTTTGAGTCAACTATTCCTTTAAACGCAAAAACAGTTTTGAAGACAAAAAGTCATACAGAATGAATTGAGAGTGAGTATATGATGATAGAATTTATTTGATTGCTCTCACCATGCGCATGTGTGGGTCGTGTGTGTTTGCAGCAAAGTCCAGCAGGTGGCAGTACTCAACTTCCTCACACAGTCTCTGCAGGGTGTTCAAGGGCTCATTGAGTTGGACAGGCATAGCAACTTTCGACAGGTCTTTACCGATGTTACTACGTAGAATACTCCACAGATTTACGCTCTCGTTCATGCATGCACTTGGCAAACGGTCTCGCCGTGTCACTGCACAGTCGTTGCCGTTACCTGAAGATACAAAAACACACAAACTATTAACAATGGGTGTAAAGAAAGGTGAAGCTTCATAAAGGTGAATTTGGACAGTGCCTCACTTAAAATCTCCTTCCTGATGCCATTCTCATTCCTGCAGAACTCTACTGACGTGCTGTCACTCACATCACTGATGTACGAATCATCATCGGACACCTGGTCAAAAAAATACAAACTATAACGATCAGTAAGAAATTCATGTGTTTTACCTTGTTTTGATGAAAAATGTATTTTATTTCTATTTTAAATCACTGACAGATGATTCATGCAAATCTGCGAATTGACTGAACCTCTTGAACCTCTCTGACCTCATTCTCAGATGAGCTGCCAGACAGCAGATACTCTTTAGCGTCAAAGAACTCTGACAGGGATTCTGGGATTGACCCTCGACTCTCACTAGACACTTGCTGCAGGAGAGGGCGTGACCCATCTAGGACATCCTGATTGGTTGAGAAAATTTTAAAAAGTCAGAATTGGCTTTGTTGATTTTGGCCAATAACAGCTGAGCATATAAACACTTAAAGACAGATAAAAACATTTTTTTTTGCCTGTATACCTTTTCACTGATACAATCCAATGTGTTCCTGACTCGGTCTCTTTCTGTGCAAAGGGAAGTGTACGCTGACCGAAGAGTGGAATGAACTAGTAGAAGAAAGAAAGGGAAAACAGTGAGGAAATAGTATGTGTAATTTCATAATATACTTTTCAGCAGCTGATAACAATTCAGGTGTATTGAACACTACTCCTTTTATTTTAAAATAGTTACTAACATGAATATTCCTGAAACAGTGCAGCATGCATGTGAGCATTCATACTCACCAGTGCCAGCGAGCCGACAGAACTCCTCCTGCATTCGAGAGGCATCTGTTGGTGAGTCTGGACTTTCCAGGCATGAGTCTGGTGAAACAGGCTCTGAATATATCAAGTTCGGGTGAGATACATGCAGACGGGAAGATGATGCGTCGGGATTTTGCTACAAAACAACAGATCAGAGTTGAAGTGAATGGGAGTGTGTGATTTAGTGTATGTGTATACAGTGCAGTTAGAAACAGAGTTATTTTACCTGTTGTGTGCTTTTATTTTCCTTGCTATAATTCTTTGATCTCCATTTTTTGTGTCCTCTTTTCTCTTTTTTGGAGCCTTCAGTCTGGGGTCATATATACATAAACAAACACAAACACATATATACATTACTTTTTTGTCTAAATAATGAGCAATAGATTTCTTTCAAAAATATTTCGTAAATGTAACCAAACTCAAACAGTGTATATTTTTGTATTTTATACCAAAAATGCTATTCATTTTATGTATGAATAGTTTAAGATTCATCTGGATTCTCCAAATTAATGTTTAATCAGATTTAATAAACCCACCCATACTGACCAAACATAAATGCATATTTACAAAAAAACTATTAATCCATACATATGATGAAACACATGCATACAGCCCTACCTGCAGTAAGTTAATGGCAGGCGCTGAGAACGTTCTGTGGAGAACTTCCATATTTTTCAGCACCAAATTTAATTCTAGCAGCGCTGACTCACTCTCTGACAGATCTAAAAAAGATACCGTTCAGTGTTTCATTTTTTTAGTGATGCACAGAAAAACCACTTCTCTAAAATGTTCTCTATGTATTAGCTGTACAGTACTTTTACAATGAATAATATTTCAGAATAATGTGTCAGCGCTGGCTTTTGCATCTACCTTTGCAGCACTTCTCCATGTCTTGAGAGTTTTGACGCCAGCTGTTCTTCAAGAGGGCTGAAGGCTGCTTGGAGAGAAATGAACGCTAGTAATAAAGAGAAAAAATACAAAATATGTTATCTGTGTGACTTTCTGTGTCACCTGGAAATAACAGAGTTCCACTATCGTTAGAAAGTTTGGGGTCAGTAAGATATTTCAATGTTTTTGAAAGAAGTCTCATATGTTCACTAAGGCTGCATTTATTTGATCATAAATACAGTAATAACAATAATATTGTTGCAATCTAAAATAACCTCTTTCTATTTTAATACATTTTTACATGTAATTTATTCCTATGATGGAAAAGCTGAATTCTAATATGCCGATTTGGTGCTCAAGATACATTTCTTATTATTATCAATATTAAATAAAGGTGTGATGCTTAATTTTTTTGTGGGAATCATGACACTTTTTGTTCAGGATTCTTTGAATAGAAAATTCAAAAGAACAAAATTTATATATAAAAAAACAATATTTTTGTAACAATGTTAAAGTCTTTATTGTCACTTAAAAATAGTATATTACTGTTGTTAAATGTTGTTATTAAGAGTGCACAATATGCAACCCAGTAATTGCACATCAATATGCACATCAGTATTTATTAATTTTACTTTAATTAGTGTTTAGCCTAGTGACATGATATTGTGAGCAAATGCTTATTACTTTAAATTCAAATTCTTTTTTTATGCCAAGTACCATAAACATGCTATTTTTCGTACTATACGTCCAGATGTTTTTATTTAACAAATCATGTAAAATTCCAGATGGAAAACGTATTGATGTTTTTAAAGGCAGAACAGTATAAAACACAATATCAGCCATGACATATTTTAATAACTTAAGTAATAAACTGTCAGTTACAGGCAAAATGTGAGCGTATCAGTGTATCTCGTTATTATTGTAACTTCCTTTACAACTTTAGAGGTTCTTATCCTGTTTAATGGGATGTTGGGTCTAAAGGCTGACTTTTATACTACACTCGTGATTGATGACTGTATAAGGAGGGTAAATACTCGTCTGTTGGAGGTGGGGTCAGATTGCAGCTGTCGCTCGGGAGGCTCCATGGCGATCTCGTTCTGACGGAACATTCGATGATGGCGTAGTTGCGTCACCCACTGTTCAAACAGATCCCGAGTCTTTGCCTGTGAATGTCACAGTAAATACAGCTAATGAGAACTTGCATTCTCAAAATGAGAGTAACTAACTACAATTCATAGCTCAGCATGTGTGGGTGAGCGTGTGTCAATACCTTGAGGTGATAGATACTGTCCTCTGTGTCCAGGTCAATACACATTGACTTCTTCTTCATGGCCATGACAGAGAGACCAACATCAATGCGACCTCGTAACCTCCCCTTCTTCAGCTGAGGAATCAATCAAACGATAAGGGGTGAAAGAGCATCTCTGACAGGATTTAAGCAAGCTTACTCCACATAAGCCTTGAAGTAAGTGTGGATGAGACTATGTTTTCACACTCACATCAGTCCCAGTCTTGCCATATGTAAGGATGCCCCTTTCAAGCAGGAAATATCTCTGTTAAACATAGACAGACATGGAGAAAAGCTTTTCAGCACCCTTAGGTGAAAGATGCATGTATTCAAATGCCATTAAAGTCAATGACAATATCGTGTGATCACCTTATGCCAGCCTTTCATGGGCCACTTCCTCTTTTTCAACAGCAAACCTTCCTGCTTCTCAGGCTTTTGAATATTTCCTGTCAGTCCCCGCAAGTCCTCAACCAACTCCCAGCTGTCCTAAAAAATAAGACGACGAAAGAGGTGTTATTTTTAAAAATCTGTGGAAGAAAGAACAGGGACTTTTTCGTAAGAAGACTGCTGATGTAGATGTTGATTTAATACAGAGAAATACCAACTACGTCAAAAGATAATTTTGCTATAGCAAAAATGTATTATTTGCACATGAGATGTTTTAGCGAATATCAATTAAGTCCTCAGTAAATATCTGAAGTGGTTACCTGTCTGTTGCCTTCTGATGAGGAGTTACTCTCTTTTCGTTGTGTAAATGGTGTCATGGTTGGTGTGGCAGGTGAAGTCTTGGGAGACAGCGGTGCAATTTGGTCCTCTGTACTCATTTTGCAATTAACTTACTGTGGAGACAAAAACAGGCAACACTCAATACAAAATTACAGTACCTGAATTACATATGGCCAGCAGAGAGCAACAGAGACACAGGCAAGAACAAGTGAGCAAATCCGGAAATGACAAGAACATCAGTGAAATCTGTGCCAATGTAAATAAATGTAATTTACATATTCATGGTTCAGTCACGTGACTTTTTTTGTTGCGGCCGCCATCTTTAGGACCTTGCGAGCTTATCCTCAGTGATCGGAAACCAAAATAACTCTTCACCAACAACGGAAAACAATGGTATTTAAAAAAAAAAGAAGATATTTTAGGATTAGATCCTTATTTACTGTCAAGGAAACTGCCGACTCCACTGAAGTCTAGTGTCCCTGAGGGTTGTCCCCTTAGCTGAGGTTTTTGCTTAGCTGAGGGTTGTCCCCCCTAAAAATATGATTAAAAAAACATGCTGTGTATTGTAAATAATGTTCACTTAAAATAATTGTGTAAGTAGTAAAACAACGTAACGCAAACGGGGCAAAAATGCGTTTTAAGTTTAGAAACATTTTGAGTCTCTCCGCCCTTGCCTCACAGTGATTTGATCCATGCTTTCCTCTTTTATATCATACAAGTCCGGTGAGAGAGAATAAAGCCTCAATAGTTGTGGAACTCCAGTAAGTAAGGCTGTCAATTTTATTCACTTAAACATCGGATGAAGTGATTATTTTCTCTTTGTGAGAGCAGCTTTTTGAGAGCGCGCGTCCGGTTTTGCGCAAGAGCAAAGAAAATCCGCGTGCGAGGGAAGAGATTCGTGCTCGCGCATTATATATTAATGTGCTTTCGCTCTACAATAATGCGCTCTCGCCATTTGTCATTAAAATAACGCCTTATGCTGCATTCACGTGCAATCGGAATTATGGTAAATATCGATATCGATAATTATCGATAAATATCGATAATTCCGATAGCAGGTGAATGCAGCATAAGTATCCCTGCTACACTAATAGTAGTAGCTTTCCTCTGTGTATACATATCTCCCCCCACCCCCAAAAGTATAAAAATACCCGTCTTGGCAAGTTACTTTGTAGCTTTAACAATGATTAATCTATATTTAATTTATACAGTGGAGTACATGCACCCGTTCGATCGGCCACTTTTTGTTTTATTTTAGAGCATCTTCTGTTCCGTGTCTGTAAACGGCCATTAACAGAAGCCAGAGACGCTGAAGACGGACGCAAAGAGGAGAAAATACCATAGCAGGCAGAACAAGATCACTGTTCATGATGCGCGAAATAGGCTATAGGAATCCTAAATATTGATTTTATATGAATGTGTTTCTGAGGGGAACTGGCTGTTTTCAGAAAAGTTTACATGGTGTTTTCTTTTCATCTTGCCTCTGTATAGTGCATTTAAATGAGTGTTGATACGCGCAGGCTGCGTTGTTTACAGCGGTAACCAAGGAAATGCTGCATCACTGGTCCGCAAGCGCCACCTGCTGTTTCTGTTTCACGTAGCTTAATTTTACAAAGCTGAAGTCACACCATTCTGTTTTTACTTCAGATTTTGAAATTATGCCGTCTAATATAAATCAAACTTTGCACGTTTTTTTTTTTTTTTGGATAGATTCAAAGATTCATAGATTCAGACAAATATCCCTGATAAAAAAAGAGTAGTTGAATAAAAATCACAGCGGTTACAACACAAAGGGATAAACAATATATACAATACATACAAAGAAAAAAAAAAAAACTACCACAATGCATAAGACCAGTATGAAACGGTCATATTCCCAGGCAATATGATACAGGCTCTAAATTGTTACTTTAATAAACTAACTTGTCATTCAGATAATTTTTAAAATAATTTATTTTGACTTGTAAAATGTAAAAGCCAATTATTTACGTCATAAACGATGACAATAAATTTTTATTCAATGTAAATGGGTTGTTAAACATGAATATATATAGCTGCCTTGATACTTTAGGTCCTTGGCTTCAAAAAGTTCGAAAAACTCTGACCTAAAGAAAGAAATATCATTTATCAGGTCTGTTTTTAATTCAAAGACACTATCTTCTCCCTCCCTTGAGCTCTGTATGTGTGTGTGAGTGTGTGTGTGTTCAGAACACACTGTTCTGACTGCACAGGCTCGTCCTACACCCGGCACACACTGTTCTTGTGCCCCTATCCTTTCTTCTTTCAGTGGGCCATGCAATATGTTCAAATTCACATTTGTACACACACACACACACACACACACACACACACACACACACACACACACACACACACATTCTCCCGCATGCATTTAAGAGCAAAAACAGCTGATGATTCTCTCTTTCTGAAATTGAACTTCTAAATTTTAACTTTAATAGATCACATTAAAGAGTCATAAACATGTTGTTAATACAATAACATGTACAGATATGACTGAGTTGCATATGATACAAAACTAGTACAGACCGTGCTCATCTACATCAGCAGTGTGTCATGATTGTTCATACTTGACCTTTTTGCAATGACGAACTTGAAAGTGAGCTAAAAGCATTCTGAAACAAGAGTTTGTTTGCAGGCTGCAGAAATATGTGTGGCTTCTCTCACAACAGAGAAACAGGCTTTCAATCAATACCCAAAACTAGCATGCAACATTTTTATGGAGGAGTTTCTAGATTTATGGATATGTTGTCAGGTGATTCATTCACCCACTTCGAGCACATTTAACAGATCAGATATATACTTGTGCATCATTGTGACAGCATAACAGTCTCAAAAGGTATTAAAAATGTAAAAGCTTATTCATAGAGTTTTGATGCTCATACACATGTATTTTTAATGTAAAGTAAAAATGAAAATGCCTCAGCATATATTTGTGCATTAAGTTATTAAAAATGTAAAGGCTCATTCACGTTTTGATGCACATATTTTTGATGTAAAGCATAAATGAAAATGGCTCAATATATTTGTGCACTAAAGATACAAAAGACACAAAATCACTCATTTTGTGTTTGTGTAATGCATTGCGCAACAAATTGTAATATATTTCTGAATTTTGCATGCAAGTGTAAACCTTGAGTCAGCATATATTTGTGCATTAGGTTATTAAAATATAAAAGCTTGTTCACATACATTTTGATACTCATTAGTGGTAGATCGATATATTGCCAAGGCCGATATATAGGCCGATATTTGGCATTTTTCAAATATCGGCATCGGCAGATAAGTTTTTCTGTTTGGTCGATGTGCAACAAATTTAAACAAGATTTAAATAAATCTTTGAATGACTAATGAACATTTAATTTCACAAACCTTGCAAACTTAGTTGAATCCAGCTGTAAGATCTTGTGAAGTGAGCATTTGTCTCCTGCATGATCGCGTGTGCTCTGTGTGACGGTCGGTCCATACGAATTGAATGCTTTAAACTTTAAACTCGTGATTTCAAATTATGTTGCGCTTTATGCATTTGCCCGCTGTCATATTCATGTCATTTTCACTGTGTGCTGTATGTAAAATGAGTGTTACCTTGGCTTTATTTGAAAAAATATGATTCCCAATGCAAACAAACTTCCCAGAATACTGAGTGCCCTGTTGGTTACTTCCTTTTTAATTATATTTTTATTAAATATTTATTTATTTGTGAAAAATACTTTGTCATCTAAAGTATAGCCTAAGTATGTTTATTTTACACATTTATTTTTTAATCCATGTCAAATGATTTCAAATTTCTTAAATATTAATTAAAATGTAAAAAAATAAATAAACAACAATTATATCAGCTTTATATCGGCCAACGCCCCCCCGTCAAAAAAACAATATCGGTCGACCACTAACACTCATACACAGTTTTTATATAATGTATGAATGACAATGGCTCAGCATATTTGTACATTAAATTAAAGATACAAAAAAGACCGGTTTTCTCTATTTGTGTAATGGTGATCTTACAAAACAATGTGTAATACACTGTATTTCTGCAAGTGTAAATTTGCATAAAGCATTTGTGAGAGGTTTTGATACCGATTCCTCCAATAATGAACCTGACTGGACCACATTTTTTGAAGGGTTTCATGACACCTTAATTTGACATCACAATTCCAAACCGTATACAAAATCTAAATGTGAAAATATGATCTGCCATTCAATTTTTACAAACAGGTCTATCCCACTCACATACACATTTATCAAACTCAAACAAAATATCCCACTCACACACAACCAGCAAACTACTTCAAGAGTGACTACAGACCTCTAAAAATGACTTTACCATACATCCACACCCAGTGACACACACATACATGTGTGTAGTATTTACAAACACTGCAAAATCTTTAGGATAAACCATTGCGGAGGGAGCATGTGGATAGGAGAGAACGACACCACAGACTACTAATGCTCAGGTCATTCTCATGATATGAGTCACCAGGGCAAATTTGTGGTGAATAGACAGACCGCACACACACAAGCTCCTCTTGTATATGTGAGCCACTCTAGCCTTAGGATAAACATGTTGTTATTCCACACATACACTCACAGTAAGTTTCCGAGTATTCAAGGGCATTCACTTATTAGCTTCTTTTTTAATTTATGTGTGTTTGACAATTTGTATGTAAATACCAGTAACTCCAGCTCAAGGTTACTGAACTCAAAGTCTGATTTTTGTTTAGTTTGCAGAGCCAGACTTGTCTAAAGCCGGACTGAGGTATGCAAGCGAGTTTGCGTGCATGTCTGAATCCATGTTGGTGTTTAGGGAAAAATGAATTCCTGTGGTTTTGCATCTCCAAGTTTGTACACACTACAAACATTTCAGCCGGATTTGCTCTGCGTGCTAGGTTTTAAATATATACTTTAGGTTATTTGCATTTCTGCTAATCAGTCAAAATGTGTTGCTAAATCTCTTATAATAAACTCATAAAATCAAGACCTCCAAAATAAGTTTCCTTGTCCCTTGTGCAATTATAAGCTCCCACGGTCTCTTTTCAAGGGAGAGTCAGGAAGAGATGCAAATACAAAGAGACAGGGTTTTCCTTTAACCCTTTTCTTTCCTATTGTTATGCTGAGAACAGATTCAAAAGACAGTCACAGCGATGACTAGCCATGACGCAAAGTGGGGTAAAATTACTGTACTGCACAGCCTTGAGTGTTATAATGTTTCATAAAAAAGCACACAGTCTTCAGTGTTACATGATCCTTCAAAAATTATTTTAATTCTTTTGCATATGGGTGTAAGTGTTCTTATATAAAAGATGTGGGTTTGTTCTTTGATTCAGGTTTTTTTTCTTAATTCCTAAAAGTCTTAATCTTAATGCCCTAAATTACTGACATGTATCTTGTACATTAACTTTGCATGTGTGACATTGAGAACAGGTTGTCTTGTCTGATGAGGGTGAGTGAGAAGAGAACGCCAACACAGTATGGTCAGAGTTAGTTGTAGGGCCAAACAATGCAAAACCTTGAATGGAAATTGACATTGTCCATTCTGACTTTTATGGTGTGTGAAAACAGAATGTGGGTGTAAGTAGTAATGTACACACACACACACACACACACACAAATATGCACAAAATATGAGGACTGGCCCTTTACAATACATGTCAATCATTAACTTAGTCATTACAGTAAATGGGCTACAGGGTGAGGGTTGTACAGTGGGACCAAGGACAAGGAAGCATATCGAAGACAGTTATGACAAATGCAAACTCATATGACAGATTAAAAAGAGTAAAGGTTGTTAGACTTGAATAATGAACAGCTTATTGTGGGTGAGGGTCAGACGAAAAGCGCAGATGACAAAGTCAGTGACTTAATGAGAGAAAAACCAATATAACCCTTGAGGTTTTTAAAAGATGCTTCAGCCACATGATTTAATAAGCATGATCTCACAGGGGCAACAAAAGCTTATCAAATTAAGTACATTGGTTAGACAGTAAATGACATGTATCATCAACAATGACATCACTGAATCAGTAACGAACTGACTTTAATGGAAAAATTGACTGTTTACTGTATAAAGCGCTATGTAAAAAACGTGACTTGACTTGACTGTCATTTACTTCACTTCTTCAAATGGCATTTGACATCCAACTTCCACCTCTGAAAAAAGGCCACAGATAAGTTTAAAAAAAAAAAAAGAAGTATGATCTGTATTGAACTTTCGTGTGGATATAAAGCAGTTTGTTTTAGCCTATGGTTGTGTATGAGTACATTTAGGAAAAAGCTACTGAAACATACAGTGGCCCAGTTGTGTACAACACAACAAAATCTCCACAACACAACGAAATCGCCACAACACAACGGATAGGACTAATTTCCTTGTGTTGTGCTAATTTTGCAGTGTTGTGGCTTGTTTCAGTTGTGTTGTGCTAATTTCGTTTGTAGCGGCTTGATTCCGTTGTGTTGTGTTAATTTTGTTGTGTTGCGGCTTGTTTACGTTGTGTTGTGCTAATTTTGTTGTGTTGCGACTTGTTTCCGTTGTGTTGTGTTAATTTTGTTGTGTTGCAGCTTGTTTACGTTGTGTTGTGCTAATTCTGCTGTGTTGTGTTAATTTTGTTGTGTTGCGACTTGTTTCCGTTGTGTTGTGTTAATTTTGTTGTGTTGCAGCTTGTTTACGTTGTGTTGTGCTAATTCTGCTGTGTTGTGTTAATTTTGTTGTGTTGCGACTTGTTTCCGTTGTGTTGTGTTAATTTTGTTGTGTTGCAGCTTGTTTACGTTGTGTTGTGCTAATTCTGCTGTGTTGTGTTAATTTTGTTGTGTTGCGGCTTGTTTCCGTTGTGTTGTGTTAATTTTGTTGTGTTGCAGCTTGTTTACGTTGTGTTGTGCTAATTCTGCTGTGTTGTGTTAATTTTGTTGTGTTGCGACTTGTTTCCGTTGTGTTGTGTTAATTTTGTTGTGTTGCAGCTTGTTTACGTTGTGTTGTGCTAATTCTGCTGTGTTGTGTTAATTTTGTTGTGTTGCGACTTGTTTCCGTTGTGTTGTGTTAATTTTGTTGTGTTGCAGCTTGTTTACGTTGTGTTGTGCTAATTCTGCTGTGTTGTGTTAATTTTGTTGTGTTGCGACTTGTTTCCGTTGTGTTGTGTTAATTTTGTTGTGTTGCAGCTTGTTTACGTTGTGTTGTGCTAATTCTGCTGTGTTGTGTTAATTTTGTTGTGTTGCGACTTGTTTCCGTTGTGTTGTGTTAATTTTGTTGTGTTGCAGCTTGTTTACGTTGTGTTGTGCTAATTCTGCTGTGTTGTGTTAATTTTGTTGTGTTGCGACTTGTTTCCGTTGTGTTGTGTTAATTTTGTTGTGTTGCAGCTTGTTTACGTTGTGTTGTGCTAATTCTGCTGTGTTGTGTTAATTTTGTTGTGTTGCGACTTGTTTCCGTTGTGTTGTGTTAATTTTGTTGTGTTGCAGCTTGTTTACGTTGTGTTGTGCTAATTCTGCTGTGTTGTGTTAATTTTGTTGTATTGCGACTTGTTTCCGTTGTGTTGTGTTAATTTTGTTGTGTTGCAGCTTGTTTACATTGTGTTGTGCTAATTCTGCTGTGTTGTGTTAATTTTGTTGTGTTGCGACTTGTTTCCGTTGTGTTGTGTTAATTTTGTTGTGTTGCAGCTTGTTTACATTGTGTTGTGCTAATTCTGCTGCGTTGTGTTAATTTTGTTGTGTTGCAGCTTGTTTACGTTGTGTTGTGCTAATTCTGCTGTGTTGTGTTAATTTTGTTGTGTTGCGACTTGTTTCCGTTGTGTTGTGTTAATTTTGTTGTGTTGCAGCTTGTTTACGTTGTGTTGTGCTAATTCTGCTGTGTTGTGTTAATTTTGTTGTGTTGCGACTTGTTTCCGTTGTGTTGTGTTAATTTTGTTGTGTTGTGACTTGTTTCCGTTGTGTTGTGTTAATTTTGTTGTGTTGCAGCTTGTTTACGTTGTGTTGTGCTAATTCTGCTGTGTTGTGTTAATTTTGTTGTGTTGCGACTTGTTTCCGTTGTGTTGTGTTAATTTTGTTGTGTTGCAGCTTGTTTACGTTGTGTTGTGCTAATTCTGCTGTGTTGTGTTAATTTTGTTGTGTTGCGGCTTGTTTCCGTTGTGTTGTGTTAATTTTGTTGTGTTGCAGCTTGTTTACATTGTGTTGTGCTAATTCTGCTGTGTTGTGTTAATTTTGTTGTGTTGCGACTTGTTTCCGTTGTGTTGTGTTAATTTTGTTGTGTTGCAGCTTGTTTACGTTGTGTTGTGCTAATTCTGCTGTGTTGTGTTAATTTTGTTGTGTTGCGACTTGTTTCCGTTGTGTTGTGTTAATTTTGTTGTGTTGCAGCTTGTTTACGTTGTGTTGTGCTAATTCTGCTGTGTTGTGTTAATTTTGTTGTGTTGCGACTTGTTTCCGTTGTGTTGTGTTAATTTTGTTGTGTTGCAGCTTGTTTACGTTGTGTTGTGCTAATTCTGCTGTGTTGTGTTAATTTTGTTGTGTTGCAGCTTGTTTACGTTGTGTTGTGCTAATTCTGCTGTGTTGTGTTAATTTTGTTGTGTTGCAGCTTGTTTACGTTGTGTTGTGCTAATTCTGCTGTGTTGTGTTAATTTTGTTGTGTTGCAGCTTGTTTACGTTGTGTTGTGCTAATTCTGCTGTGTTGTGTTAATTTTGTTGTGTTGCGACTTGTTTCCGTTGTGTTGTGTTAATTTTGTTGTGTTGCAGCTTGTTTACGTTGTGTTGTGCTAATTCTGCTGTGCTAATTCTGCTGCGTTGTGTTAATTTTGTTGTGTTGCAGCTTGTTTACGTTGTGTTGTGCTAATTCTGCTGTGTTGTGTTAATTTTGTTGTGTTGCGACTTGTTTCCGTTATGTTGTGTTAATTTTGTTGTGTTGCAGCTTGTTTACGCTGTGTTGTGCTAATTCTGCTGTGTTGTGTTAATTTCGTTGTGTTGCGGCTTGATTCTGTTGTGTTGTGTTAATTTTGTTGTGTTGCGACTTGTTTCCGTTGTATTGCAGCTTGTTTCGCTGTGTTGCGGTTTGTTTCCATTGTGTTGTGCTAATTCTGCTGTGTTGTGGAGATTTCGTTGTGTTGTGCACTACTGGGCCACCGTATAAACAACTCTTAAGCCATATAATTCAATTCAAAACATGTAAAGCCTTCAGTTCAGAACTCTGAAAGTCCCACTAAACCAAAGTGATCATGATAACAATGTGATGGGGAACAATGTTTGACAATGTTCCTCATTGTCTAAAAATACATAATTAACCAAATCAATGGTACTAAAAACTACATAAAATGAGGCGTCAAACTAGTATTATACAACACAATATTTGCATTTTGCAACCTTAAAGTGGAACACAAAATAAGCAGAATGACAACCTCAGTTACCTTTCACTTTCATTGTATAGAAAAAAAATGCAATGAAAGCAAATTGTGACAGAGGCCATACCTAACATCTCCTTTTCTGTCCACAGAAGAAAGGAAACCATAACAATATGGTAAATGATGACAGAAGTTTCATTTTTAGGTGTACTGTTACTTTGAGTCAATAAAAACATTTTAAAACTTCTAACTTGACTTCATTAAAGCCACACTACACCAAAGCCAGCTTGATAATAACTATGTGGATCAACATTTGACGTTGTACCCAATTAAATGAATAACAAAAAAGCTACATAAAATAATAAAACGATTATACTACACACAATATTTGCATTCCTGACGCCACCTGAACGCTTGTACGCGATGCGGGTCCCTTTTCGTTGCCACAGCAACGCGATGCGCTGATGACTTTGACCAAACAGATCAATAACATCGTAAATGACACCATAGAAAAAGCTTCAACATATCAACACGAAGTCAAACCGACCGAGAAACAGACTTAGTGAAAGAAAAACTGAGTAAAATTAGTGCCATCGATGAGTCAGTCTATCCAAGATGAGGACAGGAAACAGAATTTTCAAGGGTTTCTAAGACAACAGACACTAAACTCAAAACAAACAACAAGCGTTGATTGGTGATCATCAGGGCTAAATTATTAACAAAATGCACTTTTATAATCATATTTATGTTCGAATGTACATCCATGGACTGTTTCCCATGGTAAAAGTGATTATGAATCACAGTTACAATACTTCCCTTACAACAAGCTAGGACTTGTTTGATAATTCAAAGATAGGTTTAAATGTCTCAGTGCCTACCGCGGTCGCCAGGTTCAGAGTGACAGCGTGGCGCGGCGGCTCTGTCTTCGTGTCACTGACGGTCCACTTATAAAAACGCTTTATCGGCACATTTAACGTATACTTTGGACCAAGTGACTGTCACCGGGTTTGCCATCGCACTTCTTCTACCTGCCGAAGTCAGATCTTAGGAACTTCTCTTCTGGGAAGGGTTTTTTTTGTTTGTTTTTTTTTTGCTTTTTTTGTTTTTTGCTTCTGGGAAGGTTATCGCGAACGAAATGTCCGTGACGCACCGATGTAATCCGAGAGCGAAGCGGAAGGTGGAGGCGACCGCAGGATTTAAGTTTACGGCATTCAACTCAGGTTTGAACCTCGAACTGTGTTTTGAGTTCCGCGGTGAGGTGAGCATGAGGTGGGCGGGGCATAGTGGTGATTGACGTTTAGGAAGCCAATTAAAATCCATCGAAGCGTGACATGCAGCCTATCGAGAGACGGCATTTTAAAACACAACAGACTATTATGTAATTCAGGTACGCCTAGGTAAGCTATTTATCTATCTATCTATCTATCTATCTATCTATCTATCTATCTATCTATCTATCTATCTATCTATCTGTCTTTTATAGTCAAATAAATAGAACCATCCACTAACCCGGAGAATAAGAATAATATTGGGTAGGCAACGTACGTATAGGCTATTGTGAGGTCAACATAAGTTCTAACGAAAGGAATAGGGAATCTATGATGCTATGATTAATTTATGCTAGACAAATGTGCTATTTTGCATGTCATCCCAGGGTTGCCTTAACGACAAAGGTTTTAGTTCATTGCCAACACCCATCTACACTAGAAAGGGAGTCCTCCCTTCAGTGGAATGTACCAAACCATTGAACCTAACCCAGGTATGTTTTAAAAGAGAGACATATTCACACATGAGTGCAGCACTTGAAACACTGAAGTGTGATGGACGTCATGTTGTCAGCTCTGGGAAATGAGCACTGAAACTAGTGCTTTCCCATGACAGTGGGCAACAAATACAGTATACGGAAAATATGACACATCAGATGCTTTTGTGTGCCATTTATTATTTGCCTTCTTTTCCTTGTCTATTTGACTTTACTACTGCTATTGATCATTATGCCATTGTAAAAGTCTAGACAGTTTATTTGGAAATTGAAGTAAACTTGACAAGACAAATCATTAAATTCTCTGTCAGAAACACTGCTTTGTTTAGAGAGATCATCCCAAGAGAATTAAAAAAAAGATTTGAAAAGTTCTTCTCTGTTTTATTCATTGGTTGACACATGAACACAAAGGAAAACACTTGGTAAAATATATGCACACGTGTTCTATATTGCCAACAGACGTACATATACAGCAAGTGTAAATGACTGCTACATGTTAAACAGATTACTACATGTTAAACATCTCCATTCACCCTTGCCATTCTACTTGATTAGTCACCAGTTCTTTGAGTCTAAAAAATGCCTAAAATATAACAGAATGCTAATTACATACAATACATTAGCTACATAGTGATAGTAGGATACTTTAAATAGCCAAATTTGTGGTGTGTTATTAGATGGCTGAATTACATAAAGCATCAAAAGAACACTCAGGTTTTAAACTTAAAGTTTTATGAATATGCAGAGCATTCAATGAAAAGTCACAAAATGTGAATGTGATAGTTATCATATATCATGCATTTACATAATCTGAATGAAGTGATTAGTTTAAGAAACTGAGCAGGTGTGACAATAACCATGAACTATGACTAAGGTAACAGTGAGCTCTGCTGGTTGGCTGGAGAATTGTTAGGTGCAGTAGTAAATCAGTAAGAAATGTCTTTCATTTATATATTTATATATATTATAATGTCATTTATTTCATATTTGTTGATTGAAATTAATTATTATTTTTAATAAAATGTTAAGAATAAACTGTGAGAAAACATGTTTTAAGTGGATGACGTGGATTTCTTCAAAAATGCTATTAGACTAACCCTTTCCTCATTCTTCCGGATCCCAGCAAAGATCATCATGGTCCCTGGAATGTACCTCTTAGGATTCTCTAAATACTCCATAAGTGTGTCTTCCTTCCAAACAACACCTAAATCAACCAAAGCAATGCTGAAATATGTGTTCTTGATATACAGTGTTTCTTAATTTATTAGTGTGAACTGAATTAAAATGTTGCACAGACAGGATACAATATGTGGTCACAAATGAGTTTAAACTAAAGGCATTACTCGTTTGCACGTTCATACTTTTACACAATGAAAGTATTTTCTCTATATGCAACTATACCTTCTTGTCAGGACCTGTGACCACTCACCCTTCTCTACGTTGTCCTGTGTGTAAAGGTAGCTAGGTGCTTGGCCAGTCAAGCGACCAAAGAGTCCATTTAGGTTTGGACCAACTTTGTGCTTGCCCCCAGCTTCAACAGTGTGACACTGAGAGCATTTCCGAACAAAGATCTGCTTTCCTTTTTCTATGTCTTCTCCCATTTTAATGCTCACAACAGATGGATCTGGAAAGAAAGAAAGGATCTGTGTCTACAGAAAATGACTTTCAAAAATAAACCTACTTTAAAAATATTCACTGAAGTAAAACGTGCAACACCATATGACGCTATGAGTAGTATTGCCACAGCTGATTAATTTTGTAAGGACGCAAATGTAAGTTATGGAAATTTAAAAACCTCTTCAAAAATGAACGCGGCATCCGGGATCCATAAGAACACCAGCTGAATAAAACATCGCGGATTAAAGTCGTTCTGTAAATGCAAAATATATATTGACATTTAAAAGTTATCTTAGGCTATAATACGGTAACGAAATTAGTTGTATATTAATCTCAGTGTGTTCTATAGTAGGCCTATATTAAATGATAGAGCTCGTGCACCCACCTTTACTGCGCTATGAATGCTCAAGTACGTTGCTATCATTTGTCAAATGAGAAACATTTCACTCATTTTAATGCCATGGCTAACTGCCAACACCTTTCACCAATCCAGTTTTAAGTTTCTGTTCAACTGAAACCTTTTTTCCCCACAAATACATCCTCAAAATCAGTCTGACCATGGTGGATGTGAATTTTAAATTATACTTTTAGATGTATTTTTAGAACATAGATTGGATTTAGAAACGGAACATATGAAAAAAAAAAAAAAAAAGATTTCTTGAAGTTATAAATAGCCTAAGACCAAAAGGTAATTGTAGTAGCTACATTTTACAAGACAATACTATTTCAATTGGTAAGTGTTCTTTTCTCGTCTTGTATATTGCCTGCTGTTTTTGCTCTTTTCTGATGTGGGAGGAGATTCAACGTGTTAATTGCCGTTTCTTTGTATTTATTTGTGAAATTTACTTAAATTTATTTCAATAACAATTTCTCAGCCAACGTTTTTTCACAACAACAATGCAACAACATTTTCCAGGGCATATTAACCACTGCTTCTTACACCCAAAGCAGTGTTTGTTTGTAATCTGTTTGTTATGAAGAAAAGACTAAAAAATTGTCATGTGCTATCCAGTTTAGACATCTGTACCAGTTTTGCACATCACTGAAGCAGTTAGATGTTTTTGGATATAATGTAGCCCTATTTCATTCAGATTGCTAGCAAGAAAACTGCTTCATGTATGTTGTGTGAAGCTTCATCTCATAAGGCTTTGTAAAACTAGTGATGGATATCTATATCACAGTATAAATACTGGAGGTCAAAAAACTGAGAGCAAGGAATGGTTTTGATATTCACAAACACAAGTTCTCTTAAATGTAATTTGTTCCCTGCAGGTTGAAATCGCTGTCCAGGGGGAAGGTTGGGTTGCCTCTTGGTTGAAAACTTAAATAAGACCTTAAAACTAAGCAGAGAGGGATTATATATCTTCTGCATCTTGTGCACCTATATGATCTATATGAGGTAGGCGTTTTATATCATTATTCTTGGTTAGATGTGTGTTTGGCAAATCAGTGGTTAAATGGCATGTCACACTGTTCCTCAGCAACCTGTAGCAGTCCATCTTGTAGAAAATCAATGTGAAACATTCCAGTTAATTAAAGAGTATATTTACTGTATAACCTCATTAAGCATCATTAATTAAATGCATTTGCATGAGTGGCTCTTTTTATACAGGAACAAAAGGAACATTGATGCAGTTATGCATGCTGGATTGTTCCAACACTTAAAAATAAAGGTTCTTTATTAGCATCAATGGTTCCATGAAGAGCTTTCAACATCAGTGGAAATTTTGCCTAGTATAAAAGGTTCTTCATAGTGGAAAAGTTTCTATAGATTATTAAAATGGTTTTCATCCAAGGAAAAAAATAGTTGTTTTAGGAACTGATGAGTGAAAAATTCTTTGAGGAACCAAAAATGGTTCTTTAATGGTGTCACAGCGAAAACCCTCTTTTGAAACATTTATCAATAATAAGAACACACTGTCTCCAGTATAGTGTTATTCATAATTTACTCATCGGTTTACAAGCAGGCAAGTACAGATGCAAATGAAGAGAATAGGAAATTCATAAAACTGGTGAACAAAACATCTCTCAAAAAACAGCTGTTGTTTTTGTTGGCTTCATTAGTCTAAAGCTGTGTAGTCTGTGTTCTTTACAGTTTCTTCTACAGAGTCTTCTACTGTTTCAAACATGTAGTTGTGGACTTGAGTCCTGCGAGAGAAATCAAATAAAGCAATTTGTTATAAATTACATCAAATTAATACATTATATATACAAATTAGTTTGTAAATAAATCAGTTTCAGTTGATACCAGACATATTAAAGTTTACCTTTCTTTTGGAAATGGGGATTCAGGTGTGCGTGTGTAGAGACTCAATGCATGGAAAGGGTCTAAAGCGGATATGTTCCTCCTCCCAAACCTTTGCGGGAGGGTGGCTGAGGATCCAGTTCCTGAGCGCGCACACATAGTGCAGGACCGGCCGAAGCGCTGAGGGAGATTGATATTGAACTTAGAAGCGCGTTCCCTTGGGGTCATCTCCGTTGCCCGCCCGAAGCGAAGTGGGAGGTTGGCATGCAGGTATGATGGTTTTGTTATTACGGGGTGAAGTCGTAGGATGGTGGGCGAGCTCACACGGGCACTGGTTGGGACTACATTAAGAGTGAAGTCTTCTATCTCCAGACTCCGGGGAATCTCTTGAGCATTCTTTGACAACAAAAATGTAGAAATAGAAAAAGAAATGGTGGAAATCAGCAGATTTAGTAATAAGTGGACTGTACTGATACACTAGACACTGATGTCACTTTCAACTGCATTCACTATTTTTTTTCAAATTTCCAATTATTATTGCTTTTTTATTGTTATGTTCTTATTCGCTCATTTCCACTTGAAAATTCAAAGCAGAAGTATAGAGGATACTAACAGTAGCTAGTCCTACAATTCTTCACATTTCTTATAACTTTGCTTATTTGTCACCTTAAAAAATATTTCTGCTTGCTCTGACCCTTAAAATGTTTTTTTTTTTTCTTTTAATTTGGTGTAGCCTTATGTAATCATGTTTATTCAGTAATATTAGACACAGTATAAAGATGTAGATAAAAGACAGAAATAACAACAACAATAATGACCAAATTATGATCAAAATAAAAATGTAAAATTAATATAAAATGTGTAACTATATTATTGTTTTTAAATAACATGGTGCAACCTAATTTTATTTAATAATAGTAATAATAATAATAATAATTGTAATCAAAATAAAAATGATTTTAATCAAAATCAAAATTATATATTATAAAACTTTTTAATGACATGGTACAATGTAAAAAAGATTGTTTAATAATGTTATATAGGAAGACTTAGATCAAAGATAAAGAAAACAACAATAATTATTATTGTCATCATCATAATTTTAATTTAAAAAATTAAATATGAAATTATATTATTTTATAATGACATGGTGCAACCTACTGTAATCATGTTTATTCAATACGATAAGATATGAAGACTTAGATCAAAGATAAAGACAACAACAATAATAATCATCATCATATTCATTAAAAAATTAAAAATTAAATATTAGAAGATATATTATTTCATAATGACAGGTGCAACCTAATGTAATGTACATATGAAGACTTAGATCAAAGATAAAGACAACATCAACAACAATCATCATTTTCATTAAAAAAAAAGTATTAATAATGATACAATTACAATTTTTAAATTACATATTATATTTTGGGCAAACTATGACAGTACATTTACTCTAGATCTACAATTCCACACAGACTGTATATTCCAACCCAAAATAGTAAAGGAAGTAAAAAAAAAAAAAAAAAAAAGAGTATAAAGCACTTACCTCAGGAAACTGCCCCAATGTAAATCTATCAGGATCACTGTCATCAGGAAGTGGTAATCTGAGAGCCGTAACCTCCCTCAGCATGAAGCTGCTCAGGGTGCCGAGGGCTAAAAAGAGAAGAATGAAGTAGGACATCTTACAATCGTTCACTGAAGTCCAAGCACAACACAGGGTTTTTATACATTTGGCCATGTGCAAATAAACATTCTCACAAAGACATTCCTTATAATGCACTCACAGCATTGCATACTTAATGTATTAATACACAGCACCCGCCTTCATTCATTCACTAATGACCTTCTTTAGTGTTTCATAGCAACAGAATGACAGGTCCAACTGAAAGAGGAGCAAAGTCCTTACCAAAGGTGCGTTAGGTTTCTTAACATGGACCAGAAGATGAAGACTATTTTTTGAAGTGAACTTCTTTTCCGAATCACTATGATTTCATAATTAAACTCTTAATGTGGTGGCTGGTCTTGAAATATTAATGCATTATTGAGAAATTATTAGACAGCTAACAACCTGATTTTTTTTTTTCATCTCATTGTAGTCTTATAAAGAGAGAAGAAGCAGGAAAAGGCCAACCAACAAGCACGTAAAATAATCTCCAGGAAATGTGCATTCTATTCCATACTATATGACCAGTCAATAATATGCATTCACATCCTGAACACAACCTTTGGACTTGCTCCAAATTAACCAGAGAAGCATTCCATGTCACAATAGTTCAAATCAATTCATTCTGCAGCTCACGGAGACTTCAATTACCACCACATTCAGGTCGGAGTAAGTAAAAATGGTCTGATGTTTTTCCACGTAAAAGATGCATGACACATGAGCATGAATAGGAAATTGACGTGCTGGAAATACATGGATGAGGCGTTGAGTGTCACACTGGTATTTTATCAATGGTCTGGTATTTTATTCCATCAAAGAATATTTACTAATTGCCATCACTGTCATGCAGATCAATGGCAGCGAGGGGTGGCAGATTAATTTTGTAATCAGTGCTGTTTCAGAAAAGTCATCTAATGATGTGTAGATTATTAGTTATGTTAATCATCATCATCATACAGCTGAAAGATATATGTACATATATGTAAATATGAATATAAAAAAATGTAAATATAAAAAAGGCATTCCATGAATGCTGTTTAAAGGGCATTTTTGAGATCCCTTGCTTCAAATATGTCTCCAGTTACTTAAAAAGCACATTAATGATCATTTGCATTTAAATAAATATGTCATAAATGCATAAATTAGGTGGTGATATCTTGGAACCATTAAAACTACAGAAAGTTATTCCCTTGTTGTTATTGTTTAAATTGTTTGGTGGTTCTTCTTATGGAGTACAAGTTCAAATCTTTGTCTATTGTAACATTGAATGTTCGAGGATTGCGGGACAGTGTGAAAAGAAAAGCTATTTTTTTTATTTTGTAAAAGAAGTGCAGCTGATCTTATCTTTCTTCAAGAAATTCACTCAGGGGAAACAGATGTTAGGTTTTGGAGGAATCAATGGGGAAACTCAGTTTTCTTTAGTCATGGCAGCAATCACTCGGCTGGGACTGCTATTATGTTACACCGTTTTAAAGGAACTGTTTTAGAAACTTTGAGTTCTGATGAAGGCAGATGGGTTATTGCCATAATCAAACAAGATAATGCCACCTTCATAACTTGCTGTGTATATGGTCACAACTCTCGTGCATCTAACAGAGTAATGTTCTCTCATCTGGTGAATAAACTTAGGAAAGCAAATAGAAAATATATTGATGCTTATTTTATTCTAGGAGGAGACTTCAATGAATGTATGGATGATTATCTGGATAGATACCCCCCTAGACTTGATGGTGGAATGAATAATAATGTAATTTTTTCTATTTGCACAGACCTCTCCCTGACTGATGCATGGCGGTTCTTTAACCCTTATACGAAGGATTTTACTTGGTCAAATAAAACTTTTTGTCTCTCAGATCTAGGATTGATTTATTTTTAATTTCTTCCTCTATCCTCAGTTACGTAAAAGATATTTTTCACACCACTGCCCCCTTATCAGATCATAAATTAGTTTGTATAAAGATGAGTGACATCCATAATAATCCGAAACTCAGGGGCTATTGGAAACTTAATAATACCTTGTTAAAAGATCAAAAATTTAATGATAGTGTCATCAAGCTTATCAAAGATTATTCACTGACTTAAATGGAGATTATAAAAAAACATGGGAGTTCTTCAAATATAAAACTATACATATAGCAGTTAAAAGAAGTAAAGAAATTAAAAAGAGTAAACATCAAACTGATTCAGAGTTGGTTAATAAACTTAATGCATTACTAGCTAAAAGTAAAATTACAGAAGAGGAGAATTTAGAAATAAAAAGGTTAAATTTGGAGCTTAATGAAGCCTATTTAGATTTGGCTAAAGGTGCATATACAAGGTCTCGTGCAAAATGGCTGGAGGAGGGAGAAAGAAATTCTAGCTATTTTTTTGCCCTGGAAAAAAGAAATAGTCAGAGGAAAGCTCTTTCCGCACTTAATCTTGACGGAGTCATTTCCAAAGACCAAAAAGTAATATCAGATTTTGTTGCTAAATTCTATAGCAATCTTTATACCTCTAATTTCAACTATACTATTTCAGAAAAAAATTATTGATTTAGTTAAACACCATATTAAAGTTATTGATCTAGAGTATAGTCAAATTTGTGATTCTCCTTTATCAATTGATGAAATCAAGCAAGCTCTTCATAGAATGAAAAAAGGTAAATCCCCTGGGATCTCAATTTTTGGGAGTTTATTAAATTGCCTTTATTTCATACGTATAAGAAATGCATCAGTCAGGGAGATATGACTGATATTATGAAACAGGGAGTCATCTCCCTTATACCTAAGCCTGACAAGGATCCTTTAGTAATCGATAATTGGCGACCTATTTCTTTGTTAACATTAGATTATAAAATATTAACCTCGTATATACTAAAAGATTAAGTTATGGTTTAGGCAATATTATTTCAGAATCTCAATCTGGTTTCATTAAAGGCCGTCACATTTCTATGAACATAAGATTAGTACTGGACTTGCTGGATTATTCAGATCTAATTCATTCAGATGGTCTCATACTCTTTCTTGACTTTCATAAAGCTTTCAACTCCATAGAACACAAATTTCTTTTTCGTACTCTAGAATAATTTGGATTTGGTAAAGCATTCATAGATACTGTAACCATGTTTTGTAGAGGTATTAACAGCTCAGTGATTGCGAACTTTGACACTTCTAAGAGGTTTAACATATATCGTAGAGTCAGACAGGGCTGTCCAATCTCCCCATTTTTATTTCTTTTAGCCACAGAGTTACTTTGTCTAAGAATTAACCAAGATGATAATTTGAAAGGAATTTCAGTATTTGACAGGGAGATCAAAATTGCGCAGCTAGCTGATGACACTATACTGTTTTTGGAGGACAAAAATCAGTTACCAAAAGCTCTGGAATTGGTTGAACAATTTTCATGTGCCTCAGGTCTAAAACTTAATACTTCAAAATGTGAAATTATGTCAATTCATGATATAGATGATATATTCTTAGGAGGTATCCCAGTTAAAAAAAAAAGTGTAAAATATTTAGGAATTCATATCACTAAAAATTCAATCAGTAGACATCATTTAAACTTTTCTGATAAAATGATAAAAACAAAAAATATCTTTAACATCTGGCTTCAGAGAGATCTTTCTTTATACGGTCGAGTTGTTTTATCTAAGGCTGAAGGGCTCTCTCACTTTGTATATTCTGCTCTTTCTTTGTTTGTCAACGATAAAGCTATAAAGGAAATTAAAAAGATATTTTTGGATTTTATCTGGAAAAATAGACCTTACAAATTGCTAATTCCAGAAGCGAAGGTGGTCTTGATTTTTTTGGACTTCGCAGATACTGTAAAGTACACCTTTAAAGTAAATTGGTTGAGAAGATGCCTTCTGAATCCAATGTCACTGTGTTTTTTTTATTCCAAATAAGATATTTGACCAACTTGGTGGCCTATCTTTCTTACTAAAGTGTAATTTCTTGCCTGGCAAGGTATCTATTTCCTTATCTAACTTCCATCAGCAATGTCTTCTTTCATGGAAATTGTGTTTTGTCCATGGTTTCTCCCCCCACAAAGCTCTCCTTTGGAATAATGCTGATATAACTGTTTGAAATAAGTCTCTTTTTTTCCCTAGATGGTTTAATAATAACTTGAACTGTATTCTATCTGTGTTTGATGATTTTGGTAATATTTTAACTTACCAACAAATTATGAATTTTTTTCAAAATTTTCCAGTCCCGTCAAAGGAATATAATACTTTGATGAGAGCCATCCCAGTAGGCTTAACCCAGTTAATTAAAAGTCACCTTAAATTCAGTAAAGGCAAGAGAGTTTATCCGGCTTTACGTTTGGGTGGTATTGATATTTTAGATCGGAAATGCAATAACAGACATATTCGCTAAATACTTCAGACAGAGAAAGATTACTCTAAGAGGGAAATTCTACTGGGGTTCCTTTATTACAAATATAAATTGGAGAAAGGCCTGGCTTTTGCCAAGTAAATTTTGTATATCTAACAAAGTTAAGGAGATTCATTATAAAATCCTTCATAAAATTTATCCCGTTAATTTGTCTATTTCTAAATATTCTAATGTTGATGAGTCTTGCTCGTTTTGTGGTTTTGTTGAGGAAACAGCTGTTTTTGTTTTTTGATTGTAGTATTACCAACAAACTATGGGTTGACTTAAGCACCTATGTTTCTAACCTTACAAATGTAACCCATACCTTCGTCCTCAAAGATGTTGTTTTTTATTATGAAAATCCAAAGCTATTATCTGCTGAATATGTTGTTAATTTTCTTATATTGAATGCAAAATTCTTAATTCATAAGCAAAAATGGCTTAAATCTCCTTTGTCTTTCCCCTTTTTCTTTCTGAATTTGATTCTCTTGTTTCATCTTTTAGACTTTGACTTGTTTCATCTTATTGATGCACTATGACAACTTTTCTAGAATTATGTAATTTTATTTTTGCACTTTTCTATATAGATAATACCATAATTTTATGTACGCAAATCCAGAATATTCATTTCTGTCCTTATTTTTATGATTGTTCTTTGTAGGAATATATTCATATTTTGTTTCCCTGTTCTTGTATATTTCTACAAGTTTTGCATAAAAAAAATATATCTTGGAACCATATATGTCAATATTCTAGATGGAATATATATATATATATACAAACCTTATCAAGTGATTCGAATGAATTTATTTTAACCTGAACAATCTATTATTATATGCTTAAAATCGATATGGTACATCAATTAGAACACCTTTTCTGAGACGATCAATACATATCTTATCCAGCAGGGGGCAGTGCGACATTATAGCATAAACGATAACACAAAACACAAAACTGTCTCATTGCAAGCTGCCAGTTAGGATTGTGTTGAGATTACGAGATAAATCTTATTTTATATATATATATATATATATACACACACACACAGTTAGTTAGTTAATTGCAATATTATTTGTCATAGCTGGGGTGCTGTTATACCTTTGTGCCTTGTATTGACACTAAGACAAACTATCGTTTCTATACTATACGCAAAATTAATGAAAAACATACTTTCGGGAACTAAGCTTTACTCAATTATAACTCTCAAATGGATAAAAATGTTGTAAGGCATCGAGTGGCTTTGTTTTTCACCTCAATGTGCCATTCATCAGCTATAAAAATAATAATGTGGATGTTTTATTTAGATGGTTAGAGGATGTAGACCAAAATGTGTATGCTTACAGTTTATTCAAACTTCAGCTAACCAGTTCCATTGTATTTTTTCCCATCCTGTCAGCTCTAGCCGATCAAAGACCTGAACAAACATCCGCCCTAGACACCCAGACAAGGGGTGTAGACCGCTACCACAAGACCTTGGGTTTGTCCAATCAGATGTCTGCCGAGGTCAGCATGTTTCTGCCAATCAGGAACAAAGCGGAAGGTGCTGATGGAGGATCAGGAAGCTTAGAAAATGGCCCTTAATGACAGAGGAGGGGTGTATTCACACGTGTGTTTTAGCATGCTACTATTTATGTACATGCTATATGCGATGGCTTTATCTGACACTGGCATCTGTAGCTTTGAACTTCAGGCCTCTGCAATCATGCAAAGTGTAATACTTATAAAAAAAAAAAACATAAAAGAGAGAGAAAGAGAGTGATAGTGTGACTCCGCCCACATAGGGTCTTGAACTTTGACCTCTAGTCTCCTTTCTCGGCAGATTCCTAAGATGTGGCTGATGGCGGTGATGGGGTCGAGGCCTGGCATGATGGCCAGAGAAAAGTGCAGTCAGTGTGGGAGGAGTGGGTGACCGTTAACCTTTCTACGAATCTGAACTATGACCTCTACGCTTTGCCTGAAGGTGGAGGCCTGAGCAACCCCCACTGTTAAAACTGGACATGAATATACTGTTGTCAACATTCGCCGCCTCTCACAAAATTCAATTCAATATACACGTTAATATTACTATAGATGCACAGATAATTCCTTTCTGCATGTAGTTCAGGTTTCGGGCACATTTTATGAATTATGAACACTTGACTATAATGGTAGGCCTGAAAATAACTATTTCAGAGAAATATGATTAAAAGACTGTAAGGAAAAAGGATAGTGCAGGTTATTCTAGGCGACCCTGCTACTTGATTAAAGCGCTGCACTTGTCAAACAAACACATGGTTGAGGATAAGCAGTACTCAACAGTGAACTGCTTTTAGTGGCAGTAGACTGTATAAAAACCTTGAGAGACATTTGGTAATTGAGATGTAAACTATCCATGAAGTTGAGATGTAATTAGAACTCTTGCTGACTGATGACAGATGCATGAAAAAAGAACATCACAGCCTAAATGATTAAAATGTCTATTAAAGTTCATGAGAGTAATAAATGGTTCATGAGAGTGTTAAATTGTACAAAAAAATGTAAGAATATTTTGTAAGGCTTTTGAATTTTTGTACTGTTAATATTTTTATTGTTCAATATCAATTTAATATTTAATTTTAATTAAATTAATTATTTTTTATTATCATTTTATTATAATTTACTTATTTTATCTTTTTGTAGTATATGCACTAGCATTCAAAAGTTCGGGGGCAGTAAGATTTTTTATTTAAGAAATTAATAGTTTTATTCAGCAAAAACCCAAATTAATCAAGAGTGACAGTAAAGTCTATTTTATTGTTACAGAAGATTCCTATTTTAAATAAATGCTATTCTTTTGAAGATTCTATTGATCAAAGAATCCTGAACAAAAATGTATCACAGTTTTCACAAAAAAAGGAAGTAAATATTAATATAAATATTAAGCATGTTAGAATGAAGGATTTCTGAAGGATTGTGTGACACTAAAGACTGGAGTAATAGCTGCTGAAAATCAGCTTTACCATTACAGAATAAAATATTTAAAATATATATTAAAATGGAAAATGAACATATTTGATTATATAAATGCAGAGAACTAGAGATCTCATTCAAAAGCATTAAAAAAAACTTACAGGCCCCAAACTTTTGAACAGTAGTGTGTATGTAACTTTTGAACAGTAAGTGTGTATGTAACAAGCCTCCACTGTTATTGTTACATTTCATTCTTGTCAGACTTTCCATTGTCAATCTCTCATGCACTACACTACCTAGACCAGACCTCTAAATCAAATCCCATGGATCCCTATAGAAGTATGTGTTTGCTTGAGCTGTGCAGTCAACTGTCTATTGCATTTTCCCACTGTATAGTGATAACATCAAGGTGTTGAAAGGTACAATCTCAACTGTTGGCACCTGCCAAATGCTCGAATGAAAACTTCTGCTACTGTGTTGAAAATGATTGGGACTGAGTGAGGACAAGGATCTAATTAAAAAACAGCTGAGACAAAAACTCTAATGCCAACTGACATTTTAAAGCAGCTCAGACAAATAAAAATCTGTGAAAGAAACACTCGCTTGATTGAAATTTTATGGATGACTTAAACCTTTAACCGAAAGCAGCCAATACACGTAAGAGAGGCGAACCGTGAAATGTCTGGGTAAGTCTATTTATGCATAACTGTGTTTACACTGGTAAATTATGTTCTAATGTTTTTGTGTCAATTAGTTGGTGTTCATCCAAAAGCAGTTTCTCAGTCTACAAAATACTAAATTTAATTGCCAGGAACATTTAACTACACTAAAGATGAACAGATTGTCAATCATCCTGGCAATTTAGCACATCTGGAGCCAACAAACACGAATGTTTAGCAGATAGATCTCGTAAAAGTAAGATGAATGGTGTACATGCAAGCAGTATCACCATTAATCACAACCAGATTACTTACAGCATAAAACAAATGAGAGAAAGCAATATGAAAGAAATGTTGACACTTTACAGTAAGGTTTAACATTAATTAAGGTAATAGCTAACATAAAATAATTATGAACAATTTTTACAACATTATTAATTCTACTGATACATTGTAACATTTATTAGATGTATAAATTAACATTATTAACTTTATGAACAAACATGATTTTACTATATATTTATAAATCAACATTAACCTAGAGAATTAAAAAGAATGTTATGTAATCAAACCTTGTTGTAAAATGCTACTCAAATCTTTATTTGTAATATTTCTAAGTGTTTTTAAATAGCAGAAGTTTCCAATAGTATAAATAGACGCATTTTTTCCCTTTTATTTCTCTTTTGAGTTGATTTAGAGTTACTAAATTCGCTTTCTTTCAGAGTAAGTCTTTGTTAAAATCCACTGATATCTGGGGAGGAAAGTGCATATCCAAAAACCCACATGACAAGAACTGTTGTAGCCATGCCATTCATTTATTCTCGTTCAAAAGAAGCAAATAAGAAGTCAGAAAGAACACACAAAGGAACATGTATACAGAACATTTACTGTGCAGGAGAATCACATAACAACACACTGGGGAATAAGATGTCATGTGTGAGTGTGTATGTGTGTGTTTAAGTGGGAAGGAGAGAAATAAGCGAGAGACAGATAGAGAGAGTAAAAGAGAGAGAGAGCGGGAGGGATTTAGTTGCTGACAGGTATGACTGATGATATGTTGGGTCTACAGGCTGAAACAGTAGATGGTATCAAGGAAAGCCAAGATTAAATCAGCTGGAACACACACTTACACACACACACATTTCCATTTACCGTCTTTGACTGCTTCACTTTAGTGTTGACTGTATCTCATAACAAATCAAACGTGCAAGACACCAAAGGCTCGCAGATTTACATTCAGGTACCAGCTGTTGGAGGGCATTCATTAATAATGTGCTATTTCTTTACCTACATGGTCATCACACATGCACACACATAATTTTCCCAACAGACTCATTATAATTCTCACGCTTTCTGCTAATTGGTCATTTTGAACACTGATGTCATTGTGCAAAGAATGAGGTCACAATGATTGGTCTCTGAGAGAGGGCAAAAGAGACAGACAGGAGAGAGAGAAACAAAGAGAAAGACAGATAGGCCAGAGAATGAGAGAAAGAGGCAGGCATAGAAAGGCAGACAAAAAGAAACAGAGTCAGGACATAGAAAACACATAGGGCAACTCTTATACTTAAAGTGAAATCAGGTTATTAATTAATCCATGCATGTTATTAATTAATCCATGTGATTTTCAATATAGACTGTGTAAAACCTGACTTACTGTTCTTATATTTAAGAGGTTAATAACTTAAATGACCGGCACATGATGGGCATGTGACCTGTTTAACACCTGGTTTTTCATCTGTGGAAATATTCAAATTACAGTCTGGTTGCCTAAATTCAGAATTGGCTCTATTACTATAGGCTATTTACAGATATCTTTATAAGATAAAGTTGTGCAAAGTATGAGAACAGTGGTGTGTTCATACCATGTCAGAAATATTAAAAATAAAAGTAGCCTACTCAAAAAAATATACTGCACGGCTTCAGTTGCGATATTTCTCACCAGTGTAGTCTGACTCACGAACAAGTACTCGTAAGAATCGATTCTTTTCATGAATCGATGGAATATTCATGACTTAGTCTGATGATGAAATTTTCACTGAGCGAACTGATTAGAGAAACCGTGAGAGCGGATAGTGAATCAACATAAAATATGTTCACATTTACTGTTTGAGACTGACAGCGGTTTACGTACTTACAGGTTAGAGTCTGGAACTTTTGAGCCGTGAGCAGACCAAAACTAACGGGAACAGCTCCGGTGAAAAACAGTTAGCCTACTGTATCTAAAACCTCCAGATGACACACAGCTCATATCTCTGTCTATGTGAGTTACCAGAACCACACATAAAAACACAAATTTCGCACGTGCAGAGTGGTTGTCTCGCACCCTATAATGTGACAGAAGCACTAAGGTTCCGTTCACACAGCAGGGGTTTGCCGAAAATATGTGTTTTAGTCCAAAATTTACACGTGTGTGAGTTTGGTAACAGAATACGGTTGTCACTCCCGTAAATAAACAAATTACGTGTGAACATAGCCTTATTAAACATTTAATTAGCCTACTGGATTGAAAACTGCTGAGTCTAAAGAAAAATAGGCCTACATAAGGGCCTATCTGTAGCCTATATCTCATGTACTGTATACTTGTTTGTGGTTATACTCATTTTTATAGCCATAGGCCTACTGTAATTCTTCTTGTAATGCATTGTAATTTCTAAGTAGATCTACTACCTACCTGCACTGTAAAAAATCCAACTTTCGAAAAGTTCTACTAACCAATGTAAAAAAGTAGCCTGAACAAATAATTTTTAGTAGAAGTCAGTTTAACTTTTTGTGTGAACTGAACAAAAATACTCTAAACATGTTGCTAGCAAAAGTTTTTTTGTATACCTTACTTAGATACTCAAGTATTTGTTCACAACATAGTATGTGTTGTCTCAACTTTTCAAATTGAGTTATCTGAACAAACAATTTTATATTGAACAAAAATGCACAAGTTCCCAGCATGCATTGCAGCTTGAAAACATTTTATGTTAATTATTATTAAAATATTATCATTGTTTTAAATTTTACTTGCTTAATTTATGCTGCTGCTGCTGTTGTCACTGTCAGTTAGCTCTCATGTGAATCAGAGTTCATATTTTTACTGATTTAAAATTTGTTGATCCTCACCATGGTTGAGAATCGTGTGCTGAGGTACTGTATATGTGCATCTCATTATATTTCATTTAATGCATTTATCTATCAGCATAAATGCTTGCCTTTAGTTATAAGAGGATAATACTACCCATATTATGTAGAAGGCTTTGAAAATAAATAAAAATCAAAAGAAAAGGATTGTTAAAAAAGATTAACATTACTAAATGCTAAAAAATCTTATTCATTAGTTAACTAAAGTTAACTAAGATGTCAGCTGCTAGTTGAGTTAACTTAAGTTAACTTGTTAACTTGACTGCAATAGGTTGCTTTATTTTTTTGAGTTAGGTCAACTTTTTTTTTTACAGTGTGTAATAGGTATAGTCTACTGTTACAAGAAGAAAAACAATCAGAATTAAAATAGAACAACTGTGTTTTTCTCATATTTCACTCTAAAAAGTTTTTGTTGTGTCTCAAGATCGATTATACCTCTTAATCATGATAAATCATGAAAAAGTATGGAAATCACGGTTCTGAAACATACTACAAAAATAACACATATTTTTAATAGCCCTGTTAATGCATATGCTGTCACTTTTTGACATTTTATTTCTTCCTCTCAGATGTGTGAACATTTCTGTGACTGTTTAATGAGGTAAGCAGTAAAGCAGTTTATGATTGTCTGTTGCTAAATGGCTCAGCATAATATTCTAACACTGCATCGTTTCACACTATATTCCTTTAGCGTCAGTTTCATAACCAAGTGTTAAAAGGAGTGATAATCCCCTTTCAAAACTACAGATGTGAAACATTAAATAACCCAGGGTTAAAATTGGTCTTAGCCTGGTGATTATAAAGATGTAATGTTAGTGTAAAACACTTAAACATTTGGCAGACATTTACACATTTTGGCATTTTTTAATTAGTCCATGCATTCCCTAGGAATCAAACCTCTACTGGAATATGCATCATGACTACTGGCACAAACTTGCATACAAATAGTCTATGGTCTCTGTATCCTCTTTCTGTGACTCTATTATCTGAGCTCTTTTTCATGCCACCTTTATGAGAAGTAGCGTGACGTTTGCACATTTTTTTCTGAAGTTCTCATTTCCAGGATGTCTGTGGTTGGTCCTGAGTACCTGAAAGCCACACAGAGAGACAAAGGCACACATTTGCATTATCTACCCATATCAGTCTCTCTTCTCCATGCCTGAATCTCTCTCTTCCCCTTGGTTTTTCTGTCTTAGCACATGATGAAAGACAGGCTGACGCAAATGAAAGAAAGCAGGATTCGTTTTCCTCCTTTCAACAAATCTTCTGTTGGAGCTGTCAGAGTGAAAACGCTCACATTTCACCAACCACTGGTCTCTCACTCCCTCTCTCTCTTTCTATTCACATCCACACACAATAACACAGAAAAGAGTTTTTTCTTTACCATACACACTTGATTTCTGTGCTGATCTAGGTTGGTTAATACTGCTTTTTCTTGATTTTTCATGATTGCGATCCTCTCTCACTTTCATAGGCATTGTGGGTAGCCATTTACAGAAGTGAAGACTTCTGGGAAAAGAGACGAACCACATCAAGGAATCGCTATTTCTCAATGTCGCTGTCACAATGACAACATGTGTGTGCGACTGTGGCCGAGAGTGCATGAGGGAAAACTTCTGTCAGAAGCCCAAAACCCCATGGCCTCATTTTAACTGGAACCAGCTGACGCGTACCAGCTTGCGTGTGACTTCTCATTTCCTTCCCTGCTTTGAATGCAAGCATATGTATACACCCTCATCTGAGTGAGAATGGCAGCTCTCCCTCTCAAACATGGCAGCTTTCGGCAGGAGGGTTATGAGTGAAATCAGTCGGATTTGTTGCTAATTGTGTCCACCGACGAGAAGCATGCGGACAGCGAAAATACAACCTTCACCTGGGAACCATCAAACCTAAACTGAGGGGGTTGCAAACTAATGGCTTCCAGACTGTCTGTGTGTGTGAAGAATAATTGAAATGGTCACATTAGCTCTTATTCTGTCAGGCATTTCTTTGGCAGCCCCTCTGAAGGACCCCAGCCCCTGTTGCCAATAAAAACTTTATTTGAGAACAAATCCCTCCTTTTCTTTTTGAAGCAAGAAAGAGAGAAAATTAAAAAGTCAAAGAAGATGCAAAATGAAGAGGTATAGATATGCAATGAGCTGGAGAGCGAAGGAAAGCGCCATGTGATGTCATGGCTCATTTTGCCACCGCTCTCAGTCACCGGAGCCCAGGAGCCGTGGTTTGATCTTCATCATCTTCATTCATTTTTTATTTCCATATTGATGACAAAAACCGCTTTCTGTGAAATTGAAGTGTGAGAATGTACGATTGGCGCACAAATGTTCGGCCCCAAATTGTGCTTGTCTGTGTGTGTGCGTACCTGCGCAGTTGGCGGCGAATGTTGAATGGAGATTGTATGAGCCAGCGGGAAGCCTTCTGGGTAATTTAAACATTCTACAAGCCTAAAATGGCCTGTCAGAAAATTAAAGGAAGGGGGTGTTGGTTTGAAGTCCAACAAGAGAGAAGTGTTCTGGTTCTTTTCAACAGTTATATTCTGGGTGTGTGTTTCAGGATGGTGAGGATTTCATGTAGTTTAGAGTAATTTGACCTAATTAGGGTATTTGAGATTAGAAATTAATCCATACTGTTTTGACACTCCATATTTGGATGACAGACACAAAAATATTAGCGTCAGCCATAGACTGTGTGTGGTCAGGCATATTGTTGCCTATATATGTGACTGACTTTTCAATGATCAGGGGAAAGAAGAAATCAGCATGCTTGGCTGTTTAATAAGACATGCATGCTGTCAGTGGCTGTATATGAATCAGTATGTGTCTCAGGCTGTGAATCTGTGTACATGTATCTTATATTTTCCCCCTGTCAAATAAATTAGGCTTCTCAAATGAGAGAAATGAGGCTTGGCATTGCCGTCATGGTAACCAGGGCCTACTGTTGTTCCTGGGGTAATGTGATGTGCCGTCTGTGCCAGATGGATGATGTTGATAAATGCTGCAGATTCAGAATAGGAAAAGCATGGGAAATGTCGAAATCAAAGAGATTTGGGGTTTCTCAGGGTCTCTGGGGAAAGACTGCCAATGTTTGTGGGGTTTTTGGAGTTTGTGTGTGGTTTTCTTGCTGACAAGGATTACGTCTAAATCTTGTTTTGAACTGCTTGTTGTAATGTAACAGCTAAAAGCTGGTTTTTCATGGGTGAAAGAGTTGATCCTTATCTTGGTTTTCATCTGTTTTTCTTAGCATACACAGTATGTTTATGCATCTGTGTGTTGTGTATTTATGTGTTGTGTAAATGTAACCCAGCCCTCATAGTTTAGACTTGATCAGATATTTTCTCTGTGTGTATTCCTGTATTTGATTTGGGTTATGCATGTGTTTGAGTGCATATGTGTGTGTGTGTGTGTGTGTGTATTCCCGTTTCTGATTGCTGTTTGTTTTATTTGCTTTGCTCCTTTAATCAGTGTTGAGGCCCCTGAAGTGAGTGGAAGGAAACCCCATCAGACAAGCTCAGTCTCCTAAGAAATAACAAAGCTACTCATCCGAACCTGTGGCTGTGCATGTGAGACATAAGCATTATATTCTTATTTTATTTTGTTATTAAATTTTACATTCGTAAAACCTGCATTAAAATAATCATTACTAGTTGTGATACACTACCATTCAAAGGTTTGGGGTCAGTAAGATTTTTTTTTATATTTTAAAGTCTCCTATTCTCACCAAAGCTGCATTTATTTGAGCAAAACAACAACAACAACAACAACAACAACAACAACAACAAAAACACTGAAAACAGTATTGTGAAATATAATTACAATTACAAAACTGTTTTCTAATTTAATATATTTTACAATGTACTTTATTTGTGTGATGGTAAAGCTAAATTTTAAGCAGCCATTAGCATCAGTCTCAGTTCAGTCTTTAGCATCATATGATCATTCAGAAATCATTCTAATCTGCTGATTTGGTGTTCAAGAAATGTTTCTAATGTTGTAAGCTTAAAATGTTTGTGAAAACCATGATACAACCATATATAGATAGAACATATAGAATAATTATTTGATAAATATACAGTTCAAAAGAACAGCTCATATTTGAAATTGAGATTTTTGAAGCAATGTAAAAGTCTTTATTGTGACTTTTGATCAGTTTAATCTATAATTTCTTTTTTTAATCTTACTGACCCCAATTTATTTATTTTATTTTTATTTTTTTGTAAAATGAAAATTTGAACAAATACTCAACATTAGAGAATTGTTCTTTTTTATTTATAGAAGCACATGAAACAATGAAAAAAATTAACATTAATCCAAAGCAAATACTTTGCAATTGTGTTTAAATTTGTGTGTGTGTGTGTGTAACTAGTTATATAACTATATACTATTAACTAGTGTACGAATAATATGAACAAAAATATTCAATAGACATACTAGCAAAGAGGGTGTGTGTGTCTGCTGCATTACTTGAATAATACAAGCTTCTCGTGACCATTTGTGCTGCTTTATAATTGCTCCCACCTGCAAGATCAAGATATAGAGTGAGGGCAAAAAAGGTGAGTGACCAAAATCACTCCTCTTGTCAGATCAAATGAAGTTTCTCATGACTCCCACTTTCTCCAGCTGCTCTGTGAAAATCAGGAAAGATTTCTGAGCAGCCTCATGCCCTCATGGCCGGCTGGTTCTTCACTGAGTGCATCAGGAGGTCAAATCTTTACTTTCTGTACAATGTGTCTGTGTTTGATTAGTTAACTGATGTCCATGATTTAATATCACATGAATGCTTTTTTCTTGACTTGTGTTTGTTGGCCTTATCATATTCAACATCTCACCTCATCAGTGTGTATGTGTGTGTGAAGGGGATGGGGTTGGCTATACTTAGCTATATTTTGGGAACATAATTACCCTCAGTCTGCCAAGGTTAAAAAAAGGTAAAAATGATTTGTACGGTTTGTAATATTTGCTTTTAAGTGTAGGTTAGGGTAAGGCAAAATTCATCATTTAAGAACTGGCTCCCTTTCAGCTCATGAGTGGGAATTTGAATTGAATTAGCCACACCTTACAGGAAAATGAATTTCAGTCTGAATAGGAATGACATGACGAGGAATTTTCTGATTTTCCAAAAATATTAAACACTTAATAGCATTCTGGGAAATTAAGTGTTCTTGCACCATGGTCAATAAAATTCAAATATGCCATTTAAATGTTTGGGATTGGTAAGTTTTATAAAAACATTATAAACATTTATAATGTTTAAAGATATAAAGATTTCTAATTTAACTGAATGCTGTTCTTTTGAACTTTCTATTTATCAAAAAAAAAAAAAAATCCTTAAAAATGTTTTCAGTTTCCATAAAAACATTAAGCAGCACAAATGTTTTCAACATTCATAAATATAAGAAATGTTTCAAATCAGCAAATTATACCGATTTCTGAAGGATCATGTGACACTGAAGACTGGAGTAATGGCTGCTGAAACATTTTTTAATATATTAAAATAGAAAACAGTTCTTTTAAATTGTAATAATATTTAATGGGAGTGTATAGTATACAAGTAAGTGTGAGTGTTTGAATTGGAGTGTATAGTATACAGATAAATTATTTTATATTATAAATTAAATTGTTACATTAAATATTATTTAAAAAAATGTGCAAACATACAAATAATACAAAAACTTACATATTTCTTTCATAAGGCCTGTACAATATACAAATTTCAAAACTCAACACAATCAATCTCAAGCCAATATTCAAAGTTTGCTTGACCTTCCTTGTCTTTTTCAAGCATCTTGAAAGCCAACATGTGGGGTCATTTAAAGCAGTCCTCACTGTTTAAAATGCTCATAATATAAATCAGCCATGTGATGTTTTTCTTTAAATGATAATAATAATGCTAACAGGTTTGGTTGGGTTTAAGAGTACGATTTGAATATATCCAGTATCATTACTTATTATCAGAGGTCCACCAATGCAGCTTCAAAAGTTTGTGTGTGTGTAGTGTGTCTGAGTTTGTGCTCAGGATGTGGGACCAGAAGACATCTGTGGTTTCTTATCAGTTTTTAAGATTATCACTCAAACACAAATTAAACATAATTAAGCTAATTAACCTTATTTAAAGTCCATTATAGCAGTTTAGTGCAAAAGATTGTAGAGTTATTAGGTCGCAACTCAGTTTCACACTCTTTCTTTCTTTCTTTCTTTCTTTCTTTCTTTCTTTATATAAAACATACGTATGTTATTATGAGATTGTAGTCTTTATCCCCATAAAATATTGTACTGCACTCAGAGTCATATTTGTAAATGCTAAATGAAGTTATATGCAAAATGATTCTTGTGCCAGAGTAAATATATATTTCAACCACAGATACACACGTACAGACATATATGTACACACATGCACACTCTAAGCCATTCAAACACAAAAAGACATTATAGTATGTGAGTTTTGGACTGACTGATGTTATTCTGTTAAACCACTGATCTGTCTATCAACCTCTCACCCTGGCGGCCAGTCAACTGTTCTGCCTTCCACTCTCACTGTTCTGCTCTGATATTTTCATCAAAGTGACTATTATATTCTCTAGCATATCTCTGTCATCAGCAGAAATTACCAGTGTTTTTCTTTGAGTACTATGCAATCAAGTCTTATTTTAATCTTTTGTGGGGGTGTTATCATGGTGTGAGTCGTATTTATGTTTCCATTCGCATTTCTGCCAAAGTAAAGACAGTAGTACGGCTTTCCTTCTGATTTTTATTATTGCACTTCTAACAGAAATCCAGAAATAAAACAGTTCCCCGTATATATCTCTCTTAATCAACTCAAAATTGTAGAAAACCAAAAAGCACGGCCCTATACCCAAAAGAGTTTTGTATAAGAAGGAGCACCATCATGAACCACAAAATGATATTTTCATTTTCTCCAATGCGTGACATTGATGTGAATCAGTGACTTCAGCTTTTTGTTGACGGAGGTTTTCTTGTTTTTCAGCATTGGTACAAGAGAATAAGTCATACAAATAGTCACGCAAGAGGTCAGTACTTTTATTTAAAAATAGGGTAAATGAAATAGTGGAAGGTGCCAGGAGTTGATTGGCGGTTTCGATTGGATAGTTCAGATGTAACGGTGGTATGAAAACACTGAGCTTGCTTGTGCGAGAATAGCAGTACCACTGATGAATGATGTTTAGTTGTTTCTCGGTTGCTTACCAATGACATTCTCTGTAATTACGCTATGATTTAAAAAAGTTTGGGGTAGGTAAGATTTTTAATGTTTCTTGAAAGAAGTCTTCTGTATATGCTCACACAGGCTGAATTTATTTATTCAAAATATTTGTAATAGTATGATGTATTATTACAATTTTTAAAAAAAAAATGTATTCTATTCATGTGATGGGAAAGCTAATTGTCTTTACTCCAGTCTTCAGTGTCATATGATCCTTCAGATATTAGTCTAATATACAGATTTTTATACTCAAGAAACATTTCTGATTATTTTCAATGTTACAAATGGTTGTGCTGCTTAATATGTATTATTAATATATTTAATATTAATATATATATATATTTTGGAAATCCTTTGATAAAATTTAAATCTTTTGTAGCATTTTATACATCTTTACTGTCAATTTAATGCATCATTTCTGAATAAAAATAGGAATAGGACTCAAAAAAAAAAAATCTTACTGACCACAGACTTTTAAGTGTCTGTCTTTTTTCCTCTTTTTCTGCTGTTTCTTCATCTCTAACCGATCGTTTTGACTCTAGGTCAAAAAAAATCCCTGTTTTGATAGCAAGGTAAAAGGAGGTTTGGTGTCAGGAAACTAGATTTGTAAATAAACCTGATTGCTCAAACCTCTTAGCGCTAGAAACCCTAAACCACTAACGTCATCAGCACACAAGCATCCCTCAACACTCATACACACACACACACACGCACACACACACAAAACTAATGTCTCTTTTTATTCAAAATCACAGCCTCTCATTGCACACTCAATGACACTCAATGTTAGAAGTATGGGTTTTCATGCTCTTCTTTTGTATAAAAGTTTTAGTTGACTCACTGTCTGCTCTCAGTATGTTCAGACAAAATAATGTTGCTGTATCCTCTGGTAATGTCATAACTTCTGCTCCTATTTCTTCCCAGCAGGCACCAGACGTCTATGTAACGTCTTGTTGACGTTGGACATGACGTCGGACAGACGTTGCATTTTGGTTGAAAATGAAAATCGGGTTGACGTCAATATTTGACGTCAATTTGACGTTGACTTAACGTTTGATTTTGGTTACACAACCTAAAAACAACTAAATCTCAACGTCAGCTGACGTCGGTATTGGACATCAATTTAACATTGACATAAGACGTTGAATTTATGTTGAATTTTGGTCACCCGATGTCGCAACCAAAATTTAACCAAATATCAACGTCTTATGACGTTGTGTGCCTGTTTTGTGCCTGCTGGGTTTGTTTCTACATGTTTAAAAAATACTTACAGTATGCACATTTTGTGCATGTTTTTTTTTTTTACTGTTTTATTATCTAAAAACAATTTGGACATGATTTTAATGTATTTATGTTAAAAGATAAATCAAATTAAATTAAAACAAAATGTGTTGGGTAATGCACAGATATGCAGAAAAGATTGAGATATGCTCAGAATGAGCAAAACATGGGTAAAGAGAGAGGGACAGAAAGCATTACGCTCTAGGAAGACATTGGAATCATCAAGTGAGCCAAAAGAGTGTGGGAGAACGAGAGATTAAACTACTTGATGAGAGGTTAGTCTCTCGGTCAGTCAGCAACTCTTAAACAGAGGAGGGATGGTGAACCCTCATTGGTGTCACTCAGTCGTCAATCTAAGTGGCAGGCGAACCACAGGGGCCCGTGTCGCCGGGCGGAACTTGTCTTTCAACCACCCAGCAGCTGCTGGGATATCACGACAAGAACAGGAACACAGCCCAGCTGCCCTGACCTTTTCTTTCCCTCTGCCACTTACACACACACACACACCCCGAACAATCTAGCACAATCAGAAAATAAATATATCCTTCAGACACACCCATAACACCGACACACATACTCACGGAAAAACCAGTGCACTTCCTTCATTTTTTACACACATATACAACCAGGAACACTAAACATAAATATTTATGTGTCTTTATAGTTTAGATGATTTATTTTCATCCATTTTATATTCCTGTACATACACTTATTTTTCTAGTTTTCTGCACATACATGCTCATACATGTAATTGTAAAACAAAAAAGACAATTGCGTCAACAACAAACTCGTGTTTGCAAGAAATGGGAACCAGTGATCCATATCACAATGACAACCGAGATGACAGATGGTTGTATTGTCTGAAAAGAAACTAACCCTTTTTTAATAAACTGTAGTGAGGATGTGGGTGTGTTTGCTAGAAAGTACTGGAAAGTATCAATATAGATCTTTTTCTCATCAAAATGAAAAAAAAAATGCATGGTTTTGTGAGATTAAAAGAAAAAACGAGAAAAAGAGGCCATATGGATCTATTGAGGAGTCTTAGCTGGAGTCTGGGTGGCTGGAGTGTGTGTGTGTGGGAATGGGAACCCGAGGCCCCTTTTCCAGCTGCTGTCCTCACTTTTCTTCCTTTATTTGCCTCTCTTTTGTGGTTCTTCCTTTTCTTTTCATCCTTCTTATGGGTGCTGATTTTGCAGACTTCTAGTCTTTGAAAGGCTGCTCTCAATGAACCCCAGAGCAAGAAAGAGACTGAGAGAGGAAAGAGATTGAGATGTTTAATTCAACTCTTCTATACATGCTTATGTTGTCTGAACGTAAATTCACTATTAATTAAAACTAAAAAGGTGCACTCAGTATTTTTACCATTTATGTACAATGAAAAGTATCATACTTTAAAAAATGTGTTTAAAATTAATAGCAGTAGCCTTTTAAAAGCTGTTTTATTTTACATTGAGCAGATTGCCTCATGTGGGCGGACTTACTGAGATCACATGACCATCCAAATACTAGTTTATCTCAGTGACCCCTGAAAACTGAGATACACCAGCATCAGTAACAAAAAACATTTACTTTTGTGTTATGTTATATGTACAGCACTATTCCAGTGCAACATAAACACAAAACAGCTAAATTTGCTTTGAATTAAAGTAAATCCAAATAAAACACTCATCTAGCCGAAAAGCTCATAAAAACACATTGTTCAAACAAATATGCAACTATATATGACACCTGTACCTATACACTACCATTCAAAAGTTTGGGGTTGGTATGGTTTCACTTTAATGCTCATCAAGGCTGTATTTATTTGATACAATTAAGTTAAAACAGTAGTACTGAGAAATATTACATTTTAAAATACTTGGTATTAAATACTTTCTATTTTAATATATTTTAAAATGTATTTTATTCCTGTGATGGCAAAGCTGAATTTTCAGCAGTCAGTACTCCAGTCTTCAGTGTCACATGATCCTTCAGAAATCATTATAATATGCTGATTTGGTACTCAAAAAACATTTCTAATCTTCTTATGTTGTAAATGTAATATTTTTGTGAAAACCATGATACATTTTATTTTTTTTTAATTTTCAGCAGAAATTTCTTCAGCCTACAAACTTTTTGGTAGTCTACGTAAGAAACAAACCCATCTTCTGTGTAAAAATGTCAAAATGTCACATAAGTCTACTGTAAATCTTGACTTAAAAGAGCTGATAGTCTTGGTTCTTAATCTAATAAAAACATTTTATTTTGTTAATTTTCATGTATATCCACACATCATTTTTCTTTGTCACAATATATAAATGTTTTTGGGTTTGTTTGCAAGTTTCAGGCTCAACTTGATGATGGCTTTAGTACATATTTTCAGGGATCTAGGTAAAGTAAAGGGCATTCAGAAATAACAGAGCTGACACGATTGCTGCTGGACCGGCCGACATTTGAGAACGCTGGGATCCTGTGTGTGTGTGTGTGTGTGTGTATCTGACAGTTTCAGTGTTTTAAGAAAAACATTAACACATCACAAATTCCACCCCCACCCCTAAAACATCTGTCAGTCATTACTGGCCCTTCCCCCTCACCCCTAGGCAGGGGCTCGAGAAACAACATTTGACCTCTGACCCCAAGCATAAAGCTCCACTTAATGGTGCCCCCTTATTTCCACAACAGACTCTCTCTCTTTGTCTTCCTTTCCTACTTGAACACAGAATTATCTGTATTAATGCAGAAGCAAAATCATACTTATGCATGCTTTTAATGTAACGTGAGTGTGACATTGGGATCAATATTTTTGTAGTTTTAGAAATCTTTTTGTTAAGAAAATTAACTGATTAATCTTTATACTCAGCTTTTATGGGACCTCTATTTATATTTTTCCTTGAACATTTTTCAGTCCTCTTTTTTTTTCTTTCATTGTGTGTTATGATTTACTTCCTATGTCTTTTCCACTCTCATCTTGTCCACCTTGACCTATTGTCAGTATATATCATCCTTCTTCAGTGTCTTGGAGTGCATTTCATTGTCTCTCTCTACTCTCCCTCAAATCAATAACAGACACATTATCGTTTGGTGAGGGGGAAGAATACAGGTGATCTTGTATCCATCAGGAGTCAGAGACACACAGATGCTCTTTCATACACAAGTGCACACTCTCTACAAACAGACACTTAAATTTTGGGGACGATAAAGTTCAGTTCAGGGATCCAGCTGTCCTCCTAATGCCCTAAATACCCTGAAAATCCCCTTGGAGAGTACCAGTTTGAGACACATCATAAAAATAAAAAAAGTGTATAATGTAAGTTGGAATACAACACTAATTCTCTGTTTGGATAACTTTCTGTCAGCCATTTTCCTCCTTTTTGTGCAAACTTATTTTGTTTTTGGAAAAGTTTCTGTTTTTGTTTCCATTGAAAACCCTGGCAGTCATAGTGGGCTAACATAGTTATCGAGCCGGTCATCTAAAAGCTGTCCCTCACCAAAACCCACAAGCTTCTCTGAGAAATTTCCTGACCAACATCTAATAATATACAGCTATACACACAAGAGATGGAGAATGTTTGTAATTGCATAAAATTCAGGAAATATAAACACTTTAACTAAGAGTAGAAAACCGACAGAATGAACAACGTTCATTGGCAGATACATAGAAACCGGTTGTGTAGCACATGGTTAGCAGCGACACCTTGTGGTAGTTTAAATAGTTCACCCTTTTCCAAGAGAGCTGCAAAATATTTGAAACTGTAAAAAATGCAATATGGAACCACAGAGGGACGCTAAAGAGGTCGCAATTGTCTTGAAATTCGTCATATCCGGACGTTTTTTATACGTTTGTCATTGGCTATTTTGAGTGATGACGTATCTAACATTGGACAAATGAAATTGTGCTAAAACTGCGCAGTTCTGATTGGATATCGTTGAACTGTCAATCAAGGCGTGCAGTGCCCAGAGGAACATTTGCCGTCAGTTGAAACTGTGGAAGGCTACAGGCAACAACTCGCGCTCTCACAGACAGAGATTTAGTCAGAGATAGATAGGCTTTCCTAGCTTTACTAGAATAACTATATTTTATTTATTTAAATTATTTCACAAAAACAATAATATATAATTCGTTTGATATAATTATTACAATATAGCCTATTTATTTGATTTTTGTAATATTATTATAGAATTTTTTATTTTGTATTGCTTATAATAATAATAATAATAATTCATAATATGTAATAATAAAATGTAACATTTGTGTCAATTTTAAATTGTTTCAAATTATTATAAAGTATTGCATTTTACTGGCTGCCACTATTACAATTAACACAGCAGCATTACTATATTTGTTGTATGCAACATTATTATTGCTGTTATTATAATTCTGTTATTATAACGTTTCTTATTGCAATAATTGCTTGAATTCAGAATGATATAAAAATAGGTAGGCTATAAATGATAAAAGTATAGAATATATAGTATAAAAAGAATAAGGCTACGAACGGATTAAAATATACTATACTTAATATAGCTAGGCCTATAACGAAAATTGTTAAAATAAAGCAGTCATAATTTTAGTTTTGCAAGATTAAACCTATACAGTCTATGGTTTAAACAGGCAAATCTGGGTGGGTTTTTCAAAGAATTATATTTAAAATATATATATATATATATATATATATATATATATATATATATATATATTATGAAATATATATATGAATAAATTTTTTTACGCACAGTTTTTTGGTCAAGTTTATTATGGATTGTTTGATCTGATACATAATATAACAAAAAGCAATTGAGGATTGTGTTAACGTCAAATTATGTGTACTCGAGCATATACATTATATAATCTTGCTTAGGCAATGTATGTTCTCTTTCCACAGGTATCTCATTGAAAACGACTTTATTTTGGCCTCTCCATTCATTTGCGGTTCCACACAACCTTGCGGAGTCAAGCAAGTTTGTGCGCATGTCCAGTAGTTCGTTTGTGACGTCGTAATTCTGTAACCTATCCTAGAGCTTCTTGATCCAAACACAGAAAAGAGAAGCTCTCTCTCTCTCTCTCTTTCTCTCTCTCTCTCTCTCTCTCTCTCAAAGTTTTTAAGAGCAAATCATTAAAGTCACAGTGTTTGGTATATTAATATTTTGTTTTATGCCTCCACATAATTTGCCCCTCCATGAAAAAATATCCACTTATTTATTCTAAAGCATGATTTTTTTAGTCAACAATATATACATTTGTAAAATACGTTAGCTATATATGATGCATATATAATTATATATGTAATCTGGCACATTTGCTTGTGGAGGTAGAAGGGAGAGATTCATTTTCACACTTTTAAGCATCACCAATGAGAAATCAAATAACGGAGTGTGTGATTATGGCTCCTCCCCATTCTCTCTTTAAATGACTGAGTTCACTGAAATGCCAAACAACGACCGCGATTACATTGGATGCTGTAACACACCTAATGATTCTGTCATTTCACTGAGAAGACCAGGCACAAGCTGAAGTTTCTGAAGGATAATACCGTGCTGTTAGACTGTTAGAAGACGATAAAAGCTGTCCGGGCTGTGAAAGATCGTGCCATGGAATATGAAGCAAGTAAAACTATGCAAGAAGTATTTTTCCCATTTTCAGTTGGATGACAAGATTACGTAAATCTAAAATCTCGGATTTTTACGATTTTTATGTCCGTATTTACAAGAAGAGCGGAAGATGGATTAAAAATGATCCTGCGTTGAAGTCTTTAATTATATTATTAAAATTGTTATAATTATTGTTGTTGCTGCTGTTGTTTTCGAAAATACAACTGTTAAAATACATAGAAGACCAAACACATGATCATAGACTGTAGATCCTCGATTCTGCATGTATTTTTAGTCATTTAAAATATCACAGAATCGCATCCACAATAAAAACATTTAGAGTGATATCAGACACTAAAAAACTTTACTCTGAGATACATTATAACATGCACCGCGAATCATTCACCTCCTCCTCTCAGAAATATCCTCAGTCGGGTGCCTAAATAACCTAGGTATATTCACTTATCCAGTGCAATTAGAAAACAGCTATTCAGAGATAAATTAACTTATAAAAAGAACTTTTAAAAGTGTGCAATTTCTATTTTAAACAGTAGAGGGCGGCGAAGGTTTAACTAATTGCGGTTAAGGCTGGAAGGGATAAGGTTTGTTTGAGATGCGCCTTGCCTTTCCTGAAATGTAGTTGAGAGCAGGCGGCTGCAGTGAGGGGAGTGAAATAAGTGCAGTCAAGACGGACAGATCTGACCTCTCGAAGCACAACAGATACTACGAGATCAAAGGCAGATATCGCGTTATTCTCACTCATATGCTGTGCTGCTGATAGACATGATATAATTTCAGTTCTGTTGCTTTTAAATATGATGAACAAGACACTCAGAGTGCTTGCTATTTAATTGCATACGAAATGCGTATTTATTATCCATTTCTACTTTAATACAAACATGTATTTTAGATTTTTATAGAAATATGACAACAATCACATATCTTACACAGGGATCGCACTGTCACAGTGTTTGGAATATTCATGCATAATTTAAATACATAATCGCATGAAATCAGATAAAAAAAATATAACATTTTAGAAGAGAACGCAGCATCACGGTTGTCTGAACCAATGAGCATTAAGTTGTGTCGTCAGACAGTCGTTTCCCATCATGCTTCTGGGCAACGCAGTCGGTGGAGAGCAACTGCGCGCGACTGCTCAATCCGACACACCGCCTCGCCGTCGCGAGAGTTTTTTGGCACGCGTCAGCATGACATCAGAGCAAGGCTCGGACACTTTTCTAACCGGCATGCATCTCGCGGTGATCACCGGTGATCGGTTCTGCGCAGATTTTGCTCATCTCAAACAAGCGTATACTTTGGCCTTTAGATCAGTGGTAATCAACCACGTTCCTGGGGGTCCCCCAACACTGCATGTTTTCCATGTCTCCTTAATCAAACTCACCTGATTCAGATCATCAGCTCATTAGTAGAGACTCCAAGACCTGAAATGGGTGTATCAGACAAAAGGGAAATGCAAAATGTGCAGTGTTGGAGGGCCTCCAGAAACGTGGTTGGGAACCACTGCTTTTATATGATTTAGCCTAGCCTGTTTTTTTTTTGTTTTGTTTTTTTTTTTGTTAATAGTTAGTATACCCCTGTGATATGTTTTTAAGTATGTATGGGACAAACGGTGCAACAAACGTTTTTGATGTAAAAAAAAAAAAAAAAATCAAATGTGTGTTGTTTGTAAATTAGCAATGACAAGATAGATAGATAGATATATAGATAGATAGCTGTTTCTCGGAAAAATAATGCTATAGCCAGTAATTCTACTCTGAAAAGTGCATTTCGGGCAGATTGAGAAGGGTATAACTGCAGCCTGGAGATCTCCAAATGGGGGCGGGAACTCCAAAACGGGGTGGGAGCTCCAAAATAGGGCGTGGCTTCCTCCCATCACAGACAGGCACATGACAGGCATGCGCAATTTTTTCTCCCAATCAACTTCAGCGCAAACTCCGCCCCACATATGATTCTAAAGATTTTATTGGTTGTGTCAATCACAGTGTTAATTTCCTACACTATGCTACAAAAATGCTGACCCCTAAACCTACCCCACACCTGACCCTTGAATTTGGCTGCACGGCGTTATTGGTGCTGAATAGCATGGCAGAAGATAAACAGTTAATAAGATTATGCGACATGAGATCACCGAGCCGGCCATTCCGTAACTCCCCAACCGGACAATGGCACCTTTTTAGTTACACCCAGCGTCACTACCGCATCCTACCCTGCGAATCTTGAGCCCCGGGACGCCCCCGTTGCTTAAAAGAAACCGATATAGTAAAATCTTTCCCCTGCGCTGCGCTGGGACGGCTCACGGGAGATTCGCGTTTATATCATGAGGCAGAGGTTCAAACTCTGGTCCGAACACCACTGGCCACGAGCTTTGGGTTCTGCTCTCACGGAGAATATTGATTTATATAGCATATTTTATTTTAGATCAACTAGAAACAATGTTTAATTTATAAGGTTTTATTTTGAAATGTAAGTCAAAAACAATTGGCTGAAGCCAGAGCCAATGGTGATAGTCTTTGGGCGAATAGACCCCGCCCCATTTTGGAGGTTCTGCCCACTTTTGGAGTTCACGCCCCAGTTTGGAGATCTCCGGTCTGCAGTTATATCTACTTGGCAGATTCCGGGTCGGTATTGCAGTACCCATTTCAACCGCTAGCTGTCAATATTACATACTGCACCTTTAATCTGTATGATCCTGCCCACTTCCAGTTATCGGAAAACACAGCGTATTGCTGTCAAAGAATCATGTTATGTTTACATAGCTGTTTTTCAGAAAAATAATGCTATAGCCAATAATTCTACTCTGAAATGTGAGTTCCGGGGCGGAATGCCTTTGTTTTTGCAGTACTCATTTCAACCGCTAGCTGTCAATCTTACATACTGCACCTTTAAAAAGTGCAGCGGGTTAGTAGGTCAAAACAGAAGAGGGAGTAGCTGTATGTTTTGACAGATCTAAGCAAAACACTTCGTTCTTAATAGAAGAATATATATATGTCATTATTAATAGGAACAACGGAAAAAAATACCCAGTTTACTTTAATATTTCGTCCAAGAGCGGAAGGACTAAAAAGGAAGCTGGGAAAGCGTACTTGCTTGTGATTGGCTCTTTAAATGACCGACAACAGAAATGGTCCAATCAGAGCTTGTCGCGAAGGTAATTCTGTCGCATGTGAGTGGGATTTTATGAATTATGCAAATTTGAGCAGTTGTTCCCCTCCTCGGATGAGAGGCTAGGTTCAGGATAGCCGAGGAGTGTTAGTGTTGTTAATAAAATATAAAAGGTTTTTGTTGCTGCTACGGAATATATCAGACGAGAATGACATGTTTTGCTTTGCGTGATTAGATGGCGGCGCTGCATCTCTGAATTGGGATGTTATAGGCCAGGAAGTTATGAAAAGCCGGTAGTGTTTAAGTGCAGCGAACAGTTTCGCCGGTCGGGGCTGCTCTCTTTGTCTGACACAGAGAGTAGTCAACGCGTGCTCTTTTGTTTGGGGTTTTGTCTTTGTTTAACTGCAAACGGGCGATCTTTGTTCTCCTTTAGGCCTCCCGAGGGTGAAATATTTGTTTTGAAACATGCACCACATGAAGAAATATTTCACCGAGGGACTCATTCAGTTTACGATTCTGCTGAGTTTGATAGGAGTTCGCGTGGATGTCGACACCTATTTGAGCGGCTACTTCTCGCCGTTGATAGAAACAGACGGAGGGCCGAGCTCGGCTTTCATACAGACCCCGTTTCACCATTACCGGGACACCGAGGCGGGCCATCAAGTGCATCCCAAATGTCCCGAGCTGGACTATTTCTTCACCAGCCGCAGGCTGCTGAATGAAGTGCGTGCGCTCGGGTCCCCGGCCCGCTTCCCCACGCGTGTCAGCGCATGGCTGGTGCACCTGGTGCCTGTTGATGGCTCTGATGCAGGTGAGCCACACGACCTGTCAGGGAACCCTGGTGACGAGGAGATAAATACCGAAAATCACCGGGAAGAGGATGATCTCAGGGCTGGAGAGGGCTTCGGTCTGTCAGTGTCTCAGGACTGCACTGTTTCCAGGCCTTGCTGTGCAGCTGGAGAACTTTCCAAAGAGGTAACAATCCAGTGCAATAGAGTTACACGCTTTCCATACTTTTACAGTTTTATGATGTTGCTTTCTATTCATGGGACACGCCAGTAGCCCCATATGACCTGCTTTAAGTGTTTGTTTTTTTCTGAGTTAGCCAGTTAGCTTCATGGCAAGTAGTATTTTGCTCTCGTGAGCAACTAAAGCTGAAAGCGAAACAAAAACTGACCCATCCATAAACATTAGTTTAATGTTACACATTAATGAAATGTGGTTAAATATGGTCAAGTTAGATTTACCTTGTTGAATTGATCGTTATTGATCTGTAGGCTGTGATTTTATGTGTCTATTTACGTTGCATTTTTTATTTGTGAGGAAATAAAAGTCGTTTTTACGAGGTAACTTATCTGCTCACTTGTTAGTGTGAAGGTCGGTAACCATGACAACCAGATGTACAGGTGTCAGTCAGGTGTGTTTGGCAAACTTTGAATTGAAATGATAGGTTAAATGTCAAGTCCGTCAAAAAACATTCATCAACATATACGTGTTACCAAATAAATGTCTACTGAAATTTGTTTTGTAATAGTCTGTCTGAGAGAGGAGTGGTAAATTATCCTTTGTTCCAGTCCAAACCTGCTCTTTCTGAAATGATCGTTGTTACATGATCATGTCTTGACAGAGCTCAACCTAGTTTCTGAAATCAGTTAAGTCATGTATTATCCCTAAAGCCACCATTTAAAGCATGTTATGCAAATATGTCTTCCTTTTCTTTAACTACCACAGGTACACACAAAAAAAACAAAGTTCTTTGAATGAGATTAATCTACTGAATGAGTAGCAGAGAATACATTAGTCTTAAACAGGTGCACCATAGTTTGTGAAGTATTATTTCTTTTACCCTCATGGAATTACTCTTGAATGCACTTTTCTAATCACAGATTTTGTTTCACAGTTTTACTTTATAAACACAGTTAAAGCCTCCTAAGGACATTTTAATCCTTAATTTTGGCATCCCAATTTCTTTCCAGGAAACTTTACTAGACCAAGTGAATGAGGAGGAGGAGGTGAAAGACGAGAGAGGGCAGGAGGAAACCAGCCCTGCTTCGCTGAACCAGCTGACTCAGAGTTCTGCGTTAGAGCAGGAGGTAAACAAACTAACTTCACTACCTGTTTAACAAGAATGGTGTTTATCAGGTTTAATGTCAAAGTTTAATATAATGTTGATGTCAAATCAATCAAACTTGCGTAACATTACATAACAGTAATTTAGTTAATATTTTACTCAACCAGCTCTATAAATGAATAGTTACATTTGATTATGTTAGTTAGTTATGTTTCTGGTCATTCAACTCCATATCAATTGTGGTGTTGGTGTGAGATGTTAAAGGGATAGTTTGCCCAAAAATAAAAATTCTGTCATCGTTTACTCACCCTCATGTCTTTTTTTTTCAAAACACAAATGAAGATTAAGGAAACCTGAGAGGTTTCTGTCCTTTCACTGAAAATCCACAAAACAAAAACTGACACTTCAAAATGTTCATAAAGATATTGTAAACACAATCCATATGAATCAAGCGGTTTTCTGAAGAGACATGATCACTTTATATGGCAAATAAATTTCATTTAGGCTTTTATTGACATATAAATATTGATTACCGCACATTCATTGAGCTTATCAAATATTGTAAACGCGGAAACTCAACCGTACTTGCTTGATGCAGCATGAGGGTAAATGAGAGCTTTCATCATTGGGTGAACCATCCCTTTAAATATTTTGACTATTCATTTATATTTTTTTGTTTCTTCTCCTTACAGGATTTGCTGGGTAGTAGTACCCTTCCTCCACCTCTTTCTGGGCTTGAGCTTCCTCCACAGTGGCATGACTTCCTCTCTGAATTTGATGTAAGTAGTTTCTGTGAAAGACTCCTCCTCCATTAGGATTAAAGGAATCAATACAACGGTACAATTTTTATGCATTTGGCAGATGGTTTTTATCCAAAATGACTTACATTCAAGGCACAGGTTTTATGTCAGATATTAGTTAGTTCTTTTCCTGTGAATCGAACCCTTGACCTTGGCATTGCTAGTGTTATGCAAAATCACATTATGCAGCAAAAGATGTCAGTAGACACTAAAAAATACTTGCATAACTTACATAAGAATAACTGTAACACTATAAAATTAAATAAATTTGTTTTCATCTACATGCATTTTGAGTACTTTCAGATTCTTGTTTGTTCATGCACATTTTCACTGAAAAATACTTTTGGAAATGAGTACGTTTGACAATAATTTTCTTTTCCATCTACAGGATTTTGACTCCATGGTTCCCCAACGCATGTCAGACTTAGAAGCTGAACTTCCTAATCCCATCAGCTATGACGTAAGCCTTCAAGATGCAATGGTAGCTGGAGGAGATTCAGCTAATAGCAGGACTGCATCTTCCCGAACACCCCTCTTCCGTCTGGAGTCCACAAACTCTTCTCACTCAGACCCGTCTCAGAGCTCAGCAGGGGCACTTCCTTCATCGCTCTTCTGTTTGTCTGGGAACAGCTCTCGTAATGAAACCTCTCCTTCGCAGATGGGAGGCTATCTAGATGATGTTGTTTTTGACCACATCAATATGTTGGATCTGGGTAATCTCAGTACGATCGACCCTCAGATCCTGGACGGCATGCAAGGGGACATGGACACTCCATGGCTGGAAGATTCAGACTCTGGCCTGTCTTTGGAGAGCAGTTCAAGGAGCCCCGCATCCCCGTCTACATCATCTGATTCATTTTGTGAGGATGAGACTGGAGCTACAGGCTATAGCAGTGAAGTGGAGTCTCTTTCTTCAAAAGGCGGAGCTTGTGCGGCTGCTTACCGTGATTGGTCGCCTGTAAACCTTGCCGAAAACATCTGGCACGATCATACCTATTCAACCCCACAAGTTCAAAATTCTACATCATCTAGCTGGTTCACAGCTATCAAACAGGAAGTGATGAGCGAAGATGAGGCTGAACCAGAAGAGATGAGTCGTGATGAACATCGGGTGCAGGCATTGGGTCTTCCGTTTTCAGCCTTTCAGATTGTCAACATGCCTGTAGAAAACTTCCTGGAGCTGCTGGACAGCCAGAATCTTTCAGGATCAGAAGTCACGCTCTTGCGCGATGTGCGCAGAAGAGGTAAAAACAAGCTTGCCGCACAAAATTGCCGCAAGAGGAAGCTGGACGCAATCCTGTCCCTGCAGGGTGAGGTGGAGGGCCTGTCGGTGCAGCGGGACGCTCTCCTGCGCCAGAGATCCCACACAGCCAAAGCACTTTCTGCTGCTGCAGAGCGATTCGAAACGCTCTCGCGGACTGTGTTGAGCCAACTTCGGGATGAATATGGACATCCTCTGAACCCTGAGCACTACACACTGCACTGCAGTGCTAACGGACGGGTGATGGTTCAACCTCGCACAAACACAACATCAAGGACAATGACAGGCAGCAAGACAGTGAAAAGAAAGAAGGACAAGAAACCCTAAGAGACTTTTTAAGTGTGTGTGCATGCGTGTTTGTGTTGACATACAAATATTTTTATGTTTTCCGAAAGGTGAGTTTTTATGTTTGAGATGAGATATTATGGGGCATTTCTGGCTCTTCTTTGTTCCTAAAAGCCATTCATAACTCAAGGGGAGGGCAGAAAGACTGTAATAAATACTACACTTGGAGCATGGGAGAGGCCTTGTTCATTTGCAGAAGAGTCATTTGCAGAAGAGAATATACTGAAAACACTGGACGTTGTGTATAGTAAGAGTATAAAGAGTATTTCTAAAAAGCACATTTGAAAATTAAAATTCATATTGCTTTTTTTTTTTAAACTGTTAATTTAAATGGCAAGTTACTAAGTAAAGAATGTTTGAATATGGTCACTAGAGGACCATGTTAAAAAGTGTGCATCACTATTTTTTGCCAGAATGAGCTTAAAAGGGCTTCTGGCATTTTCTCACTCATTTTTTTTTTTTTTTTTTGGCCAAAACACAAAAGAAAATATTTGAAAATCAATAGGGTCCAATGTGGTTTGTAGTTGTCTTTTGTTTTTTTTGTTTTTTTGTTTTGCATACAGGTTTGGAACGACATGAGGGTGAGTAAATTTTTTGGGTGAATTATTCCTCTAATATGAAGAACCCCACAGAAATTACCTTAATTTCATCTATTTGCAGACATTAGAATCAAATACAACTTTTCGTTTAGCAGTTACCTTCATAACCGTATGTACATTTTCCTCACCATTGAGATAAAATCATTTATAATATGATTTTGCATCTATGACAAGCAGTGATCAAGGTTTAAACTTTTCCTGTACATTTACAATACTGTCACTTACATTTGCATTTTACATTTATGCACTTGCTTAAGAACAATTATAATGCATTCTGGTAGCTTTTTATAAAGGGGTTACAAGTTTGGATTGCAGATTTGTTTTCAGTGTGATTTTCCTTGGGGTTCTTTTTTGCAAACTGATTGTCACAAATTAAATATACCTTTTGAAGAGATCATCTTTGAAATGAAGTCACAGTAAAAACAACAAATAAAGTGAAAGTAACGAATATATGGAATTGGTGAGTTTTGTTCTACCTCACAGGACAGTTACTTGATTTGGAAAAGGCAAACTGCATTGGCTTAATGACAAATTAATTAGTGAATTAGTATGTAAAGTAATACAGGGCCCAAACAAATGAACCTCTTGTTTATTTCCTTTACGCAGAGTGGTTTGATTTGTGTTTGTGAGTAGGAGTTGCTTCTCTTTTTAATTTTTTTTTTTTTTTTTTTTTTTTTTTTTTTCAGTTTTTCTATTTTGTGTGTTTTTGAGCAAGTATTTGTATGTGTGTGTAAGAGTTTGGAATACCTTTAATTTTAAACAGGGATGTTCAAAATCTGTCTCTTTTATATATTTTAAAATGAATAAAGGAGGACAAAGTAACTGTTGAGTTTTTATTCTTTTTATTGGATTATTTTTGTTTTATGGTTCCTATTTCACAGAACATGTTTTTAGAAACATTCCATGCTATGCTGCGCTTGACAAAACAGTGTCAATCTAAATTCTGTCTTCTAAATAATGCTTCATCTCCATTTTAAACTCCACAAATAGTGCACATGATGCTATAGTACACAATGTTGGCATAATGTGAAGTCATGCTCTCTGGCCTCAAAGGAAACATCCAATCTGCAGGCAAAATAATTGTAATCATAAAAATAAGTGCTGCATCGTGCATTTGTTTTGAATGAGTATTTTGTATATATTTGAAATACAGAATGAAAATCTAATTTAAAATTGTAAATTAAGTTAGAATTTTTAAAATTTTGAAGCAAAATATCATTATCATTTTACATGACATTGGATTAAAACAGAATCTGCACTATTTTTTAGGTCACTGATCTTTTTTTAAAACTTGTATTAAATTAGACAATGCAAATAGTGGTCTCAGACTGTTGGGCCCCTGTGTGCAAAAAAAAAAAAAAAAAAATTAAAAAAAAATAAAACACTACCAGAGTGTGATGGATCCTGCCTACAGTGAATTTTTATGTCCTTAATAAGATTCATGATGGTAAGATCAATCAGAAAAAGCTGATGAGTATACAGTATAAACAATTAATGGAATTTTATTCTTCAACTTTTACAGAGACTTTACTTTTATAAATGTGATGTGTTCATGGGTGCCAGAACATATCAGAATTAAAGTTTGAAAAAAAGCAGATACAAATGCTAAGTCATTAAACATAGTAGAACTTGTATTAGGTGGAAATTGGATTACTTTGGAAAAAAAATAATAATAAGGGATAGCCAATGTTGATTTTCAATACAGCTAACTGCTAAAATATATAATAGTTTAGAGAAAATATTCAACAAGACTTCAACAAGTCGTGAAATCTAAATTTATTTGTACTCCTTTGTTTTGCGTATAGAAACACATTGTATGGCAATTTTGCAAATTCAAAATTACATCGGTTACAAAAATGCATTATAAATTTTATTTAGAGATTTGTTTCTTCTCAAACTTAACATTTACATGAATGTATAATTCAATAATTTAATAAGTTTTGAGGTCAGTATTACATGGCAAAATAATGCTGTGCCGTTCTCGTGCTTTGAAACAGATTTAGACTATTGCCTACTTTTAATTTGCTCAAATTGTAGACCTTAAAATGAATATCAAATGATATTTTGTACTTATTAAGGTATTGAATCATGTTATTTTGCATGACCTGCGGACGAAAATGTTTTTTTAAAACCACTGTTGCTCCGCCCTGTGAAAACCTCATTGGACACACGTGACCGCTCGTGGGCGTGGCTTTACGTCCTCGCGTTAGATTCAGGCTGGCCTTCGTCGAGCCTCAGTCGACTTCTCTTCTATTGATTTATAGTGTACGAAGAGAGTAAAAGTTTTAAAAGTTTGTGTCCTGCTAAAGTGCGATATAATTTCGCTGCAGCTGCTTGCAGGTCGGCAAGTGTGAAGCTTTGCAATTCACATTTTAGTCCTTCTCCTTTGTGAGGGTGAGTTTTCGCGCGCATGCATGTGCTGCAGCCCCGTCCATTGTAGTTCGCTGATAATGCTGTAACCTCAATTATTGCAATACGTATTTTACTTAAATCTATTGTTTTAGTTGTTTCAGTTTGCATAATGTAGGATGCATGGATGTACGATGCTGTATAACAACATTATATTTTTGTTTTGTGTGTGTATTTTCATGCTAGCATGTAAGCTAACGCTTGCTATTTAAACCAGCGCGTGTTATAGTGAATAATACGCGAACTACGATTTTGTGAAATGGTTAGACCTTAATCCGGACATTAAGGTTATCCAGAAATATATATATATATTAAAAAAACAATAATCCCAAAATGTAGTATGAACTGTTTTTGGGCCCCTGGCCTGTTCGTGCTCGCGTAGTTAGCTCGTTAACATGGTAGCATACATGAGCAGCACAAAACTAAGTCGTAAATATGGGAACTTTTTCCCTCTCTCATTAAATTATTTTGTTTCGAAAGGGAGCATATCTGTAAATCATGTTTATTTAAGTTTTAAATGACTGAAATTTAAGTTAAATTGCTAATCCGGTTTCTGGTGTATCAATAGTCTTTTGTACATTTTAGGTCGACATGGGTAAGAAGCAGGGAGGCAAATCAAAGAAGGAAGTTCAGGAGGTGGAGGAGTTTGTGGTGGAGAAGGTGATTGACCAGCGAGTGGTCAATGGGAAAGTTGAGTTTTTCCTCAAGTGGAAAGGCTTCTCAGAGTGAGTACTTTTTTTATTCCTTGCTACTATAATGAACTGTTTGTTTGGGATGTACTTAATTTTGATTCGTGTAATAGAGTTACAAGATATCTTAAAAAAAAATTTCAGTACTGACAACACTTGGGAGCCTGAAGAAAATTTGGACTGCCCTGAACTAATTGCTGCATTCCTGGAGTCTCAGAAAGGAGTGGTGGAGAAACCAGAAGCCGAAAAAAGAAAATCCTCCACTGATGAACCAGAACCAGAAACTGATGAGAGCAAGGCAAAGAGAAAGAAGGAAATGGTAGAGTTTTGTGTTTGGTTTATCAGTTTCAGGGATTTGACGTTTACGTGTGTTTCTGTGGCTCAGTGGTAGAGCATTGCATTAGCAGCGCAAAAGGTCGTGGGTTCAATTCCTAGGGAACACACATACTGATAAAAAATGTACAGCCTGAATGCACTGTGAGTCGCTTTGGATAAAAGCGTCTGCTAAATGCATAAATGTATTAACATATTGATAAAACTGACTTAAAAGTAAAACTGTTTTGTTCCAGTCTGACAAGCCAAGAGGGTTTGCAAGAAACCTTGAGCCAGAGAGGATCATTGGGGCGACTGATAGCAGTGGAGAGCTCATGTTCCTCATGAAATGGTAAGAAACCCATGTCGTTTTTTTTTTTTGTTTGATTGGGAATAAGAAAAACTTTAGTGGCTGTACACATCCATAGTAGAAAAATTGACATTTCCTCATCCTCATGTTCTTCCTAACCTGTGCTACTTCTGAGGAGCACAAAAGATACTTTTACTAATGTTTCAGTTGTTTTTGTCCAGATAATGGGGTCCAAAACTACAGTGGATCACAATAATTAAAATTGTATGGATGAAAAATAAAACTTTTTTTTTTTATTTTTTCAAAATATCTTTGTGTTCCACAGAAGAAAGTCATGAAGTTTTGATACAACATGAGGAAATGGTCCCTGAAAATTGATAAAATGTCAAAAATGTAGTTGTCATTTACTCACCTTAATGTCATTCCAAACCTGTATGACTTTCTTCTCTGAAAATATTTTGAATGCTAAAATATTTTAAGATTGTTGTTAAATAAACTTTTTTTTTTTTTTCCCCCCCATTGACTTTCCATTGTACGGACAAGATGTACAATGCAAGTCAATGAGAATGGAAACTGTTGGGTTGTCAACATTCTTCAAAATATCATATTTTGTATTCAGCAGAAAGAAAGTCATACAGGTTTGGAACAACATGAGGGTGAGTAAATGAGTGTGTCCCTTTGCGAAAGGCCTGTAGGGGGCAGCATGTCCACATGCAAAGCCTTTCTGATTAAAAGACACAAGATATGGCTTGTGAAGTGCAAGGCTGCACTTCCTACTCTAATTGTCATGTTACAGAGTTTGTTTTATCTTATAGAACTTTAACCAGAGATATGTTTTGTTCACAGGAAGGACTCTGATGAGGCAGACCTGGTACCTGCAAAAGAGGCCAACACCCGTTGCCCACAGATAGTCATTGCCTTTTATGAGGAAAGACTAACTTGGCATTCCTGTCCTGAGGATGAGCAACAATAGCACCCCACATCTTGCTGAATTGTGCTTTAGTGTCTTTCACCTGTACAGTGTTAGCGGAAGTGTTGATAGCCTGGCGGTGGAGGTTTTTTTTTTTTGGTTTGTTTGTTTTTTTAAATGTATTGAGGTTTGGCTGGAAGCTATGTGCATGACTGTAGTAAACCAATGAAAGTATGTACAAATGAGATGAGTGTGTTTTTAAAGGTTACTATATAGGCCGCTTTAACTGTTCATTTGTACTAGGTGTTGCAGCAGTGCTGTTTATCATAAATGCACTGGCTTGTGGTTTTCTTTCACTCGTCATTCATTCAGATAGATCCAAAACATGCATTCTGTTCATGTCCATAGTTTCTTCTGGTGGACAATGCTGTCATTACCATAGTAGTTTTTCCTTTAGTTCTTATCGTTTACCTGAATATTGAAATTGTCTTTTTATGTAAATGTCTGTGTAAATATTTCTTATTTTTAGTTCAATAAAGGTTTATAAGCCTGCTTTTAATCTGCTTGCATGCGTCTTAAATATCAAAGCTGATGTTTTGTCTGATATTTATGGCTAAGAAATATTTACTATCTGCCTCAAAACATGGTTATTTGAATGCTTTCAAAGTCTGCTTTCTTTGGGCTGTTGGCATGCAATGTGCTTTCACATTTTTGGTGTGCTATAGTGAGCTGTTTTCCACCACATGCCAAAAAAAATGGTTTAATGGTATGATATTTTTTTTTATTTTTTGTATTTTTATTTATTTATTTTTTGACAAACTTTGTTCACTTAAAAATGAAAATATACCCACCTGACAATATAAGATGTAAATGAGTTTGTTCATCAGAACAGATTTAGAGAAATTTAGCATTACTTGCCATAGTCACAAATGGATGTGAGTGGGTTCCATCAGAATGAGAGTCCAAACATCTGATAAAAACATTACAGTAATCCACACCACTCCAGGCTATAAATTAATGTCTTTTGAAAGAAAAAGTTGCATGTTTGTAAGAAACAAAATTAAACGAGATATTTTCAACCTCAAAGAGTCCTTTATCCATAATGTTGCTTTCTTAAGCTGTCTTGTCTGAATCAGGAGAGAAATATGCATAGATCAAGCACTGTTCTAAACAAATATGATCAATGGACTGTGATATGAGAGGATAACAAGGGATGGAGTTTTTCACTGGAAGAAACATGGATTATGGTATTTTGGCCAGAAGCAATGATTTAAATGTAAACTATTTGAAACATTGCAACGATGGATTTATTTTTATCAGCTGTTTGGTTTCTCATTCTGGCAGCACCCATTCACTGCAGAGGACCCATTGGTGAGCAAGTGATATAAAGCTAAATTTCTCCAAATCTGCACCAATGAAGAAATAGCCTGAGGGTGAATAGATTTTCAGCAAAATTTCATTTTTATATTTTATAATATATGGATCACCATGTTTGTATTAAATGGGAAAATGTTGCTGTTCACAAAACATATTTACCCTCTTCTATTTTAACCTTGTATCATGGTTTCAAACCATCTTAAAACTACAAAATGAAAGTGCCAGAGTTCTCTTCTGCATGTTTTGTAGGTCAAACCTGTTTTACAGTAATAATAGTGCATTTTAACTGAAGCTCCTTACCAACTGGTGATTAAAAATGAGGAAGAGTGTGTTTTCCCATAGTTATTTCACAGTTCATTTGCTTCCACTCTGGCTTCTTTTGTGGGTGGCGTCTCTTCTGCATTGCCTGATTGCCATCTTCATAAGAATAAGTAGTCATTTGCAGAAAGAGTTAATTTGAGTGTGCACAGTTTGTATCTGTGCATCACTTTCTTTTTCAATAGGCTCCAAAAGAACTGTGGGTTGCCTTTTTATAACAATAAGTGCCTTTTACCATTTACATTGGCTACTCTGTGTTCTATTCAAAGCACAAAATGCTTTTCATCTACATTCATTTGACAATTTAGGAAGTAGATAAAAGAAAAACCCACATTTTGTAATCAGAACGAAAAAAGACTTTTAAATGTTTAATTGCACAATTTAGATGTGTCATAAATTTTCCAGAGCCAGAATCATTAATTTTTAGCTTGTTTTTTGGGTGTGTCTTTCAGAGGTTTTTCTTGTAATATTTCTGAGCGTCAATCACACAACTTAAAAATTGCTGTCCCAGAAATTAGCTGGAATCTGTTAGATATATATTGTGCATATCTAAAATGCACACAGACAGTCAGTTCACCATGGAAAAACGCAGTGTGACCAATAATTTCATTACATTTCCTGACCTCTCTGCTGCATTCACCATCAGGGTTACAGTTCACGAGTTCAAGTTCTATACACTTTATCAGACACGGGATGCAGATGACGTGGGTTTCAATTTGTAAAATGCTTCAGATTGTGTCTCAGAAGTTTCAATAACAGTTGCACATCATGGAAATCCCACAAAAAAACTTCAACGCGTGATATGGGTTGTGATAGTCATGTTATTAAATTGGAAAAAAAAAAAAAAGTCATGCACTGTCTGACTTTCTTATTCAGCGACAATTTCTTGAAACAAACAAGAGAAAGCAAAAGAGCTACTTCTATAACCGCGTTGTCAGATCATGACCACAGAAAACACATTTATTACCACTTGCTTAGCTGGTTGCAGGTCTCATGACAAAGATTAGCAGCATAGTGATGGACTTTGAGTTCTAAGGCTTTTTTCTCTCAAGAACCTGTTTTTGTAATGTCATCCTGAAATAAGCAGGTCAGATGACAAACTGAAAACTCTTTACAGTGATAATAAAAAAGAAATAACTGCATTGGCACTTGTGGCTGACGCGTATATTTGTACAGGCTATTTAAAGGATAATATACTATATTATATAACAGCTAGACAGATAGTACTGGGTGTCTCATATGCTCTGTGAAACAAGGGTACAATCCAATCTGTACATATTGTGGTAACAAGCACTGATTTCTGAATTAGGAAATCATTTTGGGTGTAGAGGTAACATGGTGGACTGTGTTATGACGCAGGGTATGTATTGATGGGTAAAAGTCCAGATTCCCACACTACTGGATCTTTGAGTAAATTATCAATATAAAAGAATTTGATTAGGTATATTTTTGGAGATCTGTCCAATCAATCAACAATCATCAGGGTATTTTAACACCCCTGGAGAGCCAAAACTGCTTTCTTAGTAAAATATTACCATGGGGAAACAGATTTTGGAAGGGAAAATGTCAAAAGCAATACTCAATACTCAAGTTACACAACTTTTGTATGTAAATTTTGGCCTGCACACACTCCACCCAATGGGGCTACCCATGTATCCCTTCCTATATCAGTATATATAAGTCAGAAAACAGTGTGGTGTAAACTGGGTCTGCTGAGTGAATGTTGTGTATGTTTGTATCAGGCACGCTTATGCAAGCTACTTCTCATTTAACAGAGGATTTTCCTGAGAGGGTAAGAAAATACATAAATTACAAAATGAAAGAAACGGATCAGGATCAAAATGCTTAATAGATGTGCACATATAAAGAGAGAGAGAGAGAGAGAGAGAGAGAGAGAGAGAAAGATTTTCTGAGTAACATTTTAAATCTGTTGTTGGTTTACTGTCAGGTCCAATTTAGTTTACAAAAATAATAACTATCAGGTCAGACTGAAATGCTCAGAGACACTGGTAAAAATAAACTACAGCCATTTGCATTTAATGCTGTGATCCCTCAGAAGAATATCCCATGGCCAGGGGGGACAGGAAGCTTTTTGTTTATATGGTCATATGGTTAAATCATAACCATTATGATTTCTGAATGACCCATTTTTGTAACTTAGTTCCGGTAATAGGTTCTGCCTTCTGCGTGTATTAGGAAGGAAGCTTATTATTGTGATTATCACAGCTGTCTGTATAGTTCACCTTTTATTTAAAGAAAAAAAAAAACCTGTTTTGCAAGATACGGATTAACAAATGATGAATTTCTGAACTCTAAAACAACAGCTGTATTTATTAAGAGGGTCTCTAAATATCACGCCTCAGTCAAGCTCAAAGGTTTAGGAGGAAGGAGTCACAGAGAGTGGTTTCTATCTGACTACTAGTTGGCTACCAAATAAAAATGACATTTAAAAACAATTCCCAAATCTATACCAATGTACATATTGTTTCTTTTTATGTAATAGTAGTTTGTTATCATTATAACAATTTTATTTGTAATGACAACGCACCTGCTGATATTATACATGACAAGCACAAACAAATCAACCGAGAAGGACTGGAACGCAGTTTTCAGTGTTGAAAGCAGCGCATGCGCACATCAAATTCTGCGAAACTTTCATTTCCCACAAGCGAACTTGTTTGCCACTTTAAATCACTTCAGTCCCAGGAGCACCTGGACCACGGTGGCAGAAATACACAAGAAGACAGAAAAGGTGAGAACAAAAATTAATGTAGCCTATCCCAATATATATAACACGAGAAGATAGATAAACATATATACTCTAATAACGAAACTGTAGAGTGGGAAAACTTCTGTGTTGTTAATACAGCTATAGTTCGTTTGAGTGAAAACTGTAGCCGTTCCTCATACAATTTAAATACTATTCTTTGATCTTTTTGCGGTCATTGAACGTTTCCAGCTTTGGTTGCAACTTATAAAACTTAACCTTCTATTTAAGCCTGTTATTTTAAATGTATGTTTTAAAACGCACGTGTCAAATTATAATTATCATGTCAGGGCAAAAAATGTGCATTGTCTCATTGACCTGTATTCCATCAAAATAGAAAGAAACAAAAAAGCTGTTTAGAAGTGTTTTCTCTTTCGTCATTAATTTTAAATGGTTTACCCTGCTTTTTTAAACTATGAAAGGCATGTACTATTCCTGTATCAGTCCAGGGTGCTCAGGGTATTTTGTTGTCTGCTGGCCAATTAGTCTGGGATTCCCAGTCAACTAAGTAATTAAGTTATCATCAAAGTGAATTAGTTCCAGTATGAATGAAAGTCACTGATGGCATGTGTGTTTGGACTAATGCTTTTGGGACTTGCATTTTTGGATTCAGAAGAAATGGAAATTGATCTGCTTTATGGTTCCATTAGAAATGATTCTCTCGTACTTAGCATGTCATTGCAAAGCATACACAGGAAAACAAAGCCTGATTTCATTGAAGGAGCCAAAATGTATATCTGGGTTTGCTGTAGCATAAGATTGAGTTATTGTTTTAATGTCTGACATTAGCCATTCATCACTGAAACTTGCTTCCCTGCTCAATAGTTATGAAAAGTCATCATTGCTTTCTAACCACTTATACAGTAAAGTGTTTGGTAGCAAATTGATTAATGGCAGATTGATCAAAATGATGTTTATCATTGTCTTGTTGACATCTGTAATCACAGTTTACACTGCTGTTTTTTAGATTATTTCCTATTCTCGGTTTTTCTTTAGTCTTAGTGCAATAGATCTCAAACAATCCAAGTAACACAGTACTAACATGATCCAACAATGACAAACAGTCTGTTTGTCAGTTGTTTTTATTACTACTGTAAGTTACTACTATTTGTTTCTGTTAAAATACATTAATCTTGCTATGAAATTGGCATATATGCTGGTATGACAATAAAAATCAAACAAACTGACAAATAGTCTCTTTCTTTTTTTTTCAGTCAAGTCTCTGAAATGGAAAACCCAAACCTTGTGAAGAAGGTCAGTGTCTTGTTTTTTTTTCACCTTTAAATTTTTTCTGTTCATCTACAGCTTTGCTTTGTGTGACTCCGCGGTCCCTATCTATATAGTAAACTGATTTTTCAGATGAAACCTTGTCTCTGTGGGCAAACAGTAAAATATTGAGTCTCATCTGATGATTGGTGATCTGACATGAAAATGCTTTTTTAGGTCAGCTGGTTGTTGGTATAGAGAAAGAAAAGGAAGTAATACTCGATGGAAACAAGTTTTTAATTACACTTTGTAACTGAACTGCAGTTGCATCATGCCTTTTGTCTGGAATTTTTAAAGAGGAAACTGGTAGCATAATTCCACCAGCGGCCACTTATGTTATTACTGGTTCATTTGTTTTTCAAATCTCTTTTCACAGCTATGCAATACTATAAAGACTGGCTTGCATTAAAATGACATTTTGTGATGTTTATTCAGAAATATTTAAAGTGACTCTCTCTCAGATCAGGTGCAACTGATATGGCTTGTATATGTTAGCTATTTTTAGGGAAGTGTTTTGTTTGACCTCAGATGGGTTTGTTGGCTATGATGCAACAAAGTTGATTGTTGATTTGAGAAATTCCAACTGTACATTACAAACTGGTGCCAAATACCCTCCAAAACTCCAGTTAGCATGAAATGTGGGTGAAAGGGCAGAGTCTGAATCAAACTGGTCTTAAAAAGGGGTAAAACTGTAACTTATAATGAGGAAAAGTACAAGCACGCTTTCTGCTGAGTCACTTCCTTGTTCAATTTGAAACACTTCACTGGTCATAAACATTAACACTTTTTCTCTAACTGCAGGAGTTTGTAAGTGTATGGGTACGAGATCCTCAGGTACACAAGGAGGATTTCTGGCACGCGTACATCACCTATGAGATCTGTCTTCATGTGAGTGCAGTACCCACGTTTACCTTGTGTTTACTTCTGTGGAATGTTGCTGTTCAGACTTTATTTTCTGATGGATGTTAGGCTTTCTGTTTATAGAATTTTATTTTCAAGTGCCACGTTAACCAATGAGAGCATTAGGTTCACTATATTTTTCTTGATTTATAGACCAATAGTATGTGTTTCCGAAAGAAGACCTCTTGTGTGAGGAGGAGGTATAGTGAGTTTGTTTGGCTGCGTCAAAAACTACAGAACAATGCTCTGCTCATGTAAGTACATTTGAGGATATCACACTTAAAATACAATAAAAAATAAATAAAATTGAGTAATAAAATTAAGAGTACCTGCATGTAAAAACTTGATTGTTATTGAAAAAGTGTAATCTCTCCTTTTCTTTGATATTTCTGTAGAGAGTTACCTAAACTCCCTCCCGGGAATCCTTTCTTCAGTCTCAATAGTGATTTCCAGGTCACTCAGCGGATGCAGGGGCTGCAACAGTTTTTAGAGGCGTGAGTTTCTTCAGTCACTCTTTGTCATCATTTATGATTAACTTGATTAAAATAGGTTAGAAAAAATTCAGACATTTGCCCCTGGTTTCACAGACAAGGCTTAAGCCTAGTCCCAGACACAAATGCATGTCTGAGCTGTTTCGACTGGAAGAAACTTACACTGACGCATCTTAAAATATGTCAGTGCCATTGTTTCGTCTCAAGACGGAACACCAGTAATGTTTTTTTTCTTCTAAGGCATGTTTTTTTTTTAAATTTTAAAATTTTATTTTTTTTAAATAATATGTCCTAATACTGGCTTAATCTAAGCCCTGTCTGTAAAACCAGGCCTTGATGTCCTATATTGATCAGTTCATACTGATCTCAGATTGAGATGAAGGAAATGCAGTATTTTTGCCATCTAGTGGCTACTGGGATGAGACACATTCACTATAAATGTTTAAATAGTATTTTTTTACTCTAACCAAAAGCATTTATTTCCACATGTAAAATATATATTTTCACAATATTTAATAGAATAGGAAATATGGACATTAACATAGAAATTAATGTATTTGACACGGTATTAAAATTGCCCAAGATCTTAAATCTGTTAATTTAAATATATTTTAATCTGTGTTAAATCTTACCATGGTTTACATATTATAAGTAGTGTTTGTTAGATTAATAGTGATTTTTTTTTTTTTATTCATTAGAAGAAAATTGTCAAATGGAATTTTTTAGAATAGAATTTTTTTGCATAGCATATTTTTTAATGGAATATAACATAATATAAATGGATTCTTTAAATAGCCTCATCACCAGTTTCTAAAAATGATCCATGTTTTTTTATTGAAATGGTTGTGTTTATAGAGTTCTACAGACACCATTACTGCTGTCAGACAGTCGGCTGCACCTGTTCTTGCAGTCACAGCTGAGCATTGCAAAAATGGACGCGTGTGCACAGGGACAGACGCATTACACGGTTGCACATGCAATACAGCGATGTGTCGGGTATACCCGTTTCCCTGTGGAGGAACAGCATCAAGAAGACGACAGCAAAACATGCTGCGACTCAGACTGTGAAAGGTGTGTGCCTCTGCTTCGCTATATAATACACTTCCCCAGTGTTATTTAGACTGCTTCAACTAGATGGATTTGACATGTTAAATTTTATGCATCTATAATCATGCCATGGTAAAACTTCATAACTGTATATTTACATAGATGCTGAGAAGAATAGCCATTTTTGCCATTCATAAATAAAAGGGGCATTGTTGTAGGTTCAAATAATGTACAAACAGTACATTTAATATATACAAAAATTGCAATATACAACATGAATTTTCATGTAGGATTGATTTTGTATGGTATTCTTTTTGCAGTACAACATCCTCTGGCTTGGGCAATAGTCTAGGACGTGCCACACCTGTTGAAGAAGACTCTTCCTATAATGAAAGCTTTTCCCATGAATTTCAAGCCACAACCCCTGAGGCAGAACTCTGTAGCAGCCTGTCTTCATCTCCTAGCAACCAGTAACATGTGCACTCTGTTATATGAACTCAAGAGATGTATACATACACATCCACGCATACTCTGTCAAATAGAGTTGCTGCCCAGTTGCTGCTTAGAGCCTCCAGAGTTATATTTGGATGGATATTGAAACAAAAATGTCTTGATTATTGTTTTATTACATGTTGTGTTGGTGTCCATGTTGTTTTTGATGTCTTTTTAAAAAATACAGAGATATCTTTATTTAATTTTTTTGTGGTTATCATATTTAATAATCCTCCTTTACTAAAGTGCTGACTTGGGAAAAAAAGCTAGTGAATTTCGAATGAATTACAGTGTGAATTACAAGACTGAGTGTTTTTCCTGATACTGTCATTCAGGTGCACCCTGGGTTTAATGTGTGCCTGACAAAGAAGCTTTTTAAAGTTACTTTCATCTGTACAGATGTGTATTTCTTTAACAGTTTTTTTTAAAAGTAAGCTGGCAGTTTATTACTTTAAATGTTTCTTAAAAATTCTTATATTAACATTGCTAAAACTGAGTGTTGAGGACTATAAATTTGAGAATGATTTTTTTTTAGAACATTTTTATTGTGATTTAGTGTATATTTAGAGATATAACCATGTTTACATTTCCTCTTGCATGGACCACTTGTTTGAAAGATTAAGAGTAGATGTTGCTCTTAACCTGGTCACACATGCTAAATAGTTGTCTTTTTTTCTCTCGTTCACTCTCCACTCACAACGCAGCATTTTTTTTTCAGTATCTAATTGTAGTTTAAGACGGAGATTAAGTTCTCAATAAATGAGGGATGAAGGTTTTGACAGAAATGTTTGGTTGAAACCACTGGTCTGATTGGGGGTTTGTTCGATCTGCGTAGGTGTATATTCATCAGCGTCTAGCAGCAGCCGATAAACGCTTTCAGTATTGTCATCCAGATCACCAGACTCACAAAACCTCACCAATCTCTGTCGCTGACAATCACCATCACTGTGGTACCAACTAAACCCACATCCCATTGTTAATTGTTAATATATATATATATATATATACACACACACACACACGTGCGCGTATATATTATGTTAATATAATAAAAAATTATATATAAATACACACACACTTGTTTCGCTATCCTTGTGGGGACATTCATAGGTATAATGGTTTTTATACTGTACAAACTGTATGTGCTATTGCTTACAGGAAACTTTCTGCATTTTTAGATTTTCAAAAAACTTCATTCTGTGTGATTTATTAGCTTGTTTACCCGTGGGGACCTCAATTTAGGTCCCCACCGTGATACGAGTCCCCATGAGTCTGTATGTATTCAGGTTTAAGTCCCCACCGGGATATAAAAACAGGTACACACAAGGCAAGGCAAGGCAAGTTTATTTATATAGCACATTTCATACACAGTGGTAATTCAAAGTGCTTTACATAAAAGGATGTGAAATAGTCATTAAAAATAATAATAATCACAACAATAAAAACAAGGAATTAAAATAATAATAATAATAAAAACAAAATGATATAAAAATTGATTTAAAAAGAATTTAAAACAGTTAAGAATAGAAAATGATTATACATAGTGCAATTAGTTCGGACGTAGCACATTTAGCAAATCCACAGCTAAACAGATGAGTTTTGAGTCTGGATTTAAATGTGGCTAATGTTTTAGCACATCTGATCTCTTCTGGAATCTGGTTCCAACTGCTGGCGGCATAATAGCTAAAAGCGGACTCCCCTTGTTTTGTGTGAACCCTTGGTATTTCTAACTGACTCGATCCTAATGATCTGAGTGGTCTGTTAGGTTTACACACACACACACACACACATATATATGCCATGAAGTTTTACTTGTATTTGAAAATTTAAATTTAAATTTATATTATGAAATTTTTACTGTTATATGTATTTGTATTAGTTTATGATAGATAGATAGATGCCATCATAAACCGATATAAACACTATATAATTTAATAATATTTTATTTTGATAATATTTTTGCATTGACATGAATGCACACACACATACATTAAAATAATACAATCATAAATCAAAGCAAAAATCAAGCTTTTGTAAAATGTTTCAATTACTCATAAAGACACCTAATTATCACTCTCATCTCCCTGTTCATCCTATGAACAACAATGACAGGAGTGCATATAATGTATCCAGACTCTGAGCACCAAATAAGTCCTTAGGGGCATGATAGGGGGACAAAACTTGTCGCATGAGGAAATAAAACAAAAAGCCACCTCAACCTTCAAGTCATGGGTCACTAATCAGAAGCACTTAAGCAGAGCAGGGGTTGCTGTGGTGATAGTGGGGTTGGGTGAGGGGAGAGATGGTCATTCATCACCGGTTGTTTCATAGTGAGGCTGAGCGGAAAAGACAGCGCAGACTCTGCAGACAAACGACCAACAATAAAGAGAATTAATCAGCACTGATTACCTGACTCCCCACAGCCGATAATGGAGGCTTAGAGAAACAAAGAGAGAGGGAGAGGGAGGATGAAATATGGCCGGTAGGAAAGATGGAACCAGATCAGAGGAGCAAGAATAGGAGGATCGGAGGATAATTTCACTCCGAATGGACTCACTCATCATTTTTCGCTTCTTTTTTCTATTATTCTATAAAATAAACCACTTAAATGAGTGCCATGTCCCAGAGGCCAACAGCAGAGTCTTGTATTACCACTGAACGGCTGTCATTGCCTTGCGGTCCGTCAATACGGTGATCAGAACTCAGCACGGGCTGATGGATTAAACAACTGAACGAATTGGATTCTTCTTGCTGTGCAACGCTAGCTAATCGTTCCCCACACACAGCAATAAAACGCACCTCCACCACAGTCACACGCTCATATTCTCTATTCAGCCCACCAATCACTGCCACATCTGATTCTGATATCTGAGACGACAAGGATTGGCCATTTATACTGGCTGTCTGGTAAGCTAATCATCAAGTAAAACAGAGACTGTGATAAATCAGCCACGTCTGCCCTTTTATACCCAATATCAGAAACTACATGAGGCCTATTGGCCAGATAAAGGATTCAGTTTATAAGGATGGTTTGTCTGTTTCAAATGCGAAGACTTTAATCTGTTTAAGGCTGGTGGTGTTTGGAAATACATTTAGTCTGGAGTTCTGAATTATGTTTGTTATGATCCGCGTCTCATATTTTAAGGTTACATCAAAACATGACCCCATTGCTATTACCCTTACCTGTCATGTTAATCATTTTCTTTGAAATAGCACGTGGCGCTCACTCCATTGCCGCAAACCTCCCATAAAGACTTCCCTGGTGCTCATTGGTTAAACTGCCATAACCGGTCTAAATGAACACTCCTTAATGGACCCTGATGGGTGAACTTAATCCAAACCCAGTTGCTACTGATGAACTGGGGAGAAGGAACAGATGGATTACTTTGTGTGTGCGTGTGCACGTGTGTTATATTGTGCAGTAATTGCTATGTTTCTCTGGTTTATTGGCTCTTAACCTTGGGCTGACAGCTACTGAGCAGGTGGGGTTTCTGTTGCTATGACAACGGCTCTGAGTTCAGGAGTGTGCTGGCATGTAGGATATACCCCACTGCAGCTTGGCCAAAATCACCCATAAAATAAAAAGGCAAAGAAAATGAGAGTGAGTGAGAAATCGAACGCTTTACTTTTAAGGATTTAGTGGTTGTTTTAGAGGGCTGGTTTTAATGGGTGGGCCTCTCTCCCCAGGGACCAATGTGTAGACTATACCAATGTTTCCCAACCTTTTTAGTCCCATCAGTATGGCTCAGGTATCCCTGAATCAAATTTGAAATGTGTTCATTTGATTTCAGCTTATATTACCACAAATCAACATTTTTTTAAAGCAAAAATCAAGATGGTACAAGTTACTTATTTCTTTATGTGGATTCAATTGTTGTAAATTTAATAAGAGCAATATAATTAACATCATAACTTTTTTTTGTTGTTGTTCCAGTTCATTTTGTTAATAGGCATTCATAAGAGAAGTTAAACTTACGCTCACATATCATGAAAATGCATAGAAATGTGACAAAATTGATGGATTGCTACCACAAAGGATACAATGAGGCACCAAATAATTGAACCAAAACAGAAATGTGAAGCTTATAATTTCACTTACATTAATTTTTTTCTGTTAAAATTGCCTATTTTTTAGTTGTTGTTCTTATTTTTATGGTTGTTTTCAAATGTAAAAATTGAATTTAACTATAATTTTCACACTAAATGTTATAGGGTAGAGTGGGGGAAAATGCCCCCATGGGGTAAAACACCCCCTACTATTTTTCCCAAAATAACCACAAGATAAAATCAAGATAACTTTTTATTGTAACTATGGACTACGTTGGCAAGAGTGATGTAGAAGTTTTCACCATGACGCTGAGAAAACAGATTTCACAGTAAATGTTTTATTTTTCGACATTAAAAATAAAAAAAAAGCTTTTTAAAGCTTATCGTTTTGTAAAACATCACAGTTATATGATATGAGAACAGTAGGGCCTGTAGATAGGGAGTACGTGTTATTTAAGAAAAATATAATTATATTTTCAGAATGACATAATTTTTTTCTCAAATATAGTCAGTGGGGTAAAACGCCCCCAGGGGGCAATGGGATATTACTGTAGTTATTCTGTTCTGAACATCAAATCCTTTGTTTTTCCATCAAATGTATTCTAACTAGTTAGTTGAATAAAAATATTTGGATTTTATATTTAAAAATTACCTCAAGTTAGCATCAGGTAGCTAATTAGCTAGCCAGTTAGCATCAGCTAACAAAATGTTTCAAATAGGCTATTATAATTTTGTAATTCATAATTATTGATTATATTCTTTAAAATTTTAAGCTAAAACTGCCTGTACTCTGATTTTGCTGTAAATGTTTAAAGCAAATTGCTTTGTCAGACTGGGGGGCATTTTACCCTACCCATTTGCCCCATAGGTGGGGTAAAACGCCCCTTTTGGTACAAATTTATTTTTTGTTAAAAATCTAATAACTTGAAAACTCCGGGCATTTTTCATACTTGGTTTATAATTTATGCCATTGTCACTAAAACTATGATAACTTTTTCGGACACATTTAACTTTTGTTTGACATAAGTCCTTATGTCCAAAAATGACATAATCCTCAAGGGGGGCGTTTTCCCCCACTCTAGTTTATACTTTTATGTTTTAACATTTACAGATTTGCCTCATTCACTTTAATTCAAAGTAGCATACGGCAACTCAGTAAAAGAAAAAGAGGGACAAGACAAATTTTTAATTTTATGTTTAGCTTAACTTGTTTTGAATCTGGAATATTCCTTTATTAATTTGGCACTACTGGTTACCCAGCAGCTGTGGTCAAATCACACCAAATTTTATCTGATTCCTCGCTTAGGCCAGTAAAATTTTTTAAACAGGTTTAGGGATATTCGTAAATGATTAGGTTTACATTTCACTGTAATATTGCAAGTTGCGTATCCAATATTTGTATGCAATATTATACTAAACATGTAGTATTAGATATAACAGTAGATGAAGAATAATTTACATGTTTTAAGCACTTCAGGTTGGGAAATTATCGGCTGCTTTTCATCACAGGGCTCAAGACAGTGTTTCTTGTTTCCCCGCTGATGATGGCACTGGCTTACGTTTGTTTACTTTTACTTTTTTCTTGCATAAAAATACTGATGAGTATTATCTTGAAGTACAACTCAGACTCAACGCTCATTAAAGAGGTTATAGATTCTATTACAGCTCCTCTTTGGCATGAGCAATCCCTCACACCCCATAACACAGTACCCAATAAATACAAGTATATTTACAGCAGCTTTTATTGTGACAAACATTATTCTCATGGTTAGTTAATGATGTAACAAAGTGACTTGTAGTGGCTGTTAGTCATGCACAGAAATATATTAATAAAAGAGTGCATGATGCAGCTGCAAAGCAGCAGAATGTAATCTTATTTCATAATGAAAGAGAGAACGTGCGAGAGAGGGATACAGACAGAGGAAAAGCAAATGTGTGTAACCGACTGAGTGACTAATGGGGGAGAGAGGCCGAGGGACGCAGAGAGGAAAGGCGAGGGACCATCTGTTCTGCTCTCTCCTTGTTCTACCCCCTCTGCTTTCTAATAACTCTCTCGCTTCACTTCAGATTCATGATGGGATATGGACACACACATAAACTTGATGCAGAACAGCCAGTCCAATTAGACTACATTAAAAGAGATTTTGTGATTAACATCAAGCTAAATAGAATAAGTATGACAGCCTTGGCAAGTGCAGGAAATGACGTTCATCTGTGAGCTGGACTGCACAGATGGGTCCTGATGGCAGGCATCACTCGAGATACCAAAAAAAGAAAAGAAAAGAATAAATGAGAAGAGAAGAGAAGAGAAGAGAAGAGAAGGCATGGACGATCTATTACTGAATAGCCGAAATTGAGACTGCCTCTCAGAGACCTTATTAAATTCTCCAATTAGTGTGAAGACATAAATAACTGCTTCCAATTTCAGTGTGTCACTCAAGGGCAGGATCCAGCTCCAGGGAAACAAAACAATTTAAATTACGTTCCTCTCGCTTTGTGTCCAGCCTCTCTTTTAATGCCATAATTATGCTGCCATTCTTTGCTCGCCCTCACGACGATACATCACCTCCTGCGACCCCGATGATAAACGCCCTTCTCGAGAGAAACCTGAGCTAAAAAACAGCCGCTGTCCACTTTCCTTTTTTTTTTCACAGGAGCCCTCTCTCTCTTCTTCACCGTGACAGTATTTCACCGCGAGCTGCTGAGCCCCCACATCTATAATTCACGCGTCCCTCGACTCGGTTGCTGTCGGTAAAAATAGGAAATCCATCACGGAGACAAATGGTCGTTAAATGAAGCCCCTCGCAGCAGATAGGCAAAGCGGCAGATGAGGTTTAATTGTCTCTGCGTGCTCATATGAAATCAGTTCATGACCGTGGCGATATGACCGCGGGCCTTTAGAGGTTGTGGGGCATATTCTTTAGGGCTACATAGTGTCAGCGAATAATTAAAAGGCTTTTAATATCGGTGCATATGAAATGGCAGCAGGCTATGGTTACTCGGTCTTTTGTGGCCTATCGCTGACAAATATGATGCATAAAGATGCATTAAAAGGGTCAGATATGCGAAAGTGGGGCATGTTTTGGTAGATATAACCTGTTTATGCGGCTTATGGACCTGTTAGGACTGCATTTCACTTTGACTTCAAGTGGAACAGAGTGTTTTTAAGTTTATGGTAAGTATGTTTGCTGCACTGAATACAACAAAGTCTTTAGAGAAAGTTTCTTCAATGAAACATGAAGAGTCACGAAAATTTAGACAAATTCAGTCAAATTAGATCTAAAATAAGTGGTTAAGCTACTGATAGTCAGTGATGGTAGCATTTAAATGAGGCTTTTTTTTCATGTCAGAAATATGTGTGTTAACATTAAAACAGCCTGAAGACATTGGGTTACACCAGTGGTTTTCAATCCTGTTCCTCGGGACCCACTGCTCTGCACATTTTGCATGTCTCCCTTATCTGAAACACTCATTTGAGTTCATGGAGCCCTTTCCTAATGAGCTGATGATCTGAATCAGGTGTGTAAATTAGGGAGACATGCAAAATGTGCAGAGCTGTGGGTCCCCAGGAACAAGTTTGAAAACCACTGGGTTACACCAACAGAAGTAGTTTTAAAAATCAAAATAATAGTATTTTAAACTAGCAACATCACATTTTCACTTTTTACGGTGCCTTTGGGAATCACACCCAAAGAGATAAATTTGGACATGTACAATTTACATCCATTGAGACATGAATTACAAGTTATAAAAATGTTTTAAATATATGATTGGAACATGATAAGCCTGAAAGATGAATAGCAATTAGCGATATGTTCATTTTAAAGAGCTTAAAAAGACAAATTGGTCTTTCAGAGAGGCGCTAATGAAGAACATGAAATACTACCAGACCACTAGAGGGCACTGGCCATTTGGGGGAAAAGGGGAAGGGTTGAGTTTCCTGCAGTGAGACCTGAGGTAAGGTTCTCTGCATCACATCACATATGTAAATATCACACATGCAGCAAAACACAAAGTGCCAGAAGTGTTCTGTGCAGTAATGGGGGGGGAATATAATCCAAGCATGAGCAGTTTGTTTACATCATAGCTTGCTATTGTGAGCTACATGATCTATTTAATAAAATAAAATATATGCTTTAGCAAAAACTGAAAATGAAAGTGATGTTCCAACCATATACAAGCATACGTTCCAATTAGCATCTGAATAAATGAGCTGTGTAAAGTTATCAACCATTACCAGCATAGGCCTTATTTTACACTAAACAAAAAAACTGATGTTATTGTGATGAAGAAATAACTGGCATACTTAAATTTGCGAATGTATAGTGCAGTTTTGCTTAATTAAGACAAGAGCTTGTGCAGGTTTTCTCTCTCTGTGTGTGTTTGCGTGTGTGTGTGAAGGCGAGTGCACTTGAATACATTATTCATGGGTCAATTTAAATAGGAATTTTAGGCTGTACAGCAGCCTTTTAAATCTCCCATCAGTCTGTCATCCTCTGATTCACGGCAGCACTTCATCACCTACCTGAGAAGGGAAGAGAGAGGGAAGGAGAGAACAAAAGAAAGACAGAGAGAGATCTTTTTGTCTGTCAAGCTGACAGGCTGCAGTTGCTGTGGCAACTCCGTAACATCTTTCTCTGCCAGTCGGGAGGAAATGAGCTGCCATGTAGCCTGTCGACCATCTATCACTCTACACTTAAATGTGCACACATACACACACGTTCATTCTCGCTCTCTCACACAAATGCTACATCATGTTGCGGGCTATCAGTGTTTTTTTTTTTTTTTTAGCAATATGTTTGTATTTTGCTCTTATTGATTAAACCTTTTCAAACTGAAGTTTTCAGAGAGAAGGGGAGAGAAAAAGACAGAGGGGGAGGAGCGGTAACAGAATGAGCTTAATAACTTGCTTCCCCCTGCTGTTGTCGAAATAATTACATTGTGCTCTTCTGTAGCTCATTATCATAATACATTTACAATGAGTATGCAATGTCATTCAGAGGGCAGCTTCTCTCAGACACAGAGGGAGTCTGCAGGCGTAAAACTGCCCTGTCAGCAGCTGGAAGACTCCCCCAATAGGTGGCAGGGCTATAATGGTGCAGCATTAACTTTTGCCGTGCTGACAGTGCTCTCTCTTTGAGCCACATAAAACACAGAGGAGAAAAAGAGATAGACAAGGAGAGAGCGAGAAAGCTGAGAGGGTGACAGATGGAGGAGGAGGACATGAGGGAAAGCGTAAGGTAAAGTGAAAATGAGATGGAAGAGAAAAGGAAGGAAGAGAGCAGGATGCAGGAACGAGACCTCTGGCCTAAGGGGCTCCTGGACGTCTGATGCCCCCCTGTGCCATGTGTAGAGGTGCCGGTCTTTTACCCAAACAAGAACGCGCATACACGTTTACTAAGCTATGGATAGCATTAACTCCTATTGTTTACATATAAAGAAATTCTATATAATTTATATTGATGTGTAATATATTCAAAATTAATCGTTTTAAATGCAAATGCAATAAGTGAATTTAGGCATCACAACATTGTGTACAGCATTAAAAAGGGATATTCATTTTGAGATTTGCAAAACATTACATTTAACAGTGTTGTTGAATTATTGGTTAAATATCCTCTATTGACAGATACTATTAAAAAAAATCTGTAATACTGGCTAATAATCAATATGATCACAATATGTTGTGTATCCCTAATAGGTAATAGCTATAAAATTTAACATAATATTTATTAAGATTTATTAATATTAGTAGAATTAATAAAGTAATATATTAATATAACATTTAAATTAATACTGTATATATACAGCATTAATGTTACATTAATATATTACTTTATTAATAACTATACTAATATTAATAAATATTATAGATAGATAGATAGATCAAAATCTTTCAGCATTATTACAAGTTCTTAAAGAAAATTGTCATTAAAACACTGAAATATTAACATTGGTACTAAATACACCAACAATTTAAGAAAAATTTAAACAAAAATAAAACAATATTTAAAATATGCAGTGTATATATGATCAGATATGATCAGAACATGATAAGCCTGAAAAAATAATAGCAATTAGGGTTCAATGTAAAGAGCTGAAAAAAAAACAGTATATGAATATATATTAAAAAGATATATAGATATTGTTATAGATTTACATTTTAAATATGTGTGTATTCATTTATTTACTTAAAGTATGAATAATTTTTGCTATTGATGATGTTCCTAACAGAAGGTTTTGTCAGGTTATCTGTTGGGAACAAATTTGTCCTCAAATTATAGCCAAGTAAACCCACACATGCACATTTACACATAGAGATAAACATTTGCAAAAAGCCTGTCAACATAAGCAGAGTTCCATTTTATTTCTACAGTATTTCCAACATCCACATCCTTCATCCACAACAGGCAGTTTGTGTGTGTGTGTGTTTATGGGTGTGTGCCGAGCGGAAGCCGATAAAGCGACAGCTGTCAGAATGATGGAGTGTCTGTCAGACAGGATGTGAGCAGCGAATGAGTTCAGTGCTGCTGCCTGCATCATTGACTCACATCTTTCAAGTCATTTAGAGACACATGCAGTCAAACTCAGACCCTCACAGAACTCTCAGAAACTGTCTCTCATTTGCATAGGACACGTGTCATATCAATGTTTAGCTACTAAGCCACTTCTCATAGTCTTTTTCAATATTTATTTTTTGTTTAAATTTAATTATTTACAAAGACACTAACTGTTGTAGGTCTCGTCAGCCATGAGAAGGCCTACCAATACAAATTGTCCCAGGCCCTGATGCGAAGACTAATCGTTTGCAAGCTTCAATAGCAAATGAGAATTACAGAATTATTCCATCCATTGATATTCATGTAGTTTCACAGAAAGCCACACAATCTATTCTGTTTAATGGTATTTGTTACACTAAATAGCTAAACTCAGACATAAGTAGATTAACTTTGAACTTAAATTTAATTTGGCCATGAAATAAGTATTAATGTTTTGTTGTTAATCTTACCCACCTAAAATCAAAACATGGTTAAACCTATTTCTAGTGAATTAGTCAGTAGCTCCTGATAGTAGCCTATAGTCCCAATTTAAATACTGACAAATCTAGTACAATATAAGATCTCTAGTGCCACCTAATGGAAAATTGACAAAGGACTGTGCACTTCAAAATCTAATCATCATGAGTGCTCCTTTTTATTATATACGTACCTGTCCGTGTCCTGTTTTCATTGTATCTGGGGTGTCATAGATATAGTAGTACCAAAAAAACAGTAGTAGCCTATAGATGTAACAAAGCAGATTTACATTAAAAATAAAGAAAAGTTTGAACACAGCTGCGCCATAATCGTTTTTTAAAACCAATTTTGGAGAAGGGAGTTGGCAAAATAAAAATTAATGAGGGAAAAAGTAAAACCGAAAAATGACGACATTAGATTACATACTTTATAAATCACTTGAGAAATATAAAAAGAGTAGGCTACGCGCAAGAGAGATTAGAAAGATTATTTAGAGCATAGTATTTAGCTTATTTATATTCGGTCAAACTCCTAAAGAGAGCTGCAAACGAAACAAATAATGCTGAAAATTTATCATTATAATGAACAGATTTATCTTACAATTTATCTCGAATTACTGTTGCAAATGTGACAACAATAGCGAAGGAATCCATAACGCTCATTCAACTGCATGCCATTTTCACCATGATTCTCTTATTTTTAACCACTAGGTGTCACACAACAACATTTTAACGCAGACTATGGAAACGCTGGGGGCGCGCTGCGCGCTGCCAGGTGAAGAGTTCAATGCGCGCCTCCGAGTGTGATGATGCGCGACCTCACATCAAACTATAATTCAATTTGCCACGAGGTAGTAAATGCATCGCTCTCGACATGTAGTATTGCGATCGTCTAAATAACGTCCTTAAACTGAGGCGTGCCAATAAACAAATGCTCCGGACTATTACGAACACTTAACCTTATGGACGGAATATGTCTGCCCCCATTAATTTTAGCGTTTCACAGCGCGCCCAGACATTGCAGCCAACGAAATATCTAACGAGAACGAGCCGTTTGTATCTATTGAGTATTATAATTTTAAGATGATGCCATGGTTGAAAAAAACTGACAGTTTATGTTCCACTATCTCTACTGCCATGGAGAATGTGATAACTCTCACATGGAGTGTGAAAACCTATTCATGATGTTTTAAATTGCTAGATATGATCTCGAATGCTATCTTTAGCAGACGAAAGATCTTAAAAAAAATAAATAAATAAATAAATAAAAAGCTTTGTAAGTGTAGCTATACACAGCCCATGTTTTAGACTGTGTAGTGAATTAAATCAGTTACTTGTAATATTCCATAAAAAGCATCCCACTGTTCATATTTTGTAAGTTTTTTTATGGCTAATTAAACAAAATGCCTATGAAAATTATTAAACACATATTCTTTAATGGGCTGATGTATGTGCTATTGAATAGGTAATTTGGATATCAAATAAATTGTCCTTTTTTTTTTAGCCAATACGCTTTATTTGTGACTTGCAGGTCAGTTGTGAGTACAGCGACATTCTCATTCTTGAAAGCATTTTATTGGACAAAAATCTGTGCAGAGCAGTCATCAATTTTTTCAGCCCATTTTCCCAGAAAAGAAAGAATATACATTTTAAATGCATATATCTGCTATAGGATTGTTTTATTCAGTTTTGAGAATACAGTACCATATAGATGGCTTTAATCCTTTAGATATAAGCCAAATGAATTTTTCATTTTATGAAATCTTTAACACAAATAAAGGTCAAAGTTCAACCCAGAAGTAACCATGTGGGACAGCAAAGGGTGTGATCTTTTTCATTTTAAGGAATTCGATTTCTTATGCACACCACATTAAACAAACACATCTGTGTTTTATGTGTTTGGAATTGCCAATCTGCACATTGTTTGATACTCAAACCGTATGAAAACACACCTACAAGTACTCATAAGTCCTGTTAATTGCCATAATTACGAAGTGACGACACTGTGATTAAATTACGGCGGCACCAGCTGCTCTCAACCAGTCACGTGAGACATTCTGGGCATGTGTGCTTGTGTGTGTGCAATGCAATGACTGTAACCTTGACCTGTTATCATGAAGTTCATGCTGTCATTTCCCCAAGACATAATTTATGTGTACACAGAGAACCAACAAGAAACTAGGATGCACACAGGCACATGCACGTCAACACACATGGCAGACTCTTCCTCTCATGCAGATTGCAGAAGTTGACTGAAAATAATGCACACATGACTTTCGTCAGACTGACAGGAAGGATCGTACACCTTTGCCCTGCATGCATCACAAAGAGTAATAGTTTATCTGCCACCTTTGCACAATTATACACAGACACACGTACACTGGCAAAGACAAAGGTGTGAGGACTGATAAAAGTAATGCAGTGGTCAGCACACAGACAGCTTCTTCCGTTGAACGCACAGGCTTCCTGTCGTAGTTCCACAAATTCTCCCCTTTCACACTCTAAATGAACATATGGAGAACACTAATCAGGAGAATAAACCGTGTTGGCTTGAGCCAACTTGTGGTTGAAATACAGTCTGTCCCAATCAGAAGGTCTCCATTAGTTTCTGACCATCTGGTCATTCGTGTTTACACATGAAAATGGATCAATTAATCAGATTCATTTTCTTTTCCATGTTTAAAGCAATAGTTCACCCAAAAATGAAAATTTGCTGAAAATTTACTTGCCCTTAGGCCATCTAAGATGTAGACGAGTTTGTTTCTACATCGGAACAGATTTGGAGAAATTTAGCATTACATCACTTGCTCACCAGCGGAGCCTCTGCAGTAAATGGGTGCCATCAGAATGAGAGTTCAAACATCTGATAAAAACATCACAATAATCCACAAGTAATCCACATGACTCCAGTCCCTCAATTAATGTCTTGTGAAGTGAAAATTTGCATGTTTGTAAGAAACAAATCTATATTTAGACATTTTAACTTTAAACTGTCGCATTTGGACAAAATTCCAAGTCCATAATCCAAAATATCACTTCCTTCAGTGAAAAAGTCCATCCTCTGTTGCCCTCATACTTTAAAATACACCAACATATTTGTTTAGAACTGTTTTGGAATGTTTTCACTTGTAAACGGTGCTTAATCCGTACATAATTCTCTCTTAATTCAGATAAGATGACAATTTCAATGGAGAAAGCAACATTATATATAGAGGATTTGTATTTTAGCAACAGTTTGAAGTTAAAAACGTCTTGATGGATTTGTTTATTACAAACACACATCTTGTGTATTACTTACATGTGGATTATTGTGATGTTTTTATCAGCTGTTTGGACTCTTATTCTGACGGCACCCATTCACTGGAATGATCCCCCATTGTTGAGCAAGTGATGTAATGCTAATTTCTCCAAATCTGTTCCGATGTAGAAACAAACTCATCTACATCTTGGATGGCCTGAGAGTGAGTAAATTGTCAGCAAATTTTCATTTTTGAGTCAACTATTCCTTTAATACTTCCTGCTCCACTCCTTTTTTCTTAGTTCTTTATCGTATTCATGAAGTACACTTCATATTGTACAGCGTGACTCTGCATTTGACTCGCTTTTTAATGATATGCACCGTGAAGATATTTGAGCTGGGCCAACATTTGTGCTGTGTATCTGAGGATCGATGAGTGGTCTTAAGTTTATCTGATTTTCCACTGGCCGGACCGGGAACAGGTCGATGGGACTCTGCCGGTGTCAAGTTGACCTTTTCAGGGCATCGGCAACTGGCCGTCCCCTGGGCACCCCTACCGTTTCTGTGTCACACTCTGAGTGACACCGGTCCGTTCGGCTCAAACACAAAGTCCGGTCGGACGTCTATATTGCTCTGTCGTGGCAGTGACAGAGATTGGCTGCAGTATTTGTGAGCTGTCCTTTGCTACTGACACTTTGCCAATGAATGCAGGCTAATTTATGCAGCCAAATCTCCTCTGTGCAAAAATGAAAGCTAATTGAGTCATTACCTGCTAATTCAAGGCAGGATTGCTTGTGTAAATTGGCTTACTTTGTAAAGCCATGTCCCAATAATCTCTCTATCTTGTCTTTATCTCTTTGTACCTAAAACTAAAGGTTTTTAGACTCACTGGTATACAATGTTTTTCCATTTTGTATTAAAACATTTTGTTTTAATGCTGTTGATTTAATTCTCTTACTGTATATCATGATTGTAACGCATCATTGCATTTTTGCAAGTGATGTCAATGTTTTTTAATGTGCCTGAAACTTTTTAAAAAGTAAAAGACCTTTTCATTTTCTTTACTACATTATATGTGATTGAATTATTGTGTCAGTTGAAATTTTGATGTTAAATGTTCATTTTAGTTCATTTTAGTCATATTGCTGGAGGCTTTTCCTATCCGTACGAAACAGAACTGATGGCTTATCATACTGATAAATCAGTATGTCTCTGATACAGCAAGAGCTATAATGATAAAAAAAACTAAAAGGAAACTCCATCTAAAGTGAGATCTGTGAAAATAAACTTTTATCAAGCCAGTTCACACTTTTAGGACATTATCTTCTTATTTCACAATCTCCGAAAATAATTATTTAATTATTCACAGGCTAATGTCTGTGGCACTGCATCATTCATTATGAATCTCAGTGGTTTGTTTATGAATCGATGTGGACTTTTCCGGAAGGACAGTCACACTGTCATAATCAAGATTAATTAAGATGTTTCCTGCATAGCTAATGGATTCAAAGCCATCACCATGACAACTGTTGAGCACCTCAAACTCGATCTGTGTGTGTGTATGTGTGGATAGAGTTGTAGCAATAAACAACTCTAACTGCATTTTTCAGACGGTTGTGGTTTCCAGTGGAATTGAATGTAATGATCTTTCCTCCTCTGTGAGTCTGGTTGAAATAAAACTGTCCATTTCTCTTCCTCCGTGGTTTCTTATGGGAATAAACACAGTAATTTGTCTTTCTTTTGTGGTTTTAGTGGAGTAAATGTGAGACTAACATCTGACACCCACCCTGACCCTACTGCCGCAATAAGTACTGAAAGGCCGCTACACTAAAACACTTTCATTTGCTATTAACCAGTGATAGGATTTTACAGCTCTCAAAAGACAAAAGTTTCTAGCTTTCACACAATGTCCAAATATTGTGTATAATATACTGTATATACAAATACAACGCATTTGAATGTAGTGTGTATTTAATGTTTGTACCCCTGAAAAAAACTGAGAAAAATGCTTAGTTTTTTTTTTTAATACAACTTATTGGGGCATATCTTTAATATTTCAATATAAAATGTACTTTAATTTCATGATTTGATTACTTTAGTAATATATATTCAGTAAATTATATGCAGCTGTATATATAACTGTAGTATTCTCTACTTCAAATTGAAAGACCTGTGTTCCATTGTTGAATTATATACATTATCATGAAACATACAGATTTGTATATATGGATCCAAAGTGTTTAATCACAAGAATAAGACTCATTAAATTGAACAAATGTGACAGTACAGACATTTATAATGTTACAAAAGATTCTTAACAAAACTTTTAAATGGTATATATATATTTGTATCTGTATTTTAACATTTATATATATGGAAAACCATGGAAAAATATTGGTTTAAAGAAGAAGACTTTTCTAGAACTGGTTGTCATCTTAAATCACATTGTTATCTGAAAGCCTCTGCACCTGCTGGTGATAAATGGGTGTGGCTGTGACCTGGTTTGCCTGGGTGCCTCATAATGACTTATTTTAAGCCATGCTTAAAAATGGCACTGAGATATTGGGTCATGTTTTTGGATGGCTCCATGGGGACAAAAGGAGAAAGTTGCGGAGACGGAAAAAAAAAATCCCTTGTTCATTCCAAAATGACTGTTCACTCATCTGGCCTTGCCAGAATGAATATATATGATTTATTGTATAGTGAAATTGTCAAATGTATCTTAAGAATGTTGTAAGGAGATATGTTTTTTTTTGTTGTTTTTTTTTCCCCAGTTTATAAGCATACAGTTGATAATGATTCAGCATTAGAGCAAGTCTTTTCTACTAAAGTACTGGGCTAGTAACTTACGATATAGTTGGTTGCATTTAATTTGCAGCTAGCCTCATAAGTTCTCCTTCCACTCTAGTGTAATGTTACATTAGTAAAGTACTTTAAAATTTTCTGAAGCTTAGTATGATGTAATTACATCATATTATGTTGAAGAATTTAACATTCACATACTGATGGATTAATGAAATCTTTCAATCACCGTATGGCTAATATGACTATTTTGACATGTGCGATATGATGATTGTAATTTGAGATGCCCTTTTGGCCTTGGTACCATCTAATGTCAAATAAATCCCTGGTTAAGTAGTTGGACTGTCCTTTTTCTGAGATTAATGGGCTTATTGAACTTACATTGTATGAAATATAAGAGACCATTGGAAGGGAGAGGAAGACAGTGGCAGACTGATAGTGATCAACTCAATAGACCAATGAAGGTGGCAAAAGATCTTTGATCTGCACCACAGTCACACTATTTTAATTGACGGCATTTCTCTCCGTTTAAATTTCTGGCAGTTTTTGGTCAAAAAAGATGAGGAAAAGAATTTTGAATCACATTGAATAATAGTGGCCACGCAGGAACTCTTCTGCTTTATCAATATTCTGTTTTGAGTGTCAAGCTGTGAAACTGTCAAATTACCTTAGTGTGTGATTTCATCTCTGCTGCTGACAAGTCTGCAAGAGATGGGATTTTAATCTCTTAATAACTGTGCTAACGTTTTTCTGCATCCCTGAACACATCTGTCCATGCTCACCAGTTAAACACACTTTGGAAGAAGAGAGAGAGGAGGAGAGATACCAAGTACCAAGAAAAGTGACTGATAAATAAGCAGCATTTATATAAAGCAGTGCTTGCTTTATATAAAACTGGCTATACAAACAATCACAAAATACCTCATTATTGTTAGATGTTTGATTTGTTTTACATAAAGACATACTTGTGTCTTGAGTCATGCTGGGGTTTCAGGGTTCACGAGCTCCAGCCTTTGAAATGTTTAGTCACGACAACCAAAAGACATTTCGTGTGTTTTCTCTGCGTAATATTTCCTGTTGAACAAGATGGTTATTAGCTAATCAGCTAATTAGAACCCCTGGGTTTAATTAGGACAATAGAACACATATACACTCAAACACACACACACACACACACACATTTAGACCATCTACATCTCGCTGCTCTGTCAGAGCGCTTGTTAATTACTTCAGTGTTCATTAGTGACAGAGCCCCAGGCCTTAATTAGAGAACTGGATACAAGAGGCATAAACAAGAAGTATGGTCTTGATTACACACACACACTTTCACCCCCGCCATTCATGCTGTGTGTGTATTAACCATGTGGAATCTCTGAACTTCCTCCATCCTGCTGGTTGAATTTCTTCTGTGCTTTGGCTCCTCACACCTTCTTTAGTATATTGACAAACAGATCAGATGAATGACTGACCAGATGACCAATTGATCCATTGATTTGCTTTAGACAGTTGTCCTTGAATAGAAATGCATTTCCAGGCATGTAAGTCTTTGAGGATAAAAGGTATACTTTTGTTAAATATATATACAAATAGTAATTAAATGCATTTAAAAAAATGAATTGTGCATTTTAATAACATTTTAAATGATGCTTTGCTTCTGCTTAAATTTACATTTATGCATTTTGCAGATGCAAATCCAGCAACTTACATTCAGTGTTATTTTAGTAGGATTGAGATACTAGTTTTTTAATATTCTCCATGTTCATTTTTTTAACTTCAAAGTGTTAGTAATTTTGTTGTTTTTATAATTTTTTTGTGTTTTTATATAAATATCTATTATTCATTTTTATTTCCGTTATAGTTATTTTAGTACATCAAATTGAACTACATTAAAATAAGAAATGTCTGCAACTAGCTTAAATAAAAAGTTGTTTATATTTTTTTCAGTTAACGTTTATTTCAAGTAACAACAATGTATTTAATGGTTTTAATTTTACTTTGTTTTAGTTTCAGCTAACTATAATATCCCTGCTTACATTGCATTAGAAATGTATATTTTAGCATTATATTTTATATATTTTGCATTCCCTGTGCATTGAACCCATAACCTTGGCGTTGCTATTGTCATGCTTTATACTGTTTGACCTGTAAATGCTGTAAATTAGGAACAAACCCAAACACAATTAAGATGAAAAACAGAACAGATCATAAAAAACAGATGGGTGTTACAAAACAGGAAAAATATTCCTTATTTTATGAGTACATTAAATATAGAAATATAGTTTTCTCCTGGTTTATTTCTTTTTTCCTGGTTGTGTTGTTCACAGCTGTGAATGAGTGAATGTGCTCCTATGGGCATGTATGCATGCGTCTGTGCTCATATGCGATGAGGCCTTTATATGAATGATGGTCCACAGAGAAGCTGGACAGGTGTGTTCTGTATGTGGGAGGTTGGCTGAGTTAGAGTTTGAGTTCTGGTCCATATGTGAGTGTGTGTGTCTGAAGCGTAGAATTCAAAGCCCAGCGATAAATCACTCAGAACCTCCCTCTATAATCACACACACTCAGAGCCGTGATGTATGAGCCATGTCAGAATCAGAGGCCCCATGACACACACACACTTCACAAAGAAACACAGGCAAACACACACACACACACATGGTGTAAGAACAGGGAAGAAGTAAGAGAGAATTTGCAGCGGTGTTTGGGTCTCCATAGGCTTCATGCTCATCCTCTGTCTCTCTCTCTCTCTCTCTCATCTATGCCATTTTACTGTCTGCATCTCTCATTCTTTCTCTCCTCCATAGCTTTTCTCTCCAGGTTCCTCTCAAACAAACATAAAAATCACCACAACCACTGTCTTTCTTATATTCAAGATAGATATAATTGCTGTTGCAAACCTGAAAAACTGGAATACTAGTGTATAGAAACTAGAAAAAAGTTTCAGTTCTGTCATTTAGTTTTGTCATCAAGTTTTGTACCAGAAGGTACCTTCTTAAGTTTAGTTTGCTTCCCTGAAACATCTAACTTTTTTAAAAATGGGTATAGATATAGTAAATGTTGCTATAAAAATCTTAAATTAGCCTCAGCTGGTTTGTTCATTTTATCTAGTCTCTTGGCTGGTTTTAGAGGGGATTTGTGCACTTTTCATCTGCTCAGACTAGGAATCTAGGTAGCCGTCAAGCTAAACTAGCTAAACTTGACCAGGCTGGGATACCAGTTTATGACCAACAAACCGGCTTAGGCTGATTCAGGGGCGGTTCTAGACCACAGTAACTGGGGGGACCAGACAGGGGCCACGTGTGCTTTTAGGGGGCACAATTTTTAAATTCATCTTAACCTACTTTAAGTATTATTCATTCAGTCATTTTTCACCATGTCATGTATCACTGCAATTTCTGGAAGTAATCAAGTAATCTATAACTATTTCAGCTAAATTAAATATTTCATCCTGTTTCATTTATTTGACAAATAATTTTGTATTGTAGTTTCAGGGCGTCATGCATTCATTATTTTTGAGGGGGCACCAGTAAAGGGGGGGGGGGGGGGGGGGGGCTCTCATGGTTGTCATGTGACACACAGCCGCCACAATACCACTGTATAACTGATATAGGCTTATGTCCCTACTGAAAAAAATGAAAAAAATAAAAAAATAGAAAAATAAATAAAAAACAATAAAACCATCACAGAAATTTTTAATGGTTTACACTACAAATACCATTACAAACATTACAAACCATCAACATTTAACCATTAAAAATGGTTTTCTGTAGTGTAATACAAGTCCAACCAGTAAAACCATTACTAATTTTGTAATGTGTCTATTGTTTTTTTCAGCAGGGGTTTTATTTATTTATTTATTCGATATATTCCTAAAATATATCATGAAATATCTCGATTCTCAAATATGTGTAAGTAAATCCATTTTGCACCTTTATAGATTATGTTATTTGATCTATAATCAACGATGGGCAAATAAGCCTAATACTGTAATCTATTAACTACACATAAAAGCCCGTCTTTTTACTCAAGTACCAGATATGAGTGTCATGCCATAAAATACTTTTAATATGACTGACTTTGTATTTAATGTGAATTTAATAAAAACATTGTAAGTTACTAATTAGCCTGTAACATTTTCAGTGTACAAGAAGAGAGCAAAGAACGTTTACAATATCAAAGAACATTTCACTTCAGTCCAGCGAGTTCAAGCACTCTCAAAAACTGCCATAATAATCTCTAAAGCTGTTTACACTGTGAAATTAATATCTTACTTACATTCGTACTTCTTCACTTTGTTGTTTCTGATGAGAGAATTAGAATTCAGTCAGCCAGCGCGCGCGGTGTCGAAACAGCGTGTTTCATCGATGACTCATCTCAACGCTTCTGATTGGCCCTTGCATTCATGAGCTCAACAGAATCGTATGTGATTGGTTATAATGCGCAGTGCTTTAAAAACTTGCGTACCTCTGGCTCTGTGCCAGCCAGCGAACGCAGATTTGAATTTAGCCGCTGGTGATTTTTTTTTTTCTTTTTATATACATATAGTTTACAGGACAAACTGCATATTTCACCCAAAATTGTTTGCTGTAATATGATTCCAAATTTAGGGACCAGAACCGCCCCTGCGGCTGATTTATGCTTTGCACTGTGATGAAAATCATATATCTAATTTGGTCTTGCCAGTCAAAAATCATCAATTGCTTGTAAATCTCTCATTATACTATATTATCACAAAATCTTGGATTCAAACTTTGTGTATTTCTTTTTGGAACTGATTGGTCATAGGCCTCATTCATCTGAGCTTAAACACCTTAGTTTTTGAGAGAAAAAAGCATTATTTGTGAATAATTTTGGCAATGTCCACTCAAAATATGAGATGCATAAGATCAGATTAATGAGGTCCAAGACCAATTAGTTCCAAAAAGAAATACAGAATATTGAACCCAGTATTTGTTGATAATATAGCATAACAATACATTTCTAAACAGTTATTTTATAGGCCAGTCATTGTTCAGGAACACCTTAGTGTAACAAGTTGGAGAAAAATTATTAGGGTTAAGCATTTTTTCTTTCAGTGTTGTTTTAATGTTGAAATGTATAAGGTTAGTGTCATATGGAGCATAAAGGAGACATGTTGACTCATCAGAGGAAGATAGAGGGCATCCATCGGGACAGGTGAAAGCTCTTACTCAGCAGTTTTCATAGTGATACCTGGGAGAGGAGAGTCTGACATGATGAATAATTTAAGATTCATGCTGAACATTGGACATTGACACACACACACACACACACACTCACGCACACACATTTAAAGACAGGAGAGTATACTTGCTGACAACCAGAAGAACTGAGTGCGCTCTGGGACTCTCTCACACTGGCGGCACTCCTGTTCACTGGCATGTGACTTATATCCTTTGAAATTGTTTTAATATAAGACTGTGGAGGGACTGTCTAAAACGTAAAAATGCTGCCTCATCAAGGCAAGTCTGAATCAAACATTATAAAATCCTTTCTACTGAGACAAAAACCATCTGGTTGATTTTTGAAAGCAGCATAGATGTGTCCTTGCCTGCAAATACAATCCAGTGCATGACTCAGTGGTTGATTAAAAGAAAAAAGATGCAATCTGACAAAATGGTTGATTTATAAATGTAATCTGTTTTATTATTATTATTATTAGCATTATTTTTTAACAAGTCATTCTATAATTTGTCTAAGCATCGAAATAAGTATTGTAATCATTAAATATTTGCTTGACTAACTGCAAATATGTATTTTTGAACAACCCGTATATTAAAGATAAAGACAATTATTGTGAATACAAACAGAATATTTAGTGTTTCACAAACTGGGTAATAGTGCAGCAAAGAAATAGCATTTTAGTTCATTCTTTTCCAACGTTTATTCATTCAGTCGACCACTGAATCATTCATGTAATTACAACAAACGCCTATAGATGTCAGCACCAGCAGCATCTGCGTTACTTTTAAAAAAATCGTCATATTGGTGGGATTAAAATCATTCATTCTCTCAGTCTAATTGTAAAAAGGCCAGTTTGCCAAAGTGTGAAGTCCTGCTCCTTGATTTGGGTGACCATTTTTTTTTTTTTTTTTACATCTAACCAATCAGTAGAGCTGTATTAGAGAGGTGAAACGGTTCAAATTAAAGCACCATCTGTTCTAATTCCACCACAAATAGAAAAAATATACCAAATTAGTTGTCAAGGTAACATGCAATCTGCTGGGACAGGTGTAATGGGGCATTTTGACGGAGTGTTCTGGGTTTGTGTGAGTGAGGCAGGTTGTTTTGTATCAGCCATTGTATGTTGCTTTCAAAGAATATGTATTTACAGAAATATAGAGATTTGTTTATTGTTTTGAGAAATGATCAATGTTTTAATAAGGCAGCAGTGAATCATTGTGTTCCATTTCTTTTGTCTGTACATTCTTATGTTTGTCTGTATGCGCAGAAGTGGCAGGTTGCCATAGCAATGCCTTCCATCACAGCTGGGATGAGAGCGAGGACTGGGGCCTGACCCCTGTGTGAACCTAGTGGGGTGTGATGCCTTCAAAACACAAGCTGGTCACTTCACAGTATGAGCCAACATATGCGTTCCACAGACAAGCCATTATAGACTACATGTGGTAGAGAGCTGGAATATAAACACAGACCTTCACACTGGTCTTTTTACAACCTCTGTATGTCCTTGGACTTAAGTCATAGTTTTGGTTTTGTGTCTTAGAAAGAAAAAAAAAAGATCTTTAATTGGTATATATTAATTGTGTTTTTCATTGCTTGGTTTATTGAGCGGCTTTTTGACTTCAGTCTGAAATGTTACCTAAATATCTGTCACGTTCTTGTTATATTTTATTAACTTTATTATTTTTTTTTACACAAATTTTTTTTACCTTTTTTTTACAGATTACATGATGTTCTATCTTATATTTCACATTATCATCACATTATGCATTATGCTTATGCTTTTGTTCTCTTTCTATTACACATATACACACCTTGAACTTACCTCTATTTCCGTCTATTCACATACACACACTCACACTCACACACATATATAAAAGACAACATCCTATTGTGTAAGATCAAGGTGTCTACCTCTATGAAGCCAATATCAATATTGATTTCAGAAACAACAAATAATATTATGGGTGAGAGGATGTGTTTGCTGATGAGATTGCACATGTAGACACATCCAACTTACATGTCTGTTACCATTAGCAGCACTTGACCTGTTTATATGGAGCATAAAATACTGATGCTTCATTTACAAAGAACACATGCAAGCACATTCAAAGGATCTTTGTCGTTATGATGTATTGTCAACACAAGGGGCAGTAGTGCTCTCTTACGGTGCTCTTCTCCAATCTGTGGTGTTTCAGAACAGAATTTGTGAGAGAATATTAACGTTTTAACAAATTTAGAATATTCTGGTGGTGGTTTGATGGAATCATAATAAACGTAACATCTGTCGTTATCACATTTTGTAACTTAAAGCCTACAGTGTGTTATCTTTATCAACTGGTATGGTTAGAGGAAAGAAAATACAGAAAACTAAATATTTGTTCAGGTCATGACCCACTGAAGTAATGACCTCTTGTTGTTTGCTGGGCGCACTGGATATCATCCTTACAAAACAGTACCCACATTGACACATGCACACATACAAAACATCCAGAAACTGGCAAAGCACAACAAAACATTTACATATTCTTTGATCAAAAAAGGAAGTGTAAGGATAACTGTACAGCTCCGGGCTGGTTGGCAGTCTTTGACATGCAGTCTCTGCATTCCAGTTCATGAATAACTATAGTCAAGAGCTGTAATGTGTTGTACGTGCCTGTTGAACAAGAGAAAGAGAGAGATGATAGAATCTTCCAATTTATTACTGTCACATTCATACGTTGTCTTAGTCTTAGCACTGAATACTGATATTACTAAATGAAAATTAGTCGTAAATGAAAATAATAGAAACTAGATACTAATTTGGCTATACTTCTTAAACCCATATGAACCGAAACAAGGGTTTCCAAAGTAAAGTACAGTAAAGAGATATTTTCTGTGGTTGAAAACCACATCAACGAATAATAATTCAAAAGACAAAGAGGGGTTGAAATGAGACATGCCTTTAAGGCATCCGACATCACAGCTGCAAACTCCAACAAGAGCCACAGTGGGTCACCAAAATGTATGAAACATATTACCTCCATCTCTGCATTATATGTGGCTGCAGGGCTTTGAAAAAATTCTCATTTGAAACTGTTTCAGAGGTGTGGTGTTGGTTGTTACAGTGCATAGTTTAGGAGTTTTCAATCATTAAGATGGTTCCTGGGAGAAAAAATGTAATTTAACTCTGTCTCGTGTTGGCCTGTCACACAATATCAGTCTTGAGAACATGAGCTATTTTGTCTTCCTCTAGTACTATATTAACAATGAAAACTGTTGACCCGACAGGGAAATCACCCTGAGCTAATTTTAGCTAATTTAAACAGATACTTTGCTCCTTTTCCCTTAAAATCATCTGAGGAGCTGTTTTCCCAACATAACTTCAGCATTATCTAAGATGGGTAAATTTCTGTTTGCTGTATACAGAATGTAGAATATTCATTGAATATTCATATTAATGTATGGATATTTTTCTTCTTTTTTAGATGCATGATAAAAGTATAGGCCTATTGTTGTAACTGAGGGGTGTTAACAAAGGGGAATGTTTTTGCTTTAATCTTCTTGTTTTAATTACAAAGCAATTGCCTTTCCCAAATAGGCCCTTTTAATATGCCCTCTCAATCGTGATGTGAACCAGTGACCTAAGGATGATAAAAAATATCCTAACCTAATGGGATCTCGGTCATCTTGTTCAGCCCCCTGAGAGATTGGGAATGGATTAAACCGCTGTTTACGTCGCTAAGCTAACAGGCTAACACCATGCTAATCCCACTAAGCGGCTGTTTATGTAAATGCTCGAGCCGAGGAATCCCTGATGAGGGCTTTATTGACCTAAGGCTCAGACATATGCGTGCACACCTCCACGCATTTAGATCACTTCACAGTTCCATGGACGTGTCAATGGAGGGATGGACAGATGGTCCCAAAGGCACTGAAATGGACACACACACCCTGTCCATTTCTCCGACCCTTATCCACATACAAAAACAGAAGAAGAGTTCAAGAGTTAAGCTATGTTTGCCAGATTTCTGACATAAAAACTGAGGACATTTGTAGTTCCAATGTCCAAAGTTCCAATGTCATTGTGTATGTTTTTTTGGAAAGGAAGACAATTCAAGTTTTGTGTATTTTGACCAAAGTAAATGCACTGTGATTAACTATGATACATGTAAACATACTCAAAAATACAATTAGTCATTAATGTACACTTATGAACATGTCCAGACTATTTACAGTAACTAAAAACTCTCTCGTTCCCCATAGCTAACCATTTTCTTTCATTTATTTATTTTATTTGTTTAGTTAACAAGGACATTGCACATAAAACATTTCTGTAAATGTACCAGAATTAGCTAAAGTCTATTTTTCATCTGTAGTCTCTGGACAGAATGTTGCAAGTCACCCTAAAAAGTAATATAGTTAAAATACATGTAAAAAGTACATAACACAATCCATAAAGCAATCTATTTATAAAAACAATCAAGAAAAATAGAACAAATACAAAAAATATATACATAACACTATCCACACAATCTATCAATACAGTCAATCAAGAGCAATAGAAATGAATACAAACAGCCAGCAGATATAAAATTCTAATGTTGACAAATCTGAGTGCTAATTAACAATTTCTCTAACTGAACTCTAAATAATTCATATGTATCTAGATCTCTTATAGTTGCTGAAATAGTTTTTTGTTTCTAGAACGTTTGGAGAATGTTAATTTATGGTTATGAAAAATAAAACCTACAAAACACAGAGAATGTTCTTGATAAATTATTATTTTTGATAGACAAACACTCGCTACAATGTTTGGGAAATTATTAATGTTTTCTCTTTTTATAATAGTTTACTATGTGCATATATTATTTGTTGTTTATATTTAATAATTTAAATTTTTAGCCTGAAAGGATTTTCATTAGGAATGTTAGGAATTACCTGAACGGTTGGAATTAGTTGCCAGAAGAAAAATACTAAAAGTACTGCACACTCGACTTGAAGTATTCTCTTTGCTGGGTAACGATCGTCGGCTGGCGATGACGTAAGTGCAAATTCAAAACAATTCATGCATTCACAGTTAACAAATTGCTATGTAAACCAAATGATATAATACTGTGTATGTCCTCTAAATAATTATTGTATTTATATGGTGGAATAGAAGTAAAGAGAAAACTAATCATATTTTCTATCTGGGTTGCAGATTGATTGACAGACAGCCATGAGCCATGAACTTAAGACATGGTGTAATGTTTATAGTTTTTAAATGTGTTGTGTTCACTAATGTTCAGTTTCTCAGTCATGTTTCAAACTGTAGCCATTTAATGAGATTACGCAAAGTATGTGCGATGATTAGACGTGCTTGTTATTTCAATAGGCTATAGGCTAATATATTTTCAACATATATATTTTGCTTTGAGTGCTGTTTTAAACGCATGTCAAAACACAGGGATATTTCAGAAGACAACTTGCTCTAGCTTTACTTCATTTAACTAGGCACACAATAAAGACAAAAGGTTACAGGGAGAAATGATTTAAAAATGCAAACGTAGATCTGTAACATACAAAAGTTTATTTTCATTTCAAGACACAATTTTGAGTTGATCATGATTGCATTCTTTTTCTATTCTTCCACATGGCATTCAGAAATATAATAGACTGTCCTAAAAATAATCTCCACTGATTAATATACGTATCGAACAAATTGTCTATTCTGATAAATGCGTTTGTATATATTATTGTTTAAACTGACTTATGAAGTTAAGTTTTTTTTGACCTCCTTCATGTAATTTGACTCTGTGCATCCAGCTGCCATTTGGCCATTGGCGCTTGTGTCTTCAGCTTCTCCCTGTCCTGTCTCAGTATTGCCGTGACTGCGTTAAGTTCCTGTCAGGATATTGGCTGACAGACTGTTTAGCATGCACGCTGGAGTCTGGTGTCTGAGCGACCAAAATGCCAGTCTATAGATCATGAGGGGACTAAAGATCACATCAGCGGCCACACAGACACATGGGTGACACATCACGCTCCGGTGGAATGATCCCTGCCAACGTCCGGCGGTGATGGTCAGGGTAAAGACAGCTCTGTCATTAAATGCTTGCTTGTACTGGGAATCACTTAGCCGCTGTTGCACAAATTATAATGTGGGAAGATAATAGTGCACAGGTGTGAGCCTAAAAGCCCAAAGAGGTCAGGATATGCATATATATCTAGGCTGCCTATGCAAAGTATCTAAAAACAAGGGGCCTTCTGAGGCTTTCTGGTCCAGCACTAAACAAAATAGCAGAAGAGCATTTCTGGTTTACTCATCCTCATGAGCTCTTTGTCTGTAAGAATAAATGACAACACTAGGCTCAATCCTTAGTTTAGCTTGTAACTAAATGGCAGGATGAAGGAATTGCCAGAAGGTTTCTATTAATCTCAGTCCTTTCAGCAGTTGATATCTTCATATGGACCCTTTCGACTGACTATAATGATGTGTTTTCAAAGTTATTAACATCGTAAATCTTGAAAAGTTTTTTTTGTATTTTCATTCTTAAACATTTTAATGTACATTTATAACACTATACTTTGTGTTTTCTTACCTTGGAATTAAATTACATAAAACTAGTTAACACTGCTCTGGGTGTTTCTGATACAAAAGCTGAGCATCCTATTTTCTCCTCTTTTGAAACGCCATAGACCACTATCATGCACTTTCCTTTTGCTGTTGGGACAAATAAGAATACAACACTACAGTTTACCCAACTATGATGACTTCCGCTTATGAAAGCTGGAAATGTGAAATGTTCCTTTGTCAGTAGACATATTCTGAGGATCATGACGGTCCATGAACAAAAACGTCATAAGCTATATTTACTACCACGAATGCAGAGATATTAGAAGATTTGAAAGGATAGTTCACCCAAAACTGAAAATTCTGTCATCATTTACTCACACTCATGTATAACTTGCCAGACAATGACAATCTGTGGGGTCCGGTGATGTTTGACTTTCCATTGCATGGCAAAAAAAATTTTCAGAATCTTCTTTTGTGTTCTACAGAAAATGAAAATCATAAAGGTTTGGAATGACATGAGGGTGAGTAAACTGTGACAAAATTTGCATTTTTGGGGGGCAAACTAACCCTTTAAGAATATCTCTGTTTATCCTATTATCTACTTGTCTATTATAGCTAAACCTGCAAGACTTAACTAGTTTGTTTTCTCTAGCATTCTGTCCTCCAAGTAACATCATCACCTGGTGATGATTCAGCTCGGTAACCAGCTCAGTATCCAAGCCATCCAGTCAACCATGAACACTTATTGCCTTGTGGGAGATGTAGTTTGCATTTTAATCCAGTCTCATGCAGGTGTGTGTCAGGTGCGACTTGGCTTTGGCTAGAGGGGATAGACAATAATTACTCCTGCATAGCTTCACTGTAAGTGTCTGACAGCTTGTCTATCTTTGCCTTTCTCTTTTTTATAAATGACATTTAGTGTGAGAGTGTGTAGGTGTGTGAAAAAGACATGATGTTTCAGTTCATAAACATAGTTGAGTGTCATACCCTCCTCAGGCTGCATTTCCATTCTTTTGAGAACAAGAATATCATTATTACTCAGACACTGACAGTCTGACTGTTGTAGGGATTAACAGGGAGCAGAGAAGCAGTTTTTGAAAACCATGATGTACAAATGATAACACAAACGTACTTCTAGCCCTACGGTCATCCTTGTCATTCAAGACTGTACCTTAATATGTGCATATAATTATAAATATGTATGTATGTATGTGTGTGTGTATATAACAGTGGCGAGAATATTGTCAAATCTTAGAGCAGGACTCTTGAAAAATTTTTTAAATAGACTGATTACATTTACTCTTGTGATAGCTGAAATCTCCATATGTCTTTACATATCCGACAACTCCAAAAAAACAAAAACAAATCAATTTGTCAGACAGATGACAAATTGCAGCAAATCCACATAGACAATGTTTAAATGGTAGGCCTGTCAAAAGGCATGTAAGCTTAATTTTTCATTTTGATCTTGTGTACGTATGTGCGTGAATGCTTTGCAAGGGAAGAAGACTATTTCCTCAGGGCTAATTGGTGCAGGTGAGCTGAACTTGAAACAGAATCGGTTTTATCTGATGAACCACGGTTTTGCTTGTAGGGAAAAACTGACTATGGAAATCTTCCCCATTTCTCATCGCCTATCTTTGCTCTCTCCTTGTTTTTGCACTCAAGGGCGTTTTCACATGACCAGCATCAGTAGATTTATATTTGCACACTGTAAGGCTACAGCTAGATTTAGAATTGGAAGGTCATAAGCAAACACACACACCATTTTGAACAGGAATTACGGTTAAAAAAACATTATATTATGAAAATTTAAAGTTGCTTATGCAGGTGCTCTGACTAGACTTTTTATCCAATTTTCTTTTTTATGTTCTATAATATTATGAAGATTTAGCAAAGGAAATTTCAGAAGATCCTTAAAACATATTTCAAAGCTTTGCAGCATTTTGACTTCAAAAGTTTTGTATAGTTTTAAATGTCAGGAGGCTGTACTGTAAAAAAAATTACTGGTAACACTTTATTATAGGGACCAATTCTCACTAATATCTAGTTGCTTATTAGCTTGCATATTACTAGCAATTTGGCTATTTATTAGTACTTATAAAGCACATATTCTGCATGACCATATTCTACATCCTAAATCCTACCTAAACTGAACAACTACTTTATTAGCTATTAATAGGAGTTTATTGAGGCAAAAGTCATAGTTAATAGTTAGTTAATAGTGAGAACTGGACCTTAAAATAAAGTTTGGCCAAATGATTTTTCAAAATAAAAAAAAAAAATTGTGTTTTACTAGAAAGTACTATTTCAGTCAGTCTTTGTACTTGAAAATTGTTTGTTTAATGAATTGTATTACTTGTTTAATGAAATGTATTACTAATTTCTTAATTTTTTAAAATTTATTTTATGATTTATTTTTTTGTGTGTGTAATTCAAATTAATTTTTTAGTGTGTAATTCAAATTAATTAATAGTCAGTTCACTATTATTCTCGGTAAGAAGTTCAGGCATATGACTCAAAATTTTGCCCTTCAGCCATTCCTATGTTCTGCATCTATATCGAGCATCAGAAAAGTTTATTATTAAATGTATGATCAGATTGACTCTTCAGATAAGTAATATTCTACAATTAATATATATTAGTTTGTGTATGTGCACATTTTTTTCCCTCATGTGAATGGTTGTGTCCTTATATGCACTAAGGTGCTTGGTTTATTTAAGTTATTGTGGTTCCAGTCATTTCAATCGAGTAGTGGCACTCACATCAGTTAAGTTGTAGTGAGGCGTTCTGGGAGGTGTTGACAGACCGCACAAAAAGAGCATGCTAAAATGTTCAGTCCATCTCCACGGTTACCCGATCTCCTGCACAGACGGGAGGTGCCTCATTGGCTGCCAGGCTGGGGTCACTGTGAGGTTAAGACAGTGTGATGGATGGACCTCTCTCTCTTTCTGTCCTTTTTACTCTATCTGCCTCTCTCTACCCCCCATTTCTTCCTCTTTTTCTATCTGATGCTCGCTTGAACACCCCTCTGTAATGTTCTTCTTATATCAGCGCTCATAAATTTAAAGTTAAAAAAATTACAGGCTTTATGTATGACAATGAGAGTAAAATTCTGTGTATATTGTGTTACAGTACAGTTTGTTTTACTGAAAGGACGGTTTACTACATAATCACAAGAACACAAAGAAAAGCTGTGTTGAAGCTTCACACCAAAATGAAAGTCCTTTTACAACCTGAGGCGACATGTCTCATCTTAAACATACAATTGCTGCTAAAATGTAAAGCATTCCTTTTCAGCTTCATACATGTGCGGTCCAGTTCCATCACTAGCTGTTTAAGGATGGACATTTGGAGATGTTTTCGTATGCTAGTGTTTTTGTTAACACAGGAAATGTCTGAAATTTAAGTAGCATGAGCATCATTCAAGCATGTAATCCCTGTAAAATCACTATAAAATTATTTGAGAAGTTTTATATTTTAAATTAATTCATTCCCTATCATGCTTGAAAAATATTTTCATACATTGCAGTCCATTTTTAGTTATTATACTGTTTTTTTCATATAACATAGATATATCTATGTTATATGAAAAAAACAGTATTATGTCAGAAAGAGTTTGATCTTCGAAGAAAGTATATTTTTGCTATATGTGTGTTGCTAAGTGTGTATGAGGTGTGTATCTATTTGTGTGTTATACTTAATACTCTTTCCAGTGTTAAAGCATTAGGTTGTTGCTGACCTGATTATTTCTGACCCTTAAAGTTACACTGAAAAAAATGACTCATTGGATTTACTCAATTTTTTTAAGGTAAGTGGTTGCAATCAATTTATTTTAGCTACATTTAAATACATTTAGTTGACTAACTTTCAACTAAATTTGTTTATTTAAATGTAGCTAAAATAAATTGATTGCAACCACTTACCTTAAAAAAATTGAGTAAATCCAATGAGTCATTTTTGGCCTATTTTGTTATGATTAATCAAATAAAGGCCACAAGAAAATGAAAGCATTTTTGTGTTTATTCTTCATTTTTTCCTACTTTAACCAGTTAACAGTCAAACGAAGGTTTTTAATTTTAAAATGACTGAAGGACACTTGTTAAATAAAATGGGCCAATTTTTACTGTAAATGTGTTGGTCAGTCACCCACATAAAAAAATCTGTCATTCATGTTTATATTCATATGTATAAATATAAATAAGAAATAATGTAAATAAATAACAAATAAGTAAATAATATAAATATAGACAAAGACAGAGAAACTTGTTGCCAACTTACTTAACTTACTAAATTCCTGACTCACATGACATGAAATGACTTTTATCCCAATAATCTCTTCAAATAAATAAATAAATAAATTAATTAATTTAATTAAATGTATGTATTTTTCTTCCCATTCCTAATGGCCTTCAAACAGCTATCATTAATTTGTGTTGACGCTTGAGTGCCTGTATTTTCAGTGAAGCCACTTTACACTTGCGTTTAGTATGTTCTGATTTTGGTAAATTTATATATAATATCTTATATATAAAGCGCTGTAAATTAAAGTAATTTTAGTTTTAAACGTATAAATGTATGAAAATAATCTCAGGACTGAGTGACCATTCAATGACCCCGGGGTTTTCTTTCGAGGGTCAGGTCAATGCAAAGTCGCATCTCACCTCGATTTCGAAAAAACAATTAGTCTTTAAATGAATATGTGCTTGAAAGAATACATTTTTACAACAATAATATGATTTTTACAACAATAGAAACATCTTTATTGTTGTTGTTGTTGTTGTTGTTATGGAATAATTAATAGAGGTGAGTTTTATTTTTATTTGTTGCGTATTTTCACGAACGCTCTTTTCGTTAATTTGCACTCTTAATTTCTTGCTTAAGAACTGAATGTTTAATGAAGTTTGATTGTCAAGAGCTTCAATATTTCTTTAAATTCTTGATCATTCTTTCAGTAAATAACTCAATTAATAAACAAATATCTCACTTCAGTAATTACAGTAATAGTAGATCCTGTCTCCCTTTTATAGAAATGTAACATTTCTGTAAGTAACATTTAGTTTTTAGCACTTATCAGTCTCCTTAAAAAACACGGCCAAAATGACGATTAAATATCGCAAAATATAAACATACTCACTGTATAACGAAAATGTAATTTCTTAACATTTCTTGCTTTTTTGTAACCCGTTTTTGTTATTGGCGTACCTAAACTGCAAAGAATATAATCGCATTTATGTTTTCACAGTCACGAGTCCTGCTTAAATCTGGTCATTAGAGACTGAACAGATGCAGACTGACATTCAAATCTCAGAATGGAAATTTAGACTGATTTGCGTTTATCTCCTCTAATTCTTTCTTCTGTTTATTTATAGTTTAAATAATTAGATAAATGTTTAGATAAATGTATGCTAATTTTTATTTTGTTACCCTGTTTTGTATTTTGATAAAACTATTTAGATAGTTTTATAGAATTATGAGCTTTTTTCAACTCAGTGCAATAATGCATAAATATATTAGGCCTATTATAAAAAATGGCAGAGGGCCCTCATTTGCGTTGATATTTCTTTCGTCACTTAAGCATGAGGACAAATCGATAGTGCACGGCGTTTTCAGTGTGTTCACAGGTGTTGCAGCGCCCACGCCCGAAAATGTAGAGAAAAATCTTACTCATGAATTTGAAGGAAAGTTATCTTTCCTTTGATATTATTAATCTGAATATCTAAACTGATACTTTGCATTGATTTAGAAAGTACATTAACACGATTATTGTTTTGAACATCAACAAACAAACACACGTCGCGCCTTAGGAAGAAGAACTTACGCACCCAGGAGATATTTAGGCTCCATGCAGACTCACACGCAACCCTCATGTTCAGGTGGATTTAAGGTAAAGGTGAAGCTCAAACAAAACCGTTGTGAGGGTTGAGAAAATGGCGCGCTCTCTGTACTCAAGGAAGTATTTTTTTAATTAAACAAAAGAAAGATATATGGTGTTTTTTAAAGACAGCATGCCAGTGGGTCCTAGAAAATATTTTCTGTGCTCTATGGGCAACTGTTTGGTCATGCCTTTATAGCTGTATTTGAGAGTGTGTGAATGAGAGAGAGAGAGAGAGAGAGAGAGGGTAGGAGGGAGGAATTGACAATATATCTGAAGTCTACTTGAACGTGATGTTTGGCTTTCAGATCTGTTATTCAGACTTTCTGCCCGTTATTTTGCTCTGTTACTGCATCACTCGACACTCTACGCAAAACTGATAGGTTGTGATATGAGGAATCAGACATGTCATCAACACAGTGGGGTCAGACCGACTCATCCTTGTCGATAATTGAGATGATTTAATCGATGTTCTCTCTTTTTTCTTGTCATCCGTTTCCTTTCGATAAACTAACAGGTCAACAGGGTTGTCAGCACGAATGACGGTGACAGCATTGCGCATCTTCTTTCGTGGATAAACATGCTTACCATGTGCCAATATAGCTTCGTCCCTGAGGAAGAAACCACGCGCGGATGCATATATCAGTTAAAGAGCCAGAGAGCAAGTTATCTGAGGATTGAGACTATGCAAACAAGCAAATCGATGAATCAAACATAACAGTACAGGCAAAAAATAAATAAATAAATAAAAATAAAATAAATAAATAAAACTCATATCAATAACTTGTAGATTATTTAAAGTTACCTTATGCAGGCACCATCAAGAGTAAAACACCAGTGTTCAAATAAATTGTAATTAAATGAAATTTTAATTCACACATTTAATTCACCCGTATCTTGATCGTTTTCTAAAGCATGAGTTTTCTAAAGGAGACTTGAGCCTTTATCTTTGACTGATAAAACTCAGTATGACCGGATGACAACTTTAAAGAGTTGCGCATCATGTTGCAGAACTGACAACACATATACAACATCAGGGTTAACACTATATGCACGGTCCAGAAAAGTTGTCAGTGTGTTCAAACAAGCCTTTGGCTAAACGTACAACTGATTCGTCTCTCTTAATAATACATCCCTTAAATATATTGCACTATTTCCTTTGGTTCTTGAGGTAGGTATTTTGACAAGTGGTGCAAGTCCGACCAAAGACGTGTAAAAGTGCAGCATTTGCTTTACTGTGCATGAAAATGCACAAGAAACTTGTTATTTCTAGGTGCTTGACAAGGTGCCCAAGACAATTAACAGTCATTTCACAATAACACAAAGTAGCACAGGTAAATACTGAGTGGTCAAAATCTGTAAATTGTGCACTGGATTCTGAATGGCACTGATGTCACATGATGATTTTGACAATAACCTTGACACGAGAGTCACTAACAGTACTGCAGTATCATTAACAGGTTGGCAGAACAAACGTGAGAGCCTTTTAATTCGAGGAGTAGGCATCAACAGTCGGGGAAGAGGGAGAGGGAGTGGGTGGTGCGGAGAGCGACTTTTCGGATGCATCCTCCTGTTTTTCGTGACCATCCTTCGTTTCGGACTGAGATTTGGGCAAAATACCTTCCTTTTCTCGCTTCTTTTGCTTCATACGACGATTTTGGAACCAAATCTTCACCTGAGTCTCGTTTAATTCGAGCGCAGCCGCGATCTCCACCCGCCTTGCGCGAGTCAAGTACTTATTGAAATGAAACTCCTTTTCAAGCTCTGTCAGCTGTTTTGTAGTAAAATTGGTGCGTACAGTGTTTGGCTGCCCACCAAATCCATACTCTCCAGCTTTCCCTGAAGAGAGACGATAAATAGATGAATAAATGAGAGTGTGCATGTATAATCTTGTCTTAATTACCTATATCACACTAATTTTCCAGAATTTTACACAACCAGGGTGTTCGCAAAGCAATATTAAGTCAGTACTTGTTTTCTTTTTCATTCATAGCATGAATACTGCATCCGTGGGCGAAAAAAAAAAAAAAAAAACGTGAAAGTTCTCTAGCCACTCACCTGTTTTCGGCGGGTTCCGTTTAACCTTCATCCAGTCAAATGTCTGCCCTGTTGACACGCCATCTGACAGAGGTGAACAACATGCGTTGTGATGAGCCGCATGCAGAGGGGATAGCGGATTTGAGCAGCCCGCCACAAACGTAAGGTTTGCCTGATCCGAACTATTACCATATGTGGCTGAGGCGTACTGGAACTGGCCATGAAGATGAACGTTTCCGCTACTGTAACCATGGCGATGGTGACGGTGCTGCACAACCGTGGAGGAAATATTTCCAGAGTAAACTAACGGGCCGCACTGGGGAAAGCTCACAGACGAGTCCACATCCTGATTGAGGGCATAGTGACTGTATCCAGCGCAGAAACTTTGAGTCCCGTAACTTGGATGGGCACTGTAGGTAATTGACAGGGTCCCGGGGGACTGGTACGAGCCGGCTTGGTGTGGCTGAGGGTTAATTGCGACTTGTGATGATCTACTGGACATGTACCGCTCGTCCCCACTGCAGCTATTTACCCTAACAGCACACGATGACTGGAATGTTGAAAGTCCGTGGTCGCCATGAAACGCTCTGACTGAGCACGAACCCCCGCCACCTCCATCTCCACCACCACTTATGGCCGAGAAATCTAGGAATGTGCTCATTGTGGCATCTTCCTGGGCGTCTTTGCGCGTGGCTGCCACACTGACAGATCTTTGGGCCCCGGGACTGATTAACGTCGCACCACTCACCCGGGGTTGAGCCGAGCCACCCTTCTGCCTCCTTCAATCAGTCGTGGATTGGGGGTGTCCGCGCGCTAGTGATATGAATGACCAGTGACAGTCACGTGGGCTGGGTCAGCCAGTGATCAGTTGTTCTGTCTCATCTTGATCTTAAGTGGCCTTGCACTGACAGGTTGTCGTTAAAGACCAGACTTATGTAAATGCCGACCTCTTGTCGATCAACGTGACGTAGGCCCACCTTATCCCCCATTTGAAAGGATGAATTCGCTGGCAGAGAAGCAAGGAGGGACGTTGTTTCACAGACAGCGTCAGGGCAGCAACATATCGGTGTGGGGAAATATGTTGAAGAAATGCGTCAGGTAAGATGAGCTCCAAACCACAGGGAAACAATGTAAACTGAATGTTTTTGTTTTTTTTTTCTACTTATGGTTCATTGTATATTTTGAGTCAGTCGCGCTGCTTTGTGAGGTTGCATTCATCAGCTTTAGTCAACTTGGCCTTGTGTATAAAACTGATAAACTGGTAATAAAACTGATTGTAGTTTTTTCAGTAGCTTATCTTTTTATTCGAATGGTTTTGTAATTTGATAAGGCCGAGTCTTATTTGATAAAAAGCCTGTGCTAGCCCATTGTAGATTTATTGCTATAAGTAATTTTTGTGTAAAACCCATGTAAATTTTATGTAAACATCCTGCAATAATGAAGCGGAACTTTGTCACATATTCCTTCAAAAACAATTGTTTGTTTTGCTGAATGATGTTTTGTGATCAGTGGTCACAAAGTGATCAGTTATCACAAGAAAGAGGGTATATTCCTATCCCCTATATTGAGCAGGGAGGACGTGCGCCCCCTCTGGATGAAAAGGAGATTTTTTGAGAGATGTCCAATGTTTTTTTTTTTTTTTTTTTTGTCCTCAAAATGGCGCTTTCCACAAGCTTCTGACGGCCTAGTATTTCTCATCCTTTTCTTAACACATCGTTTTTAAACATGGTCCCTGACAAACAAGGCAAGAAAAATAACAGCTGTTGTAATGCACTTACTGTTTGTTTATTGCGGGTATCCTTCAACTTGTAGCGAGCCAGAGTATTAACATAGTAGACCTACAAATTAGAACCTTAAAACATATAGCCAATGCATTTAAGCAAAATGTGACTACGAATCCGTCATTTGAAGTTTAAAAAATAGAACCAACTAAAATCTTGCAGAGCATTTCAGCCACATTCACATAAGACAATATTTGGGGAATATGTTTAGGAAGTGTGGGTGAGAAATATATGAACAAAAATATTCTTTTGTCATTACGATTATACCATTTTATTAATATTATAAATATTTGAAAAAAGTTTTTAATATAGGGTTCATAAACTATTTCTATCACGTTATTTCAGTCAGGCTAGAAGGACAAGAAAAAAAAATTAAAAGAGACTAAGACAAATAGCGTATGCCACGCGCAATGAAATATGTAGTTTATGAGTGTTTTGTGTAATCCTAATGCCGGGTGTTAAAACGCCAATAAAAAAGAATTATTAACCGTCCACGTGGGTTGTGCTTCAGGATCCAAAATCTTCTTAATGATAAACAGTGAAAACACTTATTTGGGCAGACTTTTCACAGGCAGTGATTGTCTTGGTGCTGTCAGCTTGCCCGAAAGACTTTGATTTATGAGTTCGTTATGGAAAGAAACATCCTCGGCATTTCCCCACGCGGAGCTGAGAAAAGAATCTGAGACAAAGAGCCCAGCTCTGGCGAAGAAGCCATATTTGAGCACGGTTTTGTCATTTAAATGGTGACTTAAAATTTCAAATTAAAGATCTGAAAAGTTTACACATGAATAGGTATAATATCAAATATAATAGGAATAATTATACAGTTTATATTAATTTGCATCGTGCAAAATGGGCAACAACATATTTCATAAGTAATTATTTCTTATAGTGCACATTCATTCAGAATTTTAAATAAATATTTACAATGTTTCCTAACTAGTATTGATTTTCCATGACATCTAATAATGTTTCAGCATGGAAATCACACAAGTGAGAAACATAAAATGTGAAATTATCAAATCACACACATTTCACACACATTTGTATGACTTCTGCAAAGACCATTGCAGTAGACGTGAATCTAATAGTACATTTTAATTTCTGTTATTATTTATTTATGTATTTATTTTGAAGTCTTATGACTGGTATAATGGATTTACATTTCGTAGCGACTAAGCCTAAATATACTTAGAAATAACAGTTGTTGCAATTGCTATTGATTTGAGAATAGAATATTGTCTTGACATTTGTATTTTGAAAATGTTTATTTTTTTACAAAAATAAGCAGCATACAACATACGCGATAAAAAAAATAAAAGTAATCTAAACTAATACTTCTGTTATGAATGCATTAGGCCTATGCATTATGTATTACTAAATACAGGGCACAGGGCTTATATAGCTTACCTTCGATATGTTATCATAATCGCGTCAGTTAATCACACCCATCTTGCAAATAAAAATAATTTGAAACTCCTGATTTATCCTTTCTTTTGTCAGCTGTAGTAAGAGAATCCGTAAAGAAATAAAAGTCTGGTGAAACATCATCTGGGCTTTCCAGAGACTTGCACAGCGCTGGCGAAGCTGCATCAGACAGACATGAGTCGGTCGAAAATAAGTCCTGCACAGACATGTCCATAACATGCGGGGAACCGCAACTGTTCGAACTGGCACATCGGTTACTATTGCATATTATTGTCTCCTTGCCCAGAGCAGTAAGTGACTGACTGGAAACATCTTTTAGACTTCTTTCCATAAAGCTGTTAGAAAACATTTCAAAAGTTTGCATGTCCTTATCATTACAGGACTGCCCAGAGACGGTTGACAGGTCGTTTTGAAAAGAGTTCGACTCTCCATCTACAACGGCCAGTCTGCCATGCCTGAGGCCACAAATGGAAGCGTCCTCGTCGCTTTGTGCACCACTATCCTCCCCGACAGTTGTCTTGTTTAGCTCCCCGTGGATGTCTTTAGTCTGGGTCTGGCGTTTATGTTTCATCCGTCGGTTCTGGAACCACACTTTGACCTGGCGTTCCGTAAGGTCGAGCAGCGCGGCTATTTCCACACGGCGTGGTCGGCAAAGGTATTTGTTACAGTGGAACTCCTTCTCCAGCTCTAAAAGCTGCGTGTTTGTGTATGCTGTTCTCAGGCGGCGCGAACCTCCTTCTCCACTAGACAAACCGCCCTCGGGAAGCTCGGGTGAGCCTGAAAAAATTAGTCCACAAAGGAACACACGAACACTTGTTATGTTGCTTAGTCAAATATACGATATACAAGCATGACAACACCTAGTATTTGGCTATCGCAACGTTAATGTAATCTTAACTGTAAATTGCGATAACACAAACTGATGAACTAAAAATTATTGTAAGAAAAAATAAAACTGTAGACCGGGAACAGCATCACCGTGTGTGCGTGGTACCGACTACCATCTTCTAATGAATGCCTGAGCGGCCCCTTCCGCCACAACAGTAATCTATCATTCTCCATTACACGTCAGACATCAGAAAGACCTTATTGATTTGAATTAAGCTAGAGAGTCAAACATTTTACAGAAGTGGTAAATGAGAAAAATATAAGGTAAATAGCGTGGAGAATATAGCTCAGATGCTTATATTTTCTCTCAGACCTTTAATGACCTTATTAATTCTTCCCATCTCTCTTAGGTTTTCCTAAAACTCACCTTTTGGAGAGAAGCAAATGACTCCCGCTGTAGGAGTCAAGGAGCCGGTTGGTGTAAGAGGACAGTTTCTCTTGCTGGTCTTCTTTTCGTGCATCCACGGGTATTCCTGGGTCAGAGATTTTGCGTGTAGTGGGCTTCCCCCATCTAAGCTGTGCCGGGGCCCTGCATGGCGTGGCTGAGTCCCGAGACTCAAGCTTGGGATGGTGTGCTCGAAAGGAGGTAGGATAAGAGGGTGAGGGTTCGAGAGCGCTGAGCTTTTGATTGATGACTTCTGAAATGAGTCGTCAACAGGGGGGAAAGAAGTAAGGCACTCCGCGAGCGATGGACGACTATTGATGAAACCCGTCTCATGCTCAAACTCGTAATTCATTGTAAACCTGTTGTCTCACGCCCCGAGAGCGCGGTAGGGAAAGTTTGGCTTCTTTGAAATCTACAATTTTCGCTCTCAATTAAAATAAGCAGGCAATGTGGAGAAAAAAACGACATTAAAATTATTTTGTAATAACTAATATGCTCCTGTGTGGACCGCTTAATATGGACAATATTGCATTCAAAAGGAGACCCGGTTCAAATTGGACGAAAAAGACATGTCACATGATTACCTTTACCCAATAGCAATTTGGGGTTTATTCAAAAGGATCCAGCTTGACAGATCGATCCGTAGAACTTCTTCGAGTAACTCCTTTCTTAAGAGGGAGGTCACTGCTGTTATGTACATCGGTGTCATTGTGTTTGCTAAAGAAGGCAATGGCCCTAAAGCTTCATAGTCAATCTCAAAACCGGCGGCTGGTGAATATAAGAATTAGAACCTCCCTTTTGCCCCTGCTGCACAGGCACGTAAATTCTCTCTGTGTAATGGTTTCTTAAATAATGTGAGGGAATCAGTCTTGCTCCAGTACATTTGCCAAATAAGTTAGCCTGCTACTGACTTTTCTTTTAAATCTATCTCATTTGGCTTGAAAAGACAGCTGTTTCAGCCTAGCTCCTCGTACCATTAATATGGCACATAAATGCATCCAAATCACATATTCCCTCCCTACACACGCAAATCTATTGACGTAACTTTCCGCCTATCGATTATAGCCTACACCGGTTTGACAAAAACGTACAGCTCCATAAAACAAACCCACTTACAGAACATTTTGTAAGGTCATCAACGATAGTAGATAATCGCACTGAAATATATCATAAAATACATTATTATTCTATTAAGCTCTATTAAAAATTATTTACAAAATAACGCGCAGGATAAAATGCAAATTCGAAGACTGTATATTTAATATGAAGGATACACTCTCGCTCTCTTTTCGATAGGGACCTACGTCGTTCTCAGTAAATATTTGAAGTAAAAGGTTTCCTGGTACCAGATATTTTCAACTGGAAACTTTGTTTCCGAGCATACCCGCAATGTTTGAACAGTGAGGATTAGTGTAAGTACTAAAAACCTTAATATCACATAAAACTTTACCTCTGACTATCTTGTTAATATCACAAAACACTTTACCTCTACTCTAGCTTGTTTCCTAATCTAGCTTCTACTAAACCTGGGATTGTGAAGTCTGCTATGAATGTTTTTGGCTCTGTGACAAATTGCTTCGTGATGTTTCAGTTGGTAAATCGCTTTGGATTAATCAGTGAATGTAAAATGTAAACATAAGTGAAGTTATTTTTGAAACGAAACAATTGACGTTCAGTATAGATCTTTTGGATTAAGATTAAACTCAAAGTAATTTTGTTACATTTTGGTTCATTCTACACAGGGAGGGGTCTTTGTGTCTACTAACATTTTGAAAGTTTTTTTTTTTTTTTTTGCCGGATTATGCGGATGTATGCGGATTTTGTTTAAACATAAGGGAAACTAGTACTTTGGTCGTTTGTAGTTTCAGTGCTTATATACTAAACAAAGAGTTCTAGAAGCATGCATGCGATCAATCTTACTTGCCAAAAGGTCTGACAGCCTCATACCCCCACAACACATTTAAACCTTCTAACTCTACGCGGATGAAATCCTGGCAGAAAGAGAGGCTGGAAAAAGCTCCATTAGAGAGATTTGCCTGTTTCTCTCCCTCATAAACACAGACTAAAAGTGACCTGGCATTTTCAGATTTACATACAAGGAGCAGTAATTTGCTATCGATGAGTAAGTAGTTTCTTTCATATTGTATAGCCTAGTTTGATAAATGAAAGGACGCGCTAATTTCGTTGTGATAAAGGTGTAGTGTTACAGCACGTATACAGGGTTCTGGAGTAGCCAAGAAAAGAGGTTACTATGTGGGAGGTGGCACTCATTCCAAGTCAACAACATGGTCCTGTTTTTTTCCATGAAACCCATAACCACATCTTGGGTTAACATGTCCTAAATTAATTAACTTTGTCTCAAGCAAGCTCCTGCTAACATTATGATATATAAGGGTATAGAATTAGGGCATTTTTACAGAAAACTACAAGGTGCAAGTATTGCATTTAACATTAAGACGGACAGTAATGTAATTAGATATTCTAAATATCAGCTAGTGAAAAAGGTCTTTTTGTTTGAAATTATAGTTGTTTTTTTTTACTAGCAATTCTCCTTTTAACCAGTGTACTACACAATGAGGTTGTTAATCATACTCATTTAATTTAACGCCATTTCCTGTAAAGTTAAATTATGAAACAACAGTATTGATATTAAAGTATGATTCTCTAAATTTAGACTTAAAATTGTGAAGAATTATGTGTCAATCCCGAGTACTACATTATTACTAATGACAATAACTGATAAAAAAAAAATTGGACTCAAATGACGAGTTGTTTCAGAGAATTTTGCGTCGATTTGTATGATGTGTGATTTCTTTCTCTCTTTCTCTCTCTCTATTTCTTATGTTGCATCTGTCTTTTATACACTACACTGTTGTTGGCGTAAACGAGGGCTGGGCTTGAGCATTTCAGAGTTTTAAAGACTTTTTTTCTTCCACAGGCACTGCTGGAGACCTGTAGGAGACTGTCACGACAATGGATGGGATTTCTTGCACTTTTCACAAACTGCAAGACTGCAGGAAATGTCGGTGTACCACTCATACTCAATACATCCATCAGTATTAGGTTGTTTCTCTCTATTTCCACATGCCTTTCATTCGTTTTAATAGTACAAGTTTCTTTTAATTTTGCTTAATTTGAACCAAACAGCGACGTGCACTGAGCAAATTATCCGCTTATTATTATATGTGACCCCTGCTGGCAAATTGAGTCTGAATGCGCAAATTTTCAAAAATGAGTTATTTTTATTTTCACATTCTCCATTAAAATACCTTCAAAATGATATAAGACTTGTTGAAATCCGACAAAAAATGAGCTACAGCCGTTTGAAAGCAATAGAGGCAGCAGATCTGATTTCGAGAAAAATCAAGTTAAAGATTCCAAAGCAAAATCACCAAGCAACGTTGCATATTTTCCTCCAATCCTTTTGTAAATAATAATTACTGTATTATTAATCACAATATACCTATTTTTTATTTTATATTTGTTATTAAAAATAAGAACAAATATGCAAATAAACACTAGTTTAATCAAGAGCAGCAAGTGATTCCGTCTTTTCTTTTAATGTATGATTAACATTGAGACAGATTTATATTAAGACCTATTGTAATGCATGGATCAAATATAATGTTACACATCAGATTTCCCCCAACCATTAACTAAACGTTCATGTAAGACATAACAGACTATGATTGTGTGAATCTCGCCAAGACATATTTCGCAATAATGTACTTTATAAGGGAGATCGCGCGCTCGCAGAAAGGTGCGTCTTATGCACGCGCTTTCCAAATGGCAGTCAGCGATCGTTTTGTTTTCATCAGCATGGGTTTAAAAATCATATTTCACTGGTTTGGACTCATGTCATCGAGAATTCGATATGAATATTCACAAAGCTGGAATGCTGCGCTTTGCAACAATAGCCCTACAACTTGTAGTGAGAAGCAGCAGCAGTCGTCCGGAAGTGAGCAGAGAAAAGGTAGCCTACTCCTCTCAGAAAACGTACAAATAAAGATCATTTTAGATGTTTAATTACTATTTGGAGCATTGGGATCGCTAGAAGAGGGCTTAATGAAGTCATTTTTGTGAAAACCTCAAATTCGACCAAAACTGACATTTTTCATTTCTTTTGCCTGTAGCTCAAAATTAGTCCGTGCGCATTCCGACTCATTTTACCAGCACGCGTCACATATTGCTAATTTTCTGATGTTTTTTTTTTTGTGTAACCCCTATTCTATGAAGGCAAATACATAACTCAATTAGTGTCTTTTATTTCTTCAGAAGTGGAGCAGCATGGAATGTATGACATCAAAAATGTTCAAACAAATAAAAAGTATGAGTTTCTGATCGCTGTCTCTTTCGACTGTTTAAGCAACACATGATTAACATTCGCACACATCGATTAATATTCGAACACATTGACCTTTGATAAACAGTCATGCCTGTTAGTACTTGTTTCAGCACTGACAGGACAGGGAGAATGGCAGGATCTGGGTTCCTTTTACCCATTATCTGAAGGATTTGTGCTAAATAACACAATCTACTGTCCATGGAAACAAATAAATACATTTGAAAGACCTAAAAGATTATAATAGGTGAGGCTCACGGCCTCACGCTGTATAAGACTGTTGAATAAGAAATCGTGTTCATATGCATCCTTCCTCAAGTGCAAAATGCAAAACAGAAAAGAAATCGTGGACTGAGAATTTTCAAGAAATTCACATAAAAAACGATGTTCTAATATGTTCTCATACCCTGTTTCAGATTTCCTTTAAACAGTTTTAATAGGCCTACATATTCCCATGATGCCATGACATTTGAGCTTTGAGGAACTTTAATTTCCTTTATGTATTAAGTAAAACCAACAACAAGGTCGTTTCACCTGAGGCTACGTAAAGGAAACTTATATGAACCAAATATACGCAGCTGTGGGTGGCAGAAAACGCAGTTAGACAGGGAGCGCAAATGTGTGCCGTGGACTGGGAGAGAAATACATTATATCGGCACTATAGATGCGTCAGTTTGGGCGCTTCCTGAATTCTTCCCTGAGAATAGTGCGGTGTAAGGTCTGTGAATGTGCATGGGTTTGGTTCGCACGTTCCTCGCTGATGGCTGTTTCCCATGGTGATAGCGCCGTTGTAGTCTATATTGCCTTGAGGTGGATGCGGTAGATGTGTCAGGCCAAATACCGAGGCCCCCATCCCCACCAAAGAATCCGAGTAGCCTCCACCACCACTCACATAAACCGGGCTACCCTGCACTTGCGTCCCGTAATTGTTGTTGCCTTGAAGATGATGCGTGTCGTATTCCGGTGTGGCTGTGCCAGTCCCAGGATACCGCTTCTGAGGAGGCGGGCAGTTATTCAGAGGAGGTGGATATGACGTAGGAAGGCTGTATGCATTAGGCTGGGGTTTGTTGTAGGATGCTGGAGAGGGTGAGTCGTAGGGCACGCTGTTAACTAGAGAATGCATTGAACTTAAATATGCACTCCCACCCCCTCCTCCGCCACCAGATGACAGGGCAACGGGACTGTGAGGAGACTGTGCTCCAGGAGAGGGCATCATTCCTAGCCCCTTCTGGTCCTTTTTGTACTTCATCCTGCGATTCTGGAACCATATTTTAATCTGCCTTTCCGTCAAGTTGAGCAGATTTGCCATTTCCACTCGTCGCGGGCGGCAGAGGTAACGGTTGAAGTGGAATTCTTTCTCCAGCTCTACGAGTTGAGCAGACGTGTATGCAGTTCGAGCGCGCTTGGAGGCGGCCGAACCGGGGGGACTCTTGTCTCCAGCGCAGCTCTCTACTGTACGAGGACAAAAAAGTAAACGAAAAGCGTTATTGCGCATGTCCCAGTATGAACCTCACTGTACAATATTCATCATGCATTGCTTTTGCTGATGTTTAAAAGACTGAATCACTCAAACCCCTGCTGGTACAGCAATGCTACAGCATCATACACCATGTAATTGTGCCATGAAAAAATACAGTTCTATATCATTTTAAGGGTTATAGGGTAATAATATCAGGCTATCCCTGGTAAAGCAAGCACATTATAACATTATAACTGTATCAAAAACATAATAGCGTACTTCTTTTCAGTAGGTTAAACAAAAATGGGTAAAGTGGCATAGTCTGTTCTGGAAGTGGGGCAGGGGGAGGATGCAATCAGTAGCCAACTGTACTGTTTTCCCACAACAGTTTCATAGTAATTACCAAATAAAATTGTTGACTATGAATGAAACTATGTAACTGTGAAGCAGATAGACAGGGGTATGTGTTGGGGGTGTCATCAGTGCACAGCCTTTTGTAAGCTCGGAATTTAAACATCAAACCAGTCCGATTACCACCAAAAGCACTATCCTAGAAGTGTTTACATGTGGTCCAATGTATCATAAATAAACAAGACAGTAAAGAGCAATGGAAATGCGATATAAATTATAAATTCCATGCAGCATATAGATGCCTGTTTATATATTTTATGACATTTATGTTTTTAGCAGGCTTTTTTTTTTTTTTTTTTTTTACTAAAGCAACAACAGACTGCACAAGTCATGTTAACGAAAAAAAATAAACAAATGAAAATAAATAACTTTATGTGAATACTAACTCCAGGCTAGCTAAGATTAAACGCGTTATGGCTTGTATTCTTTTCTATATTATTTTATAAACGTGTATATTTAGGCTATTTAATTTAAGGTGTTATAATGTGGTTGATGTAATCACCTGAAATGGTGCTACAGGATTTCTGCTTTGTGTTCTGACGGGATTCCTTCATCCACGGAAAAATTTGTTTTCTTGTGCCTGGCGTTGGAGATGCGTGCCCTGGGTTCTTGGCGGTGGTATCATTGATCGGAATTTGGTTCAGGGAACTAGGGGAAGATGGTCCGGAAGGGGCAGTAGGGGGCTGGTTGTTGTCGGGGATATCTGGTACGGGGGCTTGTGTCCCGTTACTCCGTTGGCAGCCCTCGGAGATTTCACTGGGTTTGTGCAGAGCTGCAGAGCCATCAGGGGACTGCAGGGAGCAGGCCGGTCGATGATACTCACTTTCCACATGAAGGGCCTGGAGATATTGCTGCTGATTGGCATCATAACCTAAACCGTTTGCGCTTTGATAGGGGAAGCCACTATAAATTGCCGAGCCGTCGCAATAGGTCGCTTTTTGCATCTCGCCGTTTCCCAATGTTTATTTCACTTTCTGACAAGGTCCTGACACCTTCGTAGAAGAACATTGGCTCGACGTAGTCACGTGACACCTCTTCGCCAGTGGGCTCTACGGGTGAACCTACGGTGAGAGAAGATACGGTGAGCGGGTGAAATAAGGCCTATCCATCTTATTTTTCAAAGCTCAGTTGACACTGTGGCGAGACTGGGAGAGCCGGTCACCACTTACCTTATGGCCAGCTGCAACAATAGCCAACATAACTGAGAACATGATGGTTGCTTAAAGTATTTAACTTAATCACACTATACAATCAAAATAAGCCATATGTTAAAATAAGCTACATGTTAACATGTTAATAAAGCAAATACACAAATAAACACATAAACCAATATTTCCTGTAAAAAAAAATAGCATTGCATTGTTGTAAATAGGTAGTGTGAACTGAATTAAGGCATTAGGACTATAAACAAGCAACAATGATTGTCGTGAATTTATGCGACTTTCATTTTAATTGTCAGAATAGCTTCTTCTAATGCCGCCTTTTAATTATATTGTTAAATACACAGTTTTATATTCTAAACAAATTTAAGTAACTTGCGTCTGATTTTTAGTTCTTAAGGTGTTAAGAACAAGCCCCTGCGTGTATTGTTTGGGTTCGAAAGTTGTATAGCAGGAAACCTGAAAAACCGGGCAGACGCGCGTCTCCAAACCACGCCATGGTGTCTTCCTCGCAAACCCAAAATAATGGATAATGGTAACTGGCACCAGTGGATGCATGAGGGGTCACCAAGCTGGGAAAGCGATATTGCCACGGCCCGGGACTGGCGCAGAGCGCGGAAATAACCACTGATGCGTATTACATTTGCCTAGAACAATTTTCCACTCTGAAATAATATTTGATATCATTGATATAGCAACGATAAATATCCTGTTAAATATATCCTACAAGTTGACATGCTTTTATATACCTAAAGACAAAACGAAGACAAGATCACAAAAAAGAAGAAAGAAAATCAAAAGAATCCTGATCTACTTGGAGTGCACAATAAAATATATGGAAAGCATAGTTTATTTCAGGAATACCAGCGTAATAATAATAATAATAATAATAACAACAACAACATACCGATAACTACTAATCTGTTCGATAAAAAAAATCATTTACAATTATTTATAACCGATAAAGATATAACTGTGCTAAAATCAGGCCCAAATAACATACTGAGACTACATAATTGCATAAAACTAAACCAAGAGGCCTCTTCAATTTCTAGACGACACATCCATGCTTGACTTCCACTAATTCACTCTCTGGCACTATCATGCACATGGAAAGCTAAAAGAAAAGACGCTGAAGCCACAAAGCAGGAGACCCAGCTGCTGCACGGGAGGAATCTGGCTTGACTGTGAGTGAGTGTGTGTATGTGCGAGTATGAACTCTCCCTGAACCGAGATTTCAGTCGCGCGGTCATAAATCACAAACTCGCCATTTAAGAGCCATGCGAGAGCTCTGCCTCTGTCCAGCTTACCTTCCTCTCTGACGAGCAGCGCGCAGCACGGCGCGAGCTTCTCTCATTCAGCGGCAGAAATCGATCAAACAGCGGTCCAGGGTAAAGCTAAATCGGGAAGACAACAAAGCCAGAGCTGCACTTGCAGGAGTCATGGGACGTATCTGCAGTAAAGCAGCGACTCGGTCGCGCTCGTTGACTTAAATTCCTTCCTTCTGTCTTTTTCTTTTTTTGACGCAGATCAGTAATAACGAAAGTTGTCTCGTGCGCCCTAGTTGTAAAGATTAAGCACCTTCACACATAGCCACATATTACATACTACTAAATGAACGCCTGTGTTCTCGGACCTATACTAAATGCCACCATGGGCTGCGCTCTAGTGAGTCTTTCGTGTACCACTAACGTGCACAAACTAGTACGTTAACACATACTCATGCACACCCCAGTGAACTCCCTCGAAACAGAGCGTCACCATAAACAAGAAAAATTATGCAAATGAAGCGCCTTCTCAAGCACAGAAAGCAGTTCCACTCCCCTGTGAACACAGTCAGGACGATATACATACAACTTTATAAAATCTATCCTGTAACTTGAAGATTACGTTTAGAACTAGACTATTTGTTAGAAGTTGTGCGTCAAACAAATAAAAGCTGATTGTTACTAAACAATTCAAAACTGAAATACAGATACTACTGGCCTGAAAGGACTGAATTACATTATTTATATATGAATTTACATTAATTACAGATCGTTTTAGGAGATTATTATTATTATAAACAGCAGCAATAAAAACACAGCAGGTTTATTCTAATAATAATAATAATAATAATATAGTGCAACATTTCAATAAATTCCATCCATTTAAAAATAATTGGTCATAAAGCAAAAAGTAAAGGATGCTTTTTCGCTACACAGTAAAAGGTTATAAAACTCCCGGACCTCCAAAGTAGCAGGAAGAAAAAAGTGAGCCGCGAGCTGAGGACGGGAGGTTATGGATCAAACTCTTCTGCATACGAATGAATTACCAGCATCAGCTTGTGTATTTTCTGGGTCAAACTAGAAGATTTATGTCCTTACGCAGCACGGCAGTAAACACAGAGGCAGATTCTTGTTCTCGCGCTGCCCACTGGATTACAGATTACCAAAACTAAAGAGAAAAGAGCGGGCGGCGTGGGTTGGTGAGTGGGATTTTAAAAATCCTTGCGTATGCGATTTTTTGTCAATTTCAGCATTTTGGACATTTACACAATTGTTTCCTTTTTTCTTTCATTAAAACGATGACTAAGAGATTTCATTAATGGCGCGGAAACTGCTAGGTGAAAAGTAGATTAAATGTTCGGCAATTTTCGTAAAACATTCTAACTAGCATATATAGAGCTGAAGTTACTGTGATTTAACTTCTTATATTAGATGTGTTTTACAGTACAATGTGTATTAATCTGCAGTTAATCTGCATTAAACCGCCTAAAACCGTTACAAGACATTTCTCACGTTAGCTCCTGAGCGTTGATCCAACAGACTCCTTCATAATGACAAATTGCACCCCAGAAACGTGGAAAGGAAGAAATTATGGGTCTTCGGTTCTCATATAGTCTAAGTGTGTGTGTGTGTGTGTGTGTACGTGCATGTAGCATGTGTAAGCCTTTGAATAAATGAAATGATAGTAAATAATATATATATATATCAAGACATAGCAGTTGTGTAATGTAATAGAAAGCTCACCTTAAGCAAAACACAGTCTCTCGTAGGCTTAGTGATGGGGCAGATTCATTTATTTGGAGATCTACGGCAAGAAATAAAAGTATTATCATTTTTTGTCTCAACAGCCAGGAGAAATGTAGACAGTAATTAATGCCAATGTCTCTTAACTGAACAATTCAATGAGTGCACTGTGATAAACTCTAAATAAAAATAAATATGCACACCTCTGTATGTTTGTCACTCATTTATGTCTTTTTATTTTAAATGTGTATTTAATTTAAAGTTACCACATCAAATAATTTTCCTTTGAATTTTCCTTTTGTTTTTATTACAAATGGGTTACACTATTTTCATTGTAAATCCATTGCACTCATTACAAATGGTTAATTATTTGAACTTCAACTTGTATCTAACACCAGCACAGTAATAAACTGACATCAATTTAAAAAAAAAAATAAATGTATTAGCCTACTGAAAACAACTTTGGTATAATGAATCCTTAAGCTTTGAACAAACGATTATTAACATAAACAATAGACGAAAGCTCGATTTCTTTAATACTCAACCCAGACTTTAGAGAAATATCAGTATTAAAATCCTTTACTTACGACTCTTTGCTTCGCTAATGCAATTAATTACACTACTAATAGATCTAATGCATATAATAATTAATAGGTGGGGGAACCCTAACAATAACAGCACAAATAAATCAAATTAATGCAAGTATTTTTACAGGTAAACAGAAAAAGTATTGGCGCATGTGTGAAAATAAGAATGTATGATCAGGAATATCATAAGGAATAAAACACTCTGGCAAATGTTTCGAGTTCTCCTCCATTTTGTTTCTTTCTAGAGAATTTAGATCGAATAGTCATTAGCTCTCAAGCAGCGGCCGCCCTAAGTCCCCCAGCCCATAAATCAAGACTGGAGCGTCGTGACCTCGTGCGGCAGCGTGCTTCTGGATGATACTCCTTATATTATATCCTCGTTTCCCATGCGAGCCTCCGCAACAAACGGGCCGCCACTGCTCTGTTGAGTTTTATTCGCTGTCTTGTGATTTATTCTTTCTGGGAAAACCCAGTTTACACACCCTCTACAACCTAGAGGATTTACAGCCACACACAAGTGTTACCGATTTGAGACTACGTGCAATACAAAGACATTATCATTAATCATTCACACAGTTCAAAAAATGAAAATGTTTGGATAAACATAAATAGTTTAATTCTGCTCCGACAAAGAATGATCTGAGTCATATTGACGTGAGAGAAAATGTTTTTGGGCTGTAGACAAATTTTGAAAAGTTTGAAATGTTTTTAGAAAGTAGATGAAATTTACTCCATGAAGTCCATAAAATGCTCTGTATTATCCTGTACAATTACTTTGTTTAAAGACATTTTAATTTTATTTCTTATTTTTATTTACATTTATTTGACATTATGTTTTATTTCATACAGGGTTTCATAATAAACATACAGCATTTGTTCCTCCGGTTTTGCGGATCTATTCTTTTATGACTTATCACGGAACCTATATGAAACCTATATGAAAATTCAGTCTACATTTTTGTAATTTTGTAAAACAATATTAGTTTTGCAAAGTGTTGCTTAAAGCAATGTAGCATTTATGTAAATGTATGTAGCAATTAGAGTTTTATTTACGTGTGTAATGGTTGTTTCAGTGCTGTTAAGTGAAGAATAAAAGTTGATTGACGAATATGCTCCAATTTAAGTTTATTTTAATGATCTTAAGTTCGACTCTCCCGTGTGTACATCCGCCAGTCTACGGTAACTGACCTTCTCTTTGAGCTGAAAAACTCACTAGAGTAGTGAACAATCAGCGGAAATACCTCAAAATAAAATCCATCCTCATGGTGAGCAGGGCTTTCTGTCTTTTTCTGTGTAGAAAAACATATCCGTTCATGACAGCTGTATAACATCATCCGCAAAACGTACCAGGGTCTTTCGTTCTTTTTAATTTTTTCTCTCCCTATCTCTCCGGCTTTTCAGCAAGTCCACAATGACCCAACCCCACTTTAGTGAAGTAGGCTAGCGCTATCAGCACAGCAGCAGACCGGGGTTCGCATGCCATCCACCCCCTTCATCATAATATCGCAACCATATTATGCGCCCCACTCACGTGACCAAGTGTCTATTAAAAAGAAAACCTTTTTTGAACTGTGAATCATTAATAGAGACTGTTGTTAGTCCCCTTTGAGGAGGATCACAAAGATGGAAAAGATGGAAGTAGTGTGTTCGAAATACTTCCTCGAAATGTAACATTTAAGTCTTTTTTTTTTTAAACCAGAATAAAATAGCACATCACTGATTAGTCGAAACGTTACAAAGTGATTGGCTGCAGAACGCTGTATGCGGGAAAATATGATGTTTTGGGGGTATATGGGGTGTTCCCCCACATATATAAAAGCATGCCACAAGTATTTGGACCTCTTAACATTAATAGTCTTCTTGTGTGCCAGTGTTAAAGGAAACAAACGCTTTCGCTATGGAACGATAGCGGGCGTTCTGATTTATTAAATTTATATTAATAAAAAAAATGATTTTTTTCCCCCCTCTCTAGTATTATCTCTTAGAAATACACCATCCAAATGCTTGCTACCAACTACTTATAATAAAATCTAATATATCACTGTTACTCTTTAAAGAACTCGTGTGTGCAAGGTGGCCCTCTCTCGGTGATTACGGTGTATCAGTCAAACAAGACTCAATGGAAGTTCATGTTATCAGCGGACCTACCACGCATCTGCTCTTTTTAACCTTAGAATTTGCTCGTGTCAACACTGCAATACTGAAAATGATGAATGTGCATATGTAACAGTGTATGTGTTAATACTAGAAGGTACTATTTTAGACATCATAACCTTTAGATACAAGAGTCATAGGAGCTGAAGCTACAGTTCTGACATCTTTATAGAGCAGTGATCTATCAAGTCTACCTCAACAAACAAAAGAAAGAAGACCCGTCCCGAAAGGGGCCTTCTCTTTGCCACCGTTTGGTGCTTGTTTTCCGGCAGCAGAGTGTTTAGGCTGAAAGCTCATCCAACAGACTTGGTGAAGCCCTGTAGATAATTAATCACCTCAGCAGGCAGGACGGCTTCTCCCCCCTTGCACCAATGCTTTGTTCTCTCCAAAGCCACAGTTTGAAGGAGTACAAACTTTTTTTCAGATTTGAACATGAGCTGAACTATGTTATTATTTTATTTCTATGCTCATGCAATAAACTCTTGGACAGAGGCCAGCGTTGTCCGCTTTTTGAGTGAACAGTGCAAAGGCGACGCATTATACATCTTCATTCTGACGAGGAGTTACTGTGGTGTGCTGTGTGCTTTATCAAGTGTGACTTATGAAAGTAAAATATTTAAAAGAGTAAACATGTTTCAAAAACCGCTTTAGTCAGACTTGTGTTGCTTAGACCTTTTTGTTAGAGTATTCACCTGCCTGCTATATCTAAACAGCCCTGCCTAAATCCCTGGGGTCTGTCTGTTTGCTTCTCATACATTTCAGCACACAAAGTTCATTAAGAACGCTTTTACACAGTACTCGGGACCAGGACAATGCATAAGGGGTGCAAATAATCCCCGTCTTTTATATATTACATTAGTAACTGCAGACCAGCATAAACGTATTTCAACCATTTAGTTTTATTTCTTAACAAAGTGGTCTGCTGCTTTCAGGAAGCCAACAAACAGGGCTATATTTTCACTCTAAATTGTTCGTGGAGTCTCGCCAGGGGACAGAACAAATCTGTTCTCAATGCTGACATTTGGAGCTCTTGAAGCAAGCTAAGATTACTACAACACACAGACGAAGATAATTATTTTCCTTGGATTTACCGTGGTCATCATCAAAGCTAATAATGATGTACAGCTCAACGCAGTTTTTGACGATGATGCCAGTGGAACGGCAATGATCTTTGACTGCTTAATAGTTCTGCCCATGAGTTCGGATAACGTTTGTTGAATGTGAATGAAATTAAAAGAGGAGTTAAAGATCTTATCTTTTTTGTAGCCTGTGTTTTGATAACGATAGAAACAAGTGACTGACATGGCCTACACAGTAAAGAGATTTAGTAGCTTATGAACAGCTAGAACATATTACTATTATTATTATTATTATTATTATTATTATTATTATTAGGCCTACTTCTACTACTATTGTTGTTGTTGTTACAATTGCCTTATAATTGAGATTTTCAAGAGTCGAAAAGTAGCCTGTAACCACAGTACATACATCTAAAAGTACAGTAATTCACTATTTAGCGTTTGTATATAAACTGACCATTTGCACTTAAAAAAATATTAATTATTCAGAGAAAATTCAGCACTATTAAATTGTTGGATAACGGTAGAGAAAACGGGTTTAAGTTCACATCAGCGCAAACAACATCTGTATGTAACCTGTACTTTGAACATGTGCTATAAAGTTTTCTGTATGTAACATCCAAAATTTTAGATTTCAAAAAGCTTAGATTACTTACTCCAAACACACTTTTTGAAGACTGACTGGAAGAGGAGCAGCTGGTCGGTTCTGAGAGGTCTCGCTATGTCGACGGTCAACTGCAAAATGAAAAATCCGACCGAACCTCCTGTGTCTATTTCTAACCAAGAGGTATCTATTATTTAATAAGGTCATGTGAGCCAGTCAATTAAAATTTAAGCATGGTAGATTGAGAGGTGAGGTGCTGGTGTCATGATGGAAGTTTAAATTTCCTGTCTGTCAAGATCTGAATCAATGATGACTGTGACCAGCGGCTGCAGTTTAAGGTTTTTCTCTCGAAATCTGAATATTTAAAACACGGTCACCAAAACTGATTTCAAATTCCACAAAGTCGTAAACATACCAGATATATACAGTAAACATGCTCTTTATACTTAAGATCCAAGGCTACTGTTGTCTCTGTGCAATAACTGCTATTCTTGGTGAAAGTTAGGCTACACGCACGTAAACAAAAATATTAGTGCACTTTAGATCGCTAAATTAGCATCCTTAAATTATCGTCCATTAATTTCTTCTACCTGTTTAAACAGTCAATTTCACAGCTTGTGTTTTCTATAATAAATGATTTAGATGCGTTTTGAAGACAGTCGTTAAAGTGTCAATAATTTAGCCGATTTGAACATTTAATTTATATTTTATGTCAAATTAGTCGTGTAAAGTTATGCACAAACAGACTACGGTTTTGGTCTCACCCTAAATTTTCAAATACAGGCCATATTCAAGTTCCACTATACTGCCCCATGCGTTCGAGGAATAAATAGACCATGGTCTGGAGGGTGCTGAATATGGCGAGGTCAGAGGTTAAGGGGTCGTACACAGTGCTTCAGTTTGATGATTGGACAGCTCCGTTTGTGTCCTCTGCTTGACCCCAACAGTAGTTTACACTACTAAGTAGCCTACTGTCCGTCTCTAATTTATTTCAATAGACTTCTATGGGGGAAAAGGTCATGATATTTGTTATTTAAATAGCCTATATTTTGATTTTTGAAAGGTACTGCACAAGAGAAATAGCTACAATTTGGATTAAATTAAAAATGGTCGTCAATTTAACTTTGTACGAAAATTATCATTTCATGAATGACTCAATTTATGTGATTTTGTCACAATAGACTACAGAAATAAACACTGCAGTATTTAAGTTAAATATGCAATATTTCAGCCAACTATCAGGTATTTTGTAACGCTGTATCGTAATAAACGTCAGCGTAAAGGAACGCTAATATATAACCGCTATTTAATTATTTTACCAAAAGGATAATAGAGTGGAATAAATAAACACTAAACGTCACAAGATTGATGACAATATAACTTGGTTTGTGAAGTGAACCGTTTTCATAGGCTATGTTATAATATCTTGAAAAATCAAATAAGCAAACCTAAACCGTTGGCTTAAATAGCATTGGTCTCGCAATTTGCGTAATACAAATTTCGGAGGCAAGCTTTTAGTCTAATGGAGAATTTTTAAAGTTTTTGTTATTCGTTATCAAGATACGTTGGAATAAATCAGTAACATGATTCAGAAAACAGCTGAATTACACCGCCTACATTAGTCCTGTCTATGGATTAAACTAAATGGATAACGCACAATAAAGTCATTTTTATTATTTCCACGGGAAGCCTACAATTACTTGCATACAGGCTTACTAAAACAACTTTACATCATTCACCAATATACAAATAACCAAATACACGAATATTCACAGCTTTGATGACGTAAATACACTTAACAATACTCTAAAATATGCGACTAAGACAAACAAGATAACTACTCCAGGAAGATTGTTCCTATAGCCTACTTGTGCCTTCAAGTTAAAATGTCAATTTGTACACGCGTAACTAGCGCAGATCTTCACAAACAAGACTCGGTATGTCTCGGTTAAAGACAGAAAACGTAACGATCCATTGTCCAAGTTAAAGTACATTCTACTATTGTTCATTTAAGAGAGATAGAGAGAAAGAGAGAAACTATTTTTACAGGAAGGATGTGATTTCCAGCTCAAATAAGAGCGGAGGAAGAGGTTGGGAAGGCGAGGTTAAGTTGCCTCATCGAACACTGAATAAAAAGTAACCCTGTGAAGTTCCGATCCTAATACTGCTATGTGTTCTTCTTTCTTGTTCAGTTCCGTTTGTGCCGATTTGCTTCTAGCACTATAGGTTCGAGGAACAAGGCGTAGGAAGCAGTGTTTGCTGCTGCTGAGTGGCGTCCGTTTTCACGTGATGGTTGGAGGGCGCAGAGCTCGAGGAGCGGATCTTTGTATTAGGCAGCTTGTGGTCTTTCTTCCATTTCATGCGGCGGTTCTGAAACCAGATTTTCACCTGACGCTCAGAAAGACACATAGTGTGCGCTATCTCCACTCGTCGACGTCGAGTCAGATATCGGTTAAAGTGGAACTCTTTCTCAAGCTCAAGAGCCTGCTGGCGCGTGTAGGCGGTGCGAGACCTCTTGGGCACTCCTCCAGTGTAGCTGGCGGTCACTAAATAGACAAACACATAACCAAGCAGGTGTTATTGACATTCTCAGGTATTGGTGAGATGTCGGATAATTAGTACACTTACTAAACATTTTGAAGAGTACTAAATGAGTAGAGTATGAAACAATGGATATGCGTCGTTCTCCGACAACAGCATTCCATTCGCACGGAGTCTCGATGTAACTAGTTTGGTAGCACTGCAAAATGAAAAATAACTAAATTAAAAGGCCTGCTTTGGTGCTAACTTGGTCAAAGATAAACTTTCTTTAGGAGTCATAAGAAACAAATGCAAACAGGCAGGGTAGAACATCGAGGGAAATAAAATTTGCGAGAACTCGTAATCACCGGGACTTCATCTCGATGGCAGTAAATCCTCTAAATGAGCAATTACAACAGGGTATGTTCCCCACATGCCTTACGACGAACGCCCTCCACAGGGCTCCTAGAGCTTTTATTGCCCGTGCACATTACTTACCGGTATTAACATGGACTTTTTTCATCCAGGGATACACCACCGGCTCTTTACCCTTCTGTGCGCCTGGGAGAGCCTCTGACACGAGGCTACAATCCTTGTTCGCAGTTGAACCAGCACAGCTCTCTGTGGTGAGGCGGGGTCCATGATTCTGCGGAACGGATTGAGGTTGCTCGTGATGACGGTCGGTGAAATCGTTGAGGCCGTTGGTTGACACATTACCGTAATCATAGCTCGGCTCTTGGTAGTTTGATCGCGGGTATGATGCCTCCTCGTGATGGGGGAAGCCCGCGTCTTTCGGCCGCTCATAATAATCAGAGGACACGGGCATGTATCCATTCTGCTGATATTCCTCGCAGGGTGGGAAAGAAGGTTCGATGTAATTTGAATTGATCAAGTAGGAACTCATGATCATTAATTTGAAAAGTGCAACAATTCAAATTTTTATCGTGCTGTCGTTTTTCTGATCTCTCCAAAACCCACCTACTCCTCTGTCAAATGTACAAAGTTGGTCGGTCACGTGAGAAACGCGACCAATCAGCGCCTCCTGTGGGCATCGTGTAAACAAGCACCAATAGCAGGCCAGGCATCAGCACAGCAAAAATGTGTTCGAGCGGTCAATACGTCTGTTTTTATTATCGAATCAAAATATATCAGAAATTAATTCGATATAGTTACCATATGTAAAGCATAGAAAACGAAACAGCTGACTGAATGTACAAGATGTGTGTTAAAATGCATTATATACAGTGATGAACAACTGAGTGCAATAGAGAACGTAATTTATCACGAAAGCATCCCCTTCTAGTGTTAATGCCCTTTCTCATGATAAATGTACAAAATATCTCGTTTGTTGTGTACCACGACCTGTAGTTTTGTACCCCCCAGGGACTTTCAAATTTCTATAGGTTCCTCAAATGAACCTTCAACAAGGCCCACGACCACTTTAACAAAAGCAACTGCATCAGTATACGCAGTGACTAAATATGCACCTGCTAATGAATAGCACAAAGACTACTTTCAAGCCAGCAATTGCATCAATCAATAATTTCACACGTTTTTTGTAACAAATGTAACAAACACAATAAACAGACTTAGTTTTGGGGGTTCTACCACCGCCATCGTCAAAGAAATATTACGAAAGACCATCAGTTAGACGATTTGCTCGACATTAAAGTGACCCAAGCGTGTGTAGTCAAGAACAACGAGAGGATGCTACATGAGCCTTTTAGTTGCACACATTTGCATCTTTCGATTTTTATCTTTTGAATCGTTATTATTACTGAATTAGTAAGAAAAATCTCACATATGTCTTCAGCAAAAGCAAAAATACATAAAATGTAATGTCTAAATGTCTAAATAAAGAAACGTGGCATTCCTTGTTGTCTCTCAGAAGCTCCATAAAGAAATATGTTGCCTTTTACTCTTTATATTTTTTAACTGTCCAGTTAAACTGAACTGGACATCTTGTCACCCTTTCATGTATCGCACAGTGGCTTAGATCCATTGTATTTCGTCTTCTACTCTATCCATATAAGAGTAGACCAAAACCAACTCAGAATTTGTATTCAGGACGTATTGAACTATAGTTTGCAGGCAACCACTATTTTTTTTTTTTTTTTACTGCAATTGGCTTTTTAGTTTACTGCAATACACAGCAATCTTTATGCAATTATATTCATGCTGATATTGTTTAAATGGTAGTGAAGATTATTCAGAATCGTTATAATAAAAACCGCAATGTCACGTTTATGATGTTGAAATATCTCTGTGAAACATCCATCTAAAAAAATTCAAAGCCAATACATTTTTTTTTCAACTATTTCTCGTTTTCTGTGAAATGCACAAAACAGTCTCAATTCCATAACTTTACCATATTCTTTTTAGTCTTGTTAAATAGCAGTGTTTATATAAACACTAAAATATAACTCAGAAGGCCTACCTTGTGTAAGTTCGTGAGCAAAATATTTTCCCTGACCCTGAAGATTATATCCCAGGTTCCCTGCCCAGATAAACCAAAGTAATGACACATCCTTCGCGCGACAGGTAGTTCCCTCGTAATGTTTCTTTATCCTTAACATTTCCATGTAGTAAATCAACAGCCACCCTGAACTGAAAACTCCTGTATCCACGCGAGCTTCAAGTTAGTAATAACTAAACTATGTGAGCCTCATGCGGTTCCACAGCTTCAGAACCGCTCTGGCTACCTTTCTTTAATAGCTACACAGAGATAACTTCAGTTTGACCTCTCAGTGACTCAATGTCCATTTCGCCTCTTATTAATCTTGTTCATTGACAGTCTTTGTTAAACAACAAGGCGTGCCCTCTGAAAAGGTGACATTTTCATATTTGTTAGACGCAGTGACCTTGCGTTTACCCCGGCCTTGGACTTCATTTATCCCCTCAGGGAACAGGGTCCTTCTGGAGGTCGGCACTCGGGAAATATATATATATATATATATATATATATATATATATATATATATATATATATATATAACTCCCATTAGAATGTTGTTTAATTATTGGATTTAACTTCTTGATAAATTAAAGTTGCTAACGAAAAGTCATTTAACAAAGCTCTGAGCCAAGGCTTTAGTTTTCTGAGGCCCATAAAAATAATGCCATGTCGTCTGTTATTCATTATATACTTCCCTCTCCTTTGTGTACAAAACTGGAGGGCTAAAATTAAACACGCTGCAATATTTACATATTTAAAACAAGTAAAACTAACAATTCATCACAGGATCAGATGAAAGAAAACTCTGATTATGGATATTTAAAACGCACATCTAAAGGTCTTCTTCATAGATACTACATCGATAAAAGATAAATAGGGGAGACCGGTAGTTGTCACGTTTTTATTTCAGCGAATATTACTCAGAGTATTGAAAGTCATTTGAATGAGAGAAAATGAGAATGAGAAACTGCCAATAAATTGGCTATAAAGAGCCTTAAACATTAAACCAGCAGTTAAACGCAACACGAAAAATGTAAAAGGTACCATTGCTACATTTCGCCAGCAGGTTGTATAAAATCAGTCTGCTTAAACCACTTAAAACATACGGGGCAACCTGCACAGACCTGTTTTTTTTAATACCCTTATGAAAACCTGCTTTTACTACATAACTGGCTTAAGTTTAATTTAACCCAGTGTAGTCTTATTGTGTTAAATTGACCCAATTGCTTTTACAAAACACAATGATATTGCACTTTCATTTGAGGATATAATTTTAAAATAAATATTCCTGTTTACTATTAATTTGAACTGGTTTTGGCTGAAACCAACATATAAAATCAAAATCATTTCAAATCGCAAGCATTTCTGTAATTGAACTTTTGACTCAAAATTTCATAATTACAGAGATACAGCCTACAGCCGTTGTGTTTTCCCAGTGTAACAACTAGCTCCGGTCTCTTATGAAAAGCAGTACGGACATATCAAGTCATCGAGTCTTCTGTAAACCCGTGAATTAAACGAATATTTAAAATTGGACAAAATTATTCGAAATGACTTACAGTGAACAAATTTTGTCGACATGTGTGTGATTCAGATTTATTTATAATGCCGTTTGTTGTTTAACTTTTCTGTATTGCAAAATGATGAATGTTTTTTTTTTTTTTTTCGGAAAAGGTCAGACATTTTCACAAAATGTAGGCCTATGCATTCTTTTAAAAAAAGTAAAAATTAATATTAAACAGAAATAAACTGTTAAGATATCCAATAAAAAGATGCAAATTTGAGGATTTATTATTTAAACAATTTTAGGCTTGTATTCGCAATAAATGAATAAATAAATAAATAAAATAATAAATAAATAAATAAAATAGAGAGAATTTAATAATATATATATATATATATATATATATATATATATATATATATATATATATATATATATATATATGGTGTCGATGCTTCTTCGCATGTCTAAAACGAGATTTGCTCAAAAGTGATGAGTATTACATAAACATTTTTGTAAGGCAATTCCAAATCATTTCATTACAAACCGTCTCAATACCGTCTCGATTCCGTTTAGTTCTGATTTACCGGTAAATAATGCATATTTTCAGCATATTTTCCTTTTATTGTTTTTTCTTTTCTGCTGTCTTTTATTTTCTTCTGTTAAAATTAACGAATGTTTAGTTGTCAAGATGAGAAGAAAGTACTCTTCAGAACTATGCAAACAAAGAAATGTTCATTGCGGAAATATTATCAATCCTAAATGCAAATGTCCCGTCGAACTTATGGTCATCAAATGGGATTTATTCAAAGGAAATTCACCAATCAAACCCCTTAATAAAACCTGAATACTCAATCTCTGGCACAGGCGGAGGAGGTAGTCTCTTGGGGATGCTAACCCAGGGTCACCCAGCTTGCAGAGTTCATCGCGAGGTTAGACCAGAACTCACGGGATTCACAGCTATTCCATCTTTTGTGCCATTATAAAAGTGGCACTGCGCTCTACAAGAACAGATGACAGCTACTTGTTCTGCTAAAAACTTTTGACCCCGGCCCTCCCCCTACCTTTACAATCTCTCTCTCTCTCTCTCTCTCTCTCTCTCTCTCAGACAAACAAGCACAAATAAACAGATGGACACAAACAAGCCTTCGAGCTCATCAACTTTCTTTCTCCCTTTTTCTCTCTCTTTCATTCTTTTCTAAGCTATTGTTTTCCCCATACATCTTTTATAACTTCCATTTATCATGACCACTAATATTAGGCCAAAACTATTAATATGTTATCAAACAACCTTTATATCTCCAGACAGCTTGGCCTGCTGTAGCCATCAATTTCGTTCTGCTGATATCCATGCTGCACCCAGATTTGTAAACATTTCTATTCTACCGAGAGTCCCTGCAATTAAAGGTGTATGCGGGAGTTATTATTCTTTTTCTTTCTATCCTTCTGTCTTTTCTATCCTTATAGGGAGAAGGGGCGCCAATGCGGGTGACACTGAACTTGGCCAAAAGCGAGATCTGCTGGTGGTTTACGGCGTGTGCACATTCATCTTCCTGCCGCCGCTGACCTCACGGTGAACCAAGAGCGAAGACATTTTTCTTCAGTCCCTCTCTCTCCTTCATTGTCTATCGAATTCTGTCTATCTCACACTCGCTCTCACACTTCAGTTTAAGTATGCGGATGTTATATGCGCATTTCCTCAAATAAGGCAAGCAAAAACATCTTTGTGTTCTGCATTAACGTTTTTATTTTCCCCTATACATTTTGTGTGCCTTAAAGATAAAATAAAACAGCATTGTTGGTTATGATAACTACAGTGTTGCTGAGCAGTAGTGGTGATTTAAGGTGTTTATGATTAATAATTACTCAGTTTTATCAGATTTCAAGTCACAAAATTGCCAGTTGGTCAAAATGTGTAGAAATATTGACAAATTATCTATTTTGAGCGTATAAAAACATCTTTCTAACAGAGGGAATACATTTTTGCATATGGAATTAGACAGACAGACAGACAGACAGATAGACAGACAGATAGATAGATAGATAGATAGATAGATAGATAGATAGATCTTGCTATCCTCTCTCTCAAAACTTTTTGAGTGGGGGGGGGGGATTTGTGCATCAACGACTACCAAAAAGTCCTGTGAAGGGTGTGGCTGATACTACAAAAACTGAAGAAAAAAAAAACCTCTTTAAAAATCATTATTTAATGCATGGATACAAAGGGCTGAGAATGTTACAGTATAGGAAGGAAGCAATTACAGTCAGAGAGCAATGCCCCCTACCACCCATCTGCCGGACAAGCAGGTCTTCACAGTACAAGCCCTAATTAACGCAGTTGGAACTTGAGTGCATTTAAGTTCTGCTCGTTGATTCACTGAGGGCCTAAAGAAAAAAATGTCTCTCAACAGCAGCGAAAACCCGAAACAAACAAACTCGAACTTACCGAGAGCTGTCCCTCGTCCACCCGAGTGAATCCGGTCGACGTGTTTCCAGTCCATAGCAATCTGGTTTGTCAGAAGCAGTTGTGGATGCAGTCAAGGAACACCTCTACGGTCTGCGGAGAAAGAGAACGAAGCTCCACGTCAGTGCGATTAAACTTTATATGCGATATAGTGTCGACTCCCCAAAACCATAAAACTGACTTTAATTGCCACCACGTGACTGTTTTATGGCCAGTGAGCCTATCTGCAGTCTCAGTCCGGGTGAATTTTACGATCTAATTCGTGGACCAAACCTCATTATTTATCTTACCCGCCAATGTCACGGATCCAGAATGGTAAAGGGTCTAGTAAAGTTTGCCGCTTAAAACCCTGTTCAGATTTCCAAAGAAGAGAAGAGTGCGAGACACTGGGCGTGGACGCACACTCATGTTGAGAAGTTGGCAAGGGGGACCATAAGTGCCCTTTCCACATCGGGTGAGTAAAGTAGTGATTATTGTACATCTCATACCTGTTGAACCACTCAAACAAACTTTTACAGAAATGAGGAAACTGTTCTAAACCATCTAGATTTTAAACAATGTCTTGCATAAACATTTTATCCAAGTTTCCCAAAGTGAAATAGCCTATGGTATTTTGAAGTTTTATGTATATACTCACCCTCACATTAATAATCAAACAATTATGTGATAGATTTGACTTTTACGTCTGTCACTTACACAAAAACACTTGAAAAAACACTGAGATCTAATTTTTATAGTAAAAACTTTATTGTTATGAACACTGCATTAGGCAACACTGTTTTCTGGACTCCCAGTTAGCAGTCAAATTTCACGAGAAGGAAAAAATAAATAATTCGCGTTTCCCCCAACATTTCAAAACGTACAACACAAACATACTCAAGTAGAAAAATGAGGACACGACAAAAATGCGGACAAGTCTGAACGGAACGATTTTATCAATACACAAGGATGACAGTACAACACGAACAAAACAGGTCTTCTACTTCAGCTTCACAACAAATAAAATACAATCGATATTTGATATCGAATTGAAATAAATACATCAAATACATCACTTCATATTTACAAACCAAAAGACATAAAAACCAACAACAAAAACATTTTAAGTTATGCTTCATTTAGTAAGAGTTAAATACTTTTACAGGTTGGCACCTTTCAGAAACTTTTTTAGAAGCATTTTTCGTCAGTACGTGTTATATTAATTTACACCTTCATGTGGCTTTTCTAAGACAATGCATAGATCTATCCACATACGCAACATTACATGAAAACACAGAGAGGAAGTGTTTGTTCCATTTTTTTTTTTTTCTGACCAAGGACGCAACGCAGGGCGTTCACTCTCTCAAAACCAGTGGAAAGTTCTTTTGTAAAATGGGCAAAGTCTTCATCCCCTTGTTGAACACACACTAGAATAAGGAATCAGACGCGCACCCGCGCGCACACACACACCTATTCAAACAATAACAGATTTAATTTATATATGCACATATACAATATACAATATATACACATTTTCACGGCCGGTATCCGCTTCCTGCAGCCGCCATATTCATACTCTTCAACTTGTTGTCCTTTTTCCATTTCATTCTCCGGTTTTGAAACCATATTTTGATTTGTCTCTCTGAGAGACAGAGCGTGTGTGCAATCTCAATTCGTCGGCGACGTGTCAGGTACCGGTTGAAGTGGAACTCCTTCTCAAGCTCAAGTGTCTGGTAGCGTGTGTAGGCTGTCCTGGGCCTTTTTCCCTCCGGTCCGGCCAAACTGTCTGTTATACACAAAAGTGTGACATTGACATTTTTAGAATTTTAATGTACTATAATACATATTGTAATGCACGACTCAAAACATGGTTGAAAGGACATGCATCAACCTCAAAGCATGCGTGACATTCTCAGGGACAGAAAGCATAAAATTTAATTCGGGTAATTTCCTCAAATGAAATCAGTTTTATGCAATGAATTTAATAGCACGGACAATTCATTACTGGATAATTGACAAGACAATTAATAATATAATTAGGTCCTTTCATTCTTACAAAAGAAAATACATTTTACTTTATTTTATTTATTTATTTATTTATTTATTTTTACGAGACATGGAGCCTGTAAAATAGGACAGCATGCTGGCTGAGACATATCTCGATATAACAGTCCAAAACCAAAGTAAACTAACTGTAGGCTATTTGCATTAAATGTCCACAACTGATTTTGTGTAAAATTGGACAGGGGGTCATTCACACCCAAACTACAACACTCAGAACACAAACAGAAAAAAAAAAAAAACACAACTCTATGTTTGCCGTTTACCATGACTTATATGAAGTTTTCGCATCCATGGATAAATCTGCGGTGCCTCGGATACATTCTGTGCAGCTGTCTGCGCACTTCCCGGTGGCTTTTCTTCCTCCATAGTGCTGGACGCTTTAGAGACGTCTTCGCGACTGAGAACCGTCCCGACGCTGTTGGTCGTAGAGCCGGTGCTCGGTAGTGAGGTTTTCAGGGCGCGGTGTGACTGCTCGCTGACAGGAGAGTTGGCTAAGGATGAGCAGGGGAGAGGGTCAGAGGAAGGCTCAGCGCTGCTCGCGGTAACCGGTTGACTGTACCGGACAGGCGTCGCAGTTGGACTGTCTGTGTAGCTTTGAGTTCGCTCACCAGATGAGAGAAAGTGTCCGGTGGTAGAGCGCTCGGTGCTGAGATCCATTCCATTGTACCCAAAAGCATACCTGCCCGAATGCATGCCCGTCGAATCTCTGCACTGGCCACTAGAGCTGTGATCTCCATAGTTATGTAAAGGATAGTCCGCGCCATTTGGATAGCGACCGCAAAATGAGTTCACAAAATAAGAGCTCATTGGTTGACAATTACCTTATAATTATTTTTAGTTACTACAACTACCTTTATGGAGAGAACAATTCTGCCGTGCGTGTTTGATTTGTGTCTCTTGATGGTTTTGAGCTTCTATTGCACCCTTGCACAATTTATGATGAATTATGGAAATGAGTGAGACACAGACTTAACGCTCCCTTACGTAGACTCCCAGATATGGGGTACGGCTTAGAGTCACGTGTTTTTGTTGACCAGTCGTAAATCCTATTCTGTGACCTCCAGCGGTAAACTCACGCGTAAGCAGGAAATCAGGGTGGAATTGTTTGGATACGGGAGCGCGCAACAAGAGTTTCACCGAACTAGCTGTTGTGTGCTCTGCAAGATTGTAGCGGCGCGCCACCCTCTGGTTAGAGGCGGGACTACCTAAACCATCAGACTGGAGGCGAGCGCGCGATGGGGTCATTCAGAGGGTAACGACTCTGCGGTAGAAAAATTGTATCTGCTGAAACAATGCGCCGTGACCTGCACACAAAACACGCGCACCAGAATGTCTAATGGATTTAGTAGATTCAAAAACACAGATCTAGAGGTTTGAAATAAACAATCGTCACCAACAACACAACATCAATTTTCCATTCCATATTTGGCATAAAAACAAGAAATTTGTTTTAGTTAATTATGATTTAGTTCGATCAATTCTAAATATTTACGTATTCAAAAAGAAACGATTCAGGAGACGCTGTACAACATAAAAGACTTGGCCTATCTTTTCGAACATATTGGACTTAAGTTCATTTAGTTGGCAATTACTGTTTTTAGGAGCATAAGAGAAAAAATGTCTCTGAATACTAAAACAATCAAATAAAACAATAAATAAAAAGGTTATACATATAGCATATTGTATTTCATTCGGTTTCCTGTATTTCGCCGTTTCATTGACGAGCTGATGTACAAGCAGGAAAAAAACATCAGCATCTTATGATTATGTAAAGAGCTAAGCGGTGACAAAGAAGTAGCTGGTTCTTGGTGAAACACCTTTGAATGGAAACGCTTTTTTTTAACCTAAGCAATATGCAAAAACGTTCATTTATTAACGAGAATCTACATTAACGAGTACACGGCGCTATAAAATGTATTGTTAAAATTCAGCTTTACAACGATTTGTCTACTCCGCATACTTTATTTAGGCCTACTTTGATAAGCTAACAAACAGCTAATTGTAGCTGGAGTATATATTGGTATAGGGCTATATTGATAAAATAGCACCAATATAACAAGAAATATCGCAAATTAATTAATGAATAAATAGTCATGAATAAATAAATGAAACTATGCTCAAATTTAATCCTGGAGATATGATCTACTTTCGGCCTTTCAGCACTTTAAGACCCGAAAGCTCCGATGTCGAACAATCTACTTGATGGTTTGACTGCACTCATCGTAAAATAACGCACAAAGATAGTTGGAGAGCGTGACAGAGTGATTTGTTACAGAAAAGCCCATTATCTAGAAACCAGAAATTTTGTCTTTGGCTGAACTGCAGATTTAAGATACAGAGATTCGTTCATTTTGCTTTCTGCCTCTCTAACAGAGATGCAGCTATAGTTTAAATGTGAAATGTGGTGCAAAAACGTTGTTATAAAAATCAAACCTAAAATATATATATATTTAAATACTATGGCACAGATAAACTAAAATAACAAAACACACTGAAATAGATTTTTCAGAACGAGTGAAACAGTCTACACAAACAATATATATTTTCCATTAGATTAAACAAAAACGATGACGGAAAATGAAACACTTAATTTTCAGAAATTCAGCATGCAAGTTGTGACATTGTGGCAAAAACCAAGAGCTCTTCACATTCTGGTATTGCAGATGTTTCAAACAACCTGACAAGACCGTTTTCTGTACAATGTCAATGCTAAAAATTTTCAAGGATCTGGAATCTGTAGGATCTGGAATGATTCCTTTTCCATTTCACTTCACATTCCAGCATCTGTTACATTGATAGATTAGCTTGAACAAACGAACTCAAACCTGCTTGTGCAGTCAGCAAAGTGGTAGGTCACCACCTAGTGGTGGTTTTGATGTACCACCATTTTCCTTGTCGTTCACACAGAAGATCTACATAACTATGCCCAGCTCTTATAAATTTTTATTCATAAATTAAACGTCCTATAGGATCTCTTTCCCTGATAACGATAGACGTTAACTCTTAAGAGCGTTCTGGGAGATTTCTACCCTTTGTTTGCTGAAAAAAAAAGTTAAATGAAATTAAAAAATTTTGAATTTAATAAATTTAAAATCACATTGTAAAATATACCACATATTGTACGTATATAGCCTATATAATCTGTAATAAGTTTAGGTGTAATTTTGCAGTTGCCCTGCAGGTGACTGCATAGTCTGTCTCTTCATTGTGCACTTTATCACTCGTACGATGATTTTCAAGTCCTAACTATATATGAAGCTTTGAGGGAAAATATTATTTGTAGCTGCGTTTATTATTAGGCAATAGACCTATTATTATTGCTCGAAACGTCAAAGTTTTCTGAAACCACAGCTCTTGCCGCAAGTGTGATGCACTGAAAACTTAGGATATTATCATCAAATTCAACAAACTGTTCTATGGACATACTGAATTGCACAACCCCTTTCACAGAGGTGCTTCTTCAAATACAAATACTGTTCTGCTAATGCAAAAAAACTGTTCCAAATAGGAATATAAGTTTTATTAATCAGTCTTCTTTAATTAACTTGCTATTACAAGACATGACCAATATTTGAAACGTTTAGATACACACTGTAGTCATAAGACATACCCTACCGTTTTTAAGGCACAACAGTAGACATAGTCTTGTGGATAATAAACAACAAGAACGACAGCAGCATCAACAACGACCTCTCCATCCAGAACAACACGCAAACCTAATTTTCAATTAAAAAAAAAAAAAAAAAATGTGTGCAGTATTACATGACATCAGAGATAGTTCGATAGTAGCTCATAAAAAACAAACCGAGTCCTTACCATTCAGTGTGTCTTTTGGTCCACGAAACAGAGGTCGGTGACAAAAAATACTTCACAGCTCTTCGGAAAGCTTCTTTACCATCTCATGCTGTGCCAAACAGAATGAGCAGTTCTCTCTTTACTGTCAGCCAATGCAATGTCCAATTCGATGGTAGCGAATGTAGAATATTACCTCAAAATTAAAAGACAATAAATTAACAACCGACAAAATTTTGGAAAAGCGGAGGTAAAAGAAGGCTAGACAAAGCAAGGTCAGGAGAAGACTGCAGCTCTATTTTGGGTAGGGATGCATACACATAAAAAGTTAACGTTCATGTGGCCTTAAAACACGTGACCAGCTGGTGGCCAATAGGAGCTAGCGGCAGCTCATAAAGTTGTACAGCAAAGTAGTAAATTTTCATAAACAACAACAGATTTATAGCTTCTCTAGGGAAGAGGACAGAGGTGGGGGCTGGTAAAGCAATGTTTGCAGCCAGGCGCCATTTTACAAATAGGAGGAGCTCACTGTTAAAGTAACTCTATAGATTTATCCGCATTACAGTGAAAAAACTAAACTTTTTAACATCAGTTGTTGAACTGTCATTATACTGCTATTAATTTATCCGCATAAACACCGATTTTCTATGCTTAATAATAATAGGCTAATAATACAAAAAAGTCTCCAAATATTGTCGAGGATAATTTTTACGCGCCTTCAAAAAACCTAGACTATTCAAATATTTTTTATCGGAGGAACGGACCACAATATTTACACAATGCTTTACTTTAAAATGTAGCCTATGTTTAACACTTAAAGTCTAAGTCAATTAAGATATATAGTGTATAGGATGACAAGAGAAAAAGATTTTGATTAGGCTACTTGTAAAGCTGTCATGATACGACCAGTGTTCTTTGTGTCCACATTACCACTGTGGGTGTTAAGATTAGAATGCATGTTACCAGAATTTAGAAACTTCATAACTGATGTTAATGGAACAATAAAGACACCTAAATAGGCACAAATATAAGCTACATACGAGTTTTCACATTTGGTATCCCCTCCAGAGTCTATATGGCTTTGTGACTACAGTTTACAGCAGGCCTACCGTTGATGTCATGTTGGCTTGTCACCTTGTCAATGCTGACGTATAATGATCGAAACATAATCGTAATCTAAGTCTATTTATCTATTTTTTCAGGTATTTATGCATTTTTTTATAAACTACATGATTGCTTCAAGAAGAGACATGCTGTGACGTTTTATTAATTAGGGCGTCGTCATCACTCATGATTAATTAAAATCATTCTTAATTTTGTTTTAATAAATGTATTATATTACATTATGAAAGTTTCTGTGACTTTGAGCTAGTAGATCTTGGTCAGTATAAACAGAAGAAACAAGAAACAGAAACCATGGTTTCTTTAACAGGGTAGGTTATAAATCTTGGGAGCGGACACAACGAGAGAAATCAATTATGCAACCAGATACGCAAAGGAGATCCTCTAAATTAAGACACACCGAGTAATTAATTTATTACCACGGAGCCGAGACATTAAAACGTTTACGACTTCACACATGCATGAACAGCTGCATCAGTGGTTTAATGGATGTAGTTGTAGGACACGTCTCTGTAGCCTCTGACACCAGATACACAACAAGCTGTTTAAAATAAACGTGAAAGGCATGCCTTACGTTCCCATTTGAAGATACACATTCGGGAGGTTTTGTCCGTTTATGCTTGCTATATGAATTTGGAGCGGGAGATGTCCAAGTCCTTTCTAAATCCCTGATGATCCGCAGCTTGACCACGTCGTGTAAGCAGTATTTTAGAAACAGTCATTTCCTCCTGTAGTATAGACGACACATTGTACGCAAAGCAACATTTTTTGGCCAGTGCTGAGGAGGAGTGAGTGAGTGCGCGCTGCGTATGACTAAGACATTCCAGTTTAATTCTAATTCATATACTTTTTCATCCTGCTGAGTTGTTGAGCAGGAATCCTCGGTGTCGTTTTTACGAGCTAGGGTGATATACAATCCCATTATAGCCGTAGTTCATATTGAATCCAACTTCTCTGGCATTGGGCCCATGAAGTCACATGATCACTCCGCAAGCACTAGACAGCCAATAAGTATTGCTTTTGCCTTTTCATCAGCTTGTAAGAACAGTAGCTAATCTTATAAATTATTCCATGGACCACTAATGATCACGATTCTTATGAAAATTATTTCAAAATATATTGTACCTATACCCCCCAAAATTTCAGATTTCTTTTTGACCGATTTGAGAATCGCACAAGTCAAAACAGTAATTTCCAACAAAAACTTATGAAAGGTAGTGTTTCAGAAGATATTTTAAGAAATGCATTGATTTGGCAATAAATAAATACATTAATAAAATAAAAAATAAAGATAAATATTTAAACCTAAATTATTTTACAAGATCAAATATCAAATACCACAATACAAAGATCAAATACCACAATCTCACAGGACCTGAAGTGGGACAATCACATTGCGTCCATTGTGAAAAAGGCCCAGCAGAGGTTGTACTTCCTTCGTCAGCTGTGGAAGTTCAACCTGCCACAGGAGCTGCTGAAACAGTTCTACTCCGCCATCATTGAATCCGTCCTCTGCACTTCAATATCTGTCTGGTTCAGCTCAGCTACCAAATCTGACCTCAGAAGACTACAGAGGGTAGTCCGGACTGCTGAGCGAATCATTGGTACAACCTTCCCCACTCTCCAAGAACTGTACTCATCCAGAGTGAGCAAAAGGGCTGGCAAAATCACTCTGGACCCCTCACATCCAGCACACTCCCTCTTTGAACTGTTACCGTCTGGTCGACGCTACAGAGCTCTGAGCACCAGAACGACCAGACACAGGAACAGTTTCTTCCCTCAGGCAATCCATCTCATGAACACTTGACAATAAATGTGGAACACACAACACTATTATACATTATTTATTTAACACACATACTTATTTACATTTCAAATTTGCACATATCATACCTGTACATACATAATTGTCTATATTATATATTGTGTTTTTGCTATTTTGTACATTGTCTATTTTGTATATTTGTATATTATTCTTTTTATTATCTCTGTCCTGTCCTGTCGCTGTCATTCTGTTGCACTGTGGAGCTTCTGTCACTAAAACAAATTCCTCGTATGTGTAAACATACCTGGCAATAAAGATCATTCTGATTCTGATATAGATGCATTGGATGTGTGACAAAAGTTAGATTTTTTTCAATTACAATTAATATTTGTTAAATTTTAATTTTTTTTTGGAAAAAAAAAACCATATTGAATAAAAATAAATAAAAGTAACAAAAAAAAAGCGGAAGAAAAATACAAAGAATAGGCTACTGGACGTAAAACAATATCCTATAAGGAACATTTACCCTAAAGTTAACTCTGCCACAAGAGTCAAGTCAAGTCACCTTTATTTATATATAGCGCTTTTAACAATACAGATTTTGTCAAAACAACTTTACAGTATCAAATAGGAAAATAGTTTGTCAATAATGCAAAAGGACAATAGTAAACACTCAATTTTCAGTTTCACAAGAAACCCGTTTCCGAATAAAACATAATAGCAAAAGCTCTTATTTAAAGTAGCCTACTTACATTTATTTAAATTTTTAAGATATTTAAAAATTATAATCCAATTTGTTTTTTTTTGTTTTTTTTTTAAAGCTTAACGATGTTTAAATATAGATCAGATAGTCTGCACTCTAAAAATGCTGCGCCGAGTGTGTTAGGTTATTTTCACAGGACAGCACACAAGGTAATGCTTTCTAAAAAAAAAAATTCGACGTCACTTTACAAACGTGAATATAGGCATAGGTTTATATAGGCCTATTCATTCTTTTTCCAGTCCGCGCTATACCAATACAAGTTGCAGTCTGTTCTTGTGTGCTTTTTCCCCCTCCTAAAACTTCGCGAGTTTTTTTTTTTTTCGTTTGTTTGTTTGTTTGTTTGTTTTTTGCCAAAAATTTAATTAAATGTTATGATTATTTTATGGACTTTAAACAAATTTGTCTAATTGACTTGAATTGATTTCCGTTACCAGTTATAAGTGTAATTTTGGGTAAGCATAATAGTCTATTTAAATCCACTGTTAGTTTATTTATACATTTTCTATAATTCTTTGCTGGTTTAGTTTAATCCAACATGTGCTCTATATAGAATTTACTCAGTCGCGGATTACTATTTCTTTGCGGGTTATTTTTTAAAACAGCGATTTACATAACGTCATGAAAGAATACATTGACATCTATCACATATATATATACACATTATATATATATATATATATATATATATATATATATATATATATATATATATATATATATATATATATATATATATATGGATGATGGAAGTTGGGATAGCATTTTTAAAATTATAATGCATAAAAATGAATATTATTAATACATAATGCATAAATGCAAAAAAGAAATAAGTCTTTTTAGTACTTTAATACTCACTACTAATTAAAATTCTAGACTGTTATAAACCAGGCATGACTTAAATTATTTTGGTTCAGTGTTAAAACGTACATAGTAATTATTGCTTTACACGTAACAATGGTTTGTTGAGAAAAAGAGAGAACGGGAAGCATCAACAAGATTTTTTTGTTCATAATTTCATCAGACAAAAATTAAACTAATGAAGATAAAGCGGGAAGCTATTGAAAATACATGTAGTGACACTCAAACATAGTAGCGATTTTGAGGTTTTACTGACATCAAGTGGTCAGACTGCAGCTGTAACAACGCAGACAACTATGACAATAGAGTGCTTTAGTTTATGCTTGGACGTCCACGATTAGACAATGTGCAAATTAATTTCTGCAAGTGAAAGCAAGAATATGAAAGATTTTCATTATTTTCATTTCATCAGTATTGTTTTAAAACTGGAGAATTTGCACTGACGCCTCCATTTCACCGTGTATAGACCTATACAAAGGGTCCCGTAGGGCAAACTGCAATCAGAGGCCAATAAAACTATATTATTTCCGCTGGCTTTTTGTGCACATAGTCGAGTCTCTCTGAAAGCGAAGGGTGACTGAAGAAAAAAAAATAAAAACACCTCTCCAAATGGGTGTCGGGCCTCTGGAACCGGTCTAATTGTGTCTGGACGGCCATAAAGCCATTGAAAATGGAATGCCAATGTCTGTTGCCGTGTCTACGATTCATTGCCTTGTCTCCGTGGTGAGGACTTTGAAGTTAAAGTCCCTCGCTATACCTGTGCCACTTATGCCTCCACTGGGTTACACAGTAGGTCTTACATAATATAAAACGTATTCATATTTACATTACAATGTATGTATGCTTGAACAGACATCGCGTTGAGCAAAATTACCTCATCATAGAGGTCAACACGATAGGTCTGCTTTTTTAATTCCACAGATTCAGACACACATGGTGCTTTTGCTCATTGGCCCCAGCTGTCGAGTCCTATAATATCTCTGTTGTGTTGCGTTCTCTCGCCTCGCAGCGCTTTGCACGCCATAAACGGTTATAGCAGTAATCGTCTTTTATGGCAGCATGCAGCTAACAACCTCATCTGCCAGACCGGTCTACGGGCCTGTTCTCCTCGAGTACAAACTCGCCCAGCATAATCTGGCCTCAGAACACATGCCTCAAGAATTGATGGCAGGTCTGTGAAATAGGCTACCCATCTACTGGTATGGGTAAATATAATATAATATAATATAATATAATATAATATAATATTATATTATATATATATATATATATATATATATATATATATATATATATATATATATATATATATATATTAAACACATTTTTATTCACATCTAAGGACGTTAGATGTGAACATTTAAATAAACAAATTTAGTTGATTAACTTCCAACTAAATTTGTTTATTTAAATGTAGCTAAAATAAATTGATTGCAACCACTTACCTTAAAAAATTTTAGTAAATTCAGTGAGTCATTTTTTTCAGTGTACGCTCTCGTTATTTTTTGACAACAGTGGCTGCACTATAAAATTTGATCATATTTCTTATTAAATATTTCAAGTATGTTTACATATCATATATTAATTAAATTAAACCAATGCATCAACAGATAAAAAATATAAAATAACAACAATTCTACAGAAATGTAATTAAATATTTATTTTCCCATGATGCAAATACAACTCTGAAATGCCTGGAAACTACAATAAAATCTATCAAAATTACAGAATTAAATATTTACATGTACATGTAATTTAATACATCGTTCTCAACTTAATTGTTATTTAAAAGGTCACGAGGACTACAGAATCTAAGGGAGACTTGTTTGGAGATATGGAATACTTTTATTATTCAATAAATAAAATCACAAATTACATGTGAGAAATGTAAGTAAACAAAACAAAAACTAAGTAAACTAACAATATATGACGGTCAACAGACCATGAGGTATTTGAAAAGTTGAATACAGTGCTTTTATCTACAGCTCAGTATCTATTTTTACTTATTCCCTGAAGTTCGCAGACTTCACCCAATATCAAATCGGCTGATATGGCGTGAAAATTTTGGTCGATTCAAAACAAATAGGCAGTGAAGTGACTAGGTAGTGGTAATGTCATAATTGTCAATACAAAACAAATTCTAAGGACACATACAAAAGGAAATAATTTCTAAGGGTACATGATCTCATGTACACAAGTGTATTAATTTAAATCTGGGCCCATTTTTTTCTAGTGAAAATTTAGGAAACGCTACAGAACATAAGAAAGTTGTTAATTTGTGGCCCGAAATACACACTGATATACTAACTACAATTGAAGAGGAATAGCATAGTTTCGACATGTTCATTCATTACTAATAAATTTGGTCCAAATGAAATAAAGAATACTGAATAATGAATACTGAATAATGCAGAATACTGCGTCAGCAAGTATTTAAACACACGTCTGAAAAATAGATTTGTGCTGTATTTATTAAGATAGAACCACAAACAAATAGCCTAATCCAATATATTAAACTATTGGATCCCAGCATGCTCTAAGAAAATGCTTGAATAACACAAGACCTAATGTAAAATCCCAGGACATTATCATTTCAGTAAAAGGATGGATTATCTCACATCCTCACCTAGACAAAGTGCTTCATTCTTAGTCGTCCTTCGTTCCATCTTTGTTTAATTTTTTCATCTTCATCCTGCGGTTTTGGAACCAAATTTTGACCTGTCTCTCCGTGAGGTTCAGTAGACGGGCGACCTCGTACCGCCGGTCGCGCGTGAGGTAAGTGTTAAATAAAAACTCTTTCTCCAGCTCGAGGATCTGGTGCTTAGTATAAGGGCATCGTTTTTTACGCGTCGAGCTCGCGTGAAGCCAGTTGGACACAGGGTTGTCTGGGGAAAGGTAGAGGGAAGGGAATGAGGGATTCGAAATCATAAGCGAGTAGAGAATGATTTTAACACATGGCCCTATATATATCTAAAATCCAGACAATGGCATAAATCACAGTTACCCAAACATATCTCAGGGCCGCGTAACAATCACGCCTAAACGGAAGTAAATAGCCTATTTCGCACGAATTTATGATTTAACTAGAATGAGAATAATGTTAAACACAGGATTTTATCAATAGTGCTTAAAATAAATTTAATATCATTGTACTCATATATCCAACCAGCCTTACCTGGATCAGCGCCCGGTTTCTCCTCTATATCGCCTCCCTTGTCAGCAGTCCGGCCAGATACTGTCTCAGTGTCGGTAGAACATCCTCCGTTAGTGAAGTCTCCAGAAGGGAGTACGGCATGTGAACTGCCCTCTGTGCCGTTATCATTCGTTCTATTTGTATCAGGTTTGGCATGATAGTGATGGTGGACCGTCGGTAGCTCTGTGAGTGGCAGCCCACATGCAGAGTCCAAGAGCCAAGACTGCACGTAATCCCCAGCTACTGGAGGTTGCGGATGCGGCTGATACACTGATGGTACACCACTGGAGTAATGCGTTGGGATGTGGCCCCAACCCGAGCCACCATAAACGGGTTGCTTTGCCGGGAATGTGCAGGGACCGAGCTCTGTATGGTCTGTGGGAAGAACGGAGGGCCTGTGCTGAATGAGCCCTGAACCTGAGGAGAAGCGAGTCTCCTCGTTGTCCGGCATAACAAGAGAGTCAACATAATATCCTGTCAGAGCTCCGGATGTCGACATGGCCGGGACGCACTCTCATGCATACACACACATAAAAACACTAACACACACATACAGTAACACGCTCACAAAATAACAATCTGTGAACATGGAGTGGCAACTTCCCCCTCACAAAGCCCCAGTCAGCTAATAAGTTGAGAGCAAACTGCCATTTGATTGGGTGAGGTGCACACGTGACCATTGGAACATTAAAAAAAATCAATGGAATTTCTGTAAAAAAGAAAAAAAAAAAAAAAAAAAAAAGGTTGCTTTGGTTCTAATCTTCTCCTGTAAAAACATCCATCGAGCTACGATAAGAAATAAATATAGGCATATTTACAAAACTGAAAATCTTAAAGGAAAAAAAATTAAAGGATACTTAAAGGATTGTTTACAACATTTCATGTCTCACGTGAACTGACTGCATTCGAGTCTTTCTGCAGACAAGCATCATGGACAGGAGTCATTATCAGAAATGTATGTAATCAAACTGTAACTATATATGACAAAGAAATTGAGAGGAATTAGATAGGCCTACACCACGGTAGGAACGGCCTGTTTCATGTATACTGCACATAATATATATTCTACTTGTTAGCTGTGTGGTTTTAGTTTTGATATTTTAACCATTAAAATAAAATAGTTACGGTACAGTGACGACCTGGATTCACATGGGAAGCTACCATGGTCATCTAATTTTCACTTCATGGTTAGCAGCAAGCGACTACTGCTTGTATATTACCAGTAGTATCAGTAGCATTCCAGAAGAAAAGAAAGAACTTTCTTTATATCGATACAAAGTCTTCGAATTGATTGTACAGAATCTTCTGTATTTGCAAATTTATATGAGAAAAATTGGTCCAGAAAAATATACAAAATACACGTCGCAGCCAAACCGAAGCCTTAAATGTCTTAAATAAAGTATTAAATCCATAAAGAATACGATGAATATGGAAACTTACAATTTGTCAATTACAACATTACATTTATCAAATGGCTATATTAATCTACTCAATCGAAAAGACAACGTCAAAATGGCTATAACATTCAAAGTGACTTGGTACAGAATAAAAAGTGCCACTTAAAAATTAAAGAGCTTTTATTAATACTATTAGAAATAATAACAGAATATAGCAAAAAGTAACTACACTATATTATTATTATTATTATATTATAAATGTTGTTGTTGTACGTTTTATTCGGCATCATTGCCCATAAATTCCATTTATGCATCGTTTAGATATAAATTGTTTGCCAAACAAAAATCATTTAAAAGACGTTAACTATTAGGCCTACTATAATATTTACAGGCACAAGCAAACAAAATAAAAAAGCATAATACAATGTCAAGCAAAAACGAGTAAATACCATTTTAAAAAAAATGTTATCAGGTTTATTTTCAACAGATATATACAAAAGAAGAAAGTCTAATGCACATCGGCTCAGTAATTGTGAGCCTCATACAACAATGAAAAGGCAGTTTCAAAAACAATACTTTTTTTTCCAAATAATTAAATAATTGTTCACACTGTTTAATAGTCCATCAGTGATTACCAGAAGTGCATTCAGAAGGATTTTACTATTTTACAGCAGGAAACGACAATACTTCTCAAAAAATGAAGAGAGAGACGGAAACAGCATGGCCCTTTGAGGCCGTAAACTGCACAGGGGTGTTTGTTAACACAACCAAGTTTTACCATAGGCGTTATTCATGCTTTTAGGCACAAATAAATTCCCTTTAGCTGTACTGGAGTGCCGCCATAAAGCCAATCTTGTCTTTTGTGTTCAGCCACTTCTTACTGCGCTAGACGGAAGCCGGGAACGCAATTTCTCGAGATCAGTGGCACGCCACCGAGGTCGCAGACAAGGCTCGATTGCCGTGTATTGGACGTAACCGAGGCCTTGTCAAGTACTGTCTACACTGACTTCGACAAATCAGTGTCTACATTCAGTCCGGAAATTCAAACATCAAACAACTTACGGCGATTGTGTTCAAAAAACTTTTTTTTTTTTTAATAATAATGATGCGTAACATTTTATGGGAATTTAAACTATTTGAGACTGATTCGATGTCCACTAGGTGAAAAAAGTACATCTTAGGTTTGGGACGACTGAAACTGGGGGCAATTAAGACAGTTTCGTGTTGCAGAGTTTAAATATACAATCCCAACAACATGAAACTACCTAAACCACACGACAGTCTGGTTCAGCTCTTCAGACAAAACAACTAATGGCATCAAAACAAATCGCCCGCATTACCTTTCATCTAATATTAATCTGCATTTTCTATCAAACAACATGCATTTTTCGTAACAGCAAAGACTGCTCATATCAGAATAACATCTTACCTGTGTTAACTTCATTTAAATGAAACGGCGTACCAAAACAAAAAGACTGTTTTCCATCACCTGAAATCCGAACGTCTTTATTCTTGCCTCCATTCAGTCTGTACTGAGGGTAGTCACTCCGAAAATGACGAGCCTCATAAAGTAGCCAGCAATAAAATGCCACAAAAGCAGACTAAACTCGCCATAATACCACGGTGTTGTGTCCCTTCGCTGAAGTATGCTGGAGATAACGGGAAATTTCATTGCAAAACGAAATTTGACTTCAAAAATCTAGAACGTAATAGGCTACATATTTATAACACTACCTTTTCACAGCATAGCTCAACAATGGTAATATAAGCACAAATGCAAAATATAGCTACTGAAAACCAACATTATATTTTTTAAGTTTGGAGACATATACAAGTACATTCTTTATCCGATGCCAGAACACTAAATCATTTTTTTTTTTTTTTCTGTTTCGTCGCACAGAGGTTTCATACTTAGTAGTTCAAGGTCCTAGGTAGTTTTAATTTAAACATAGATAGATAGATAGATAGATAGATAGATAGATAGATGGATAGATGGATAGATGGATAGATGGATGGATGGATGGATAGATGGATAGATAGATAGGCCTACCCGCGAAATTAACAAATACTACAATGGTTTACAATTTCCTTATGGAAAATAAACTGTTTAGACTATGGCGAGCTGATTTCACGACGTCGCTTTTGCAAGTAGCTTATGCTGCAGTAGCCTATAGCCAGGATAATTTGTATAAAAATAAAGCGCGTGTGCGGGCACACAATTTTCATGAATAATGCGTATTACGATTTAAAAATAAAAATAAAAATAAAATTAATAGCCTGCATACCATTGCGATTTTAAAAAATAAACAAATAGCCAAAATAATTTCAATATAATCTATATATTCAATTGTTGTTCTTTTGCACAGTGTTAACATAGCCTACCAAACATAGCCTACTAGACATAGGCCTACGGAATGGCAAGAGCAAAGCGAAATATACGATACATTCCATACGTTGGTAAATGAACCACATGATTACTGTTATATGCATGCATGTATGTTTGTATGTATGTATGTATATGTATAGAAAATGTTGAATAATGTCTCATCATGAGGAAAAATTCATAACCGTGACAAACTTCGAGGATTCTTTCTCTTTCCGCTGGTCATTTTCTCCATTTTCCTACCCCGGTTCTGGAACTATTTGGACTTGCCTGTCGGTCAGATGCACACTGCGGCTGATTTCTAGGCGGCGCTCCTGAGTCAAGTACATCTTATAGACTGTAGAGGAACTTCTTCTCCAGCTCTTGTTGTTTGGTGTAAGGACAGCGCTTCTTCCGGCAATTCTTCCGTTAGCCATTTTGCTTAACCATGTCAATGTCTCCTGTACAAGATAGCACATGTATTTGTAAATCTAGTGACAACAAAACAGGGCTGCATAATTAAATGGTTTTATGGTCTGCATAATAAAATGTGTGTTGTTTCAGACATTTAGTTTCAAAATAAAACACAAAGTAACAATATTTGAGATCACGATTCTGAATAAGGAAAGGAATATCGAAAATTTAGGAAAATTTAGAAAAGGAATATCGAAATATTGTTTTTTTTTTGTTTTGTTTTGTTTTGTTTTGTTTTTGGTTTTTTTACCAAAAGTGAGATACAGACTTATTTTAAGCATATTTTAGTATATAGGCCTATGTCTTTTTTTATTAATTAATGTATATTGATAGTATTTAACGTCGCACTCGATCGACACCGTTTAGTATCTAAACTTTTTTTTTCAATCGTATGGCATTTTATGTTTATGTTGTTTAAGAGTATTTTTCTGTCAATAATTGTCTGGAAATATATTACTTCTATTCAATTAATTCATTTGGATTTTTATTCAATTCCAATTTACTCAACGTCCTATTTATATTGTATATTATAGTCTCTGCACCAGATGAATACATAAATGGCTTCAAAGGTATATTAGTCATAAATTAATAGTGTCAAATGTATACCAGACCTATAACAGACCTTACCTTTGCCACATAGCACCAAGCACCCCTGTCAAGTCTGACATATTTCCCGAACGTGTTTCCTGTGCTTTTTCCTCATCGTTGTCATCCGGCGTTTTGACAGCAATACCATCTCCATCTTGTTTGCTTGATATTAGAGACAGGGAAGTCTAAATAGGCAGCCACTGCAGTAGTGACTAGGCTCGACGTCTGACGGCCTAGTATCTGATCCTTGCGAAATACTATTGTAAAGCTATCGGATCCTAGCACAAGCCCGACGCATCCCGTGAACCATAATCCTCCTTCAGTGTGGCTGGCTGCTACCTTAGTGCATTTCCGTGGCTCGACAAAAAACCCCATCATGCCCCGTCTTCTTTGATGTCCTGAGGACAGAGGCATAATGTATTAACGATGCGACACGAGCTGCTCCAAACCACATCGCCATGTTTGTCACAGTTATGGTTTGGGCAGCCACATTTTCTGAAGTTTTGCTGGGTTGTGAGTTGCTTTTCAAAGTAACATGTAAGAAGAAGAAGAAAGAAGAAAAGTAAGATGCCAAACTCCAGCTACTGATGCTGATCTAGCTGCCGGGTTCAGTCCGCTTATTAATTAGGGAATCCAAAAGACACTCGCTCCCTTTTGCGCTAACACTTCCCACGCCATTACCGGGAAGAGTTTTGGGGCTAGTGCATGAGAAAGCTTATTGGTGGTCATTTACTTCGTTTGACAAGCTGGGTGTGCTGAGGTGTCCTCATTCAATTCAGTGCACGTTTCAACCAGTTGGAGCCTGGAAACACAAAGAGCCACACCCCCTCCAGGCCTGCGTCACCTGTCTGTATAGTAGCAACGTTTGGACTGCAGAGAAGACCAGATGTGGAACGACTAGTTTCTCGAACTATGCGCCATTCTGCGCTCAACCTCGCGCACACGAGCTAAAACGTGTGCATGTGTGAAATTGCGGGTTGCCACAAACTTTTTTTTTCACCCTTAGTGTTTGAAAAATACACAGCGTTTTAAAACATGCATTAAAAGTCGAATAAACAACTAAGATGGACATAAGTTTTCGAATTTAAAACATATAGCTCGAATTTGGGAGAGTCAGTTTACCAGCCGCCTACGTGTTAACATCAAAACATAGGCTAAATGTTAATTCTTGAATTAATATTAAGTATCTGTAGAATTATGTGTGGGACAAAATAACACAGCTGCTACTACTACTATTACTTCTGGTGCACACATTAGAAAGTACCGTCTTCAAACTCAAGGTATTATTCATTTTTTCGAATCCTTTAAACATCCACATGCTAAAACAAAACACCGACAGCAAAACGTTTCTTAAGTTGCAAAATCCACCTTGTAAGATTGACACTGACTTGTTCAAATTCAAGTTTAAAAATAAACGTGAAAAAGGGATTTATCGTTAATAACAGTCATAAATCCCACAGTATGGCCACATTTCTTACCATTTATCTCTCTCGGTATTTTAAGTTGTGTTTTTAATAGCCTAATATAAATAAGGGTAATCTAACCCTTATTAACCTTTTATGAATTTAATGTAACAATGTAAGCAATTTAAGGAACTGTGGATATTAAAATAACATCGCTAACAATACCTTTTCCCCGCTTTGCTATCTTCCTTCCTTCCTTATTTTATACAATTTTCTATATCATAAACCTTTAGTTTAAAATGTGATAGGACTATATAAAAACTCATTATTATTATTATTGGTTATGGTTTAGTAAAGACCATGTAATCCCCCCGCTTAAGACAATAAATTTATCTTATTAGTGGTTTGTCAATTAGTGGTTAGACTGGAGTAGACTATGGGAAATAGACTAGACTAGGTTTAGGCTAATATTGAAGTTAGGCCTAATTTGGGGACTACACTATAACATGCACTTCCACATACAGACATTACTATTTCCGTGTATAATACATAACAACCCATTCCTTATTTAATATTTGTCGATCTAAAAGTAATATTTCATAGGCCTATGCATTTTAGTTACTACCTGCCAAAGCTGAAATGCCAGATAAACTCAGCCCTTTCATTTCCACGTTTCTTTGATCCCAAGATCGAGTTCGCTGTAAGAGAAACTCAAGAACAGAAATCTCACATTTTATTGCTATCGGTGGAAGCATTTATTTTGCACTAGAGACAAATAGTCCACACGCACTGTAACACTACCCGTCCGCCTGCTCTCACCTCTTCATGCTGTTACTTAAGTCCTAATGCGGAAAGGCACGATAATGTACCACAATTGCAAACACCATTTTAAATTACATAATTCAATTTGTCAACGGGAGAGAAAAAAAGAGCTGTTCAGACAGCATAGCCACTGTTAGGTTCTCGTGTTAATGTTCAATCATCGCTGAAAGCTCGAATGAACGATTTGCGTCATTTTTGAGTCCAATAAATCCTTGATTACAGCTGGCTATAAATTAGCTTGGCCATTTTTGTAAAAAAAAAAAAAAAAATTAATCTATTTTGCTCAAAAATATAAGCGAAAACGTCTTTGGTATATCCTTAATGGATTTCTTAATCGACGGAGCATAGTTCATTTGCCATAAACTTTTTGATTTAGTGGTAAAAGGGAAATTTTAATACCCTCATATTTTACACTATCATATTTAATATAATAAGAACAGTGGACATTTAATGCGTGTTCTGTTCCAGACGGTTAAAGTTGTGGAATGTTTTAGTGACTGTCTGAATTTAAGGCAGTACGGTCGGAACACCTGCGGTCGGAATTTGGTATGTTTCAACGAACCCGAACCAGTTGGACGCTTAATCGACCATATATATATATATATATATATATATATATATTATTGCTTTTGACATTTGAGTCTGCAAATGTTCTCCTGTTCAATCAATGATCCACGGCCATGACATTGATCTCACGAGTGCCTCCCAATGGAGGCCATTCGAACCTGCGTGGGGCAGTTATCATGCATGTCAATATGTAAATAGAGAAAAACTAAGTAAAAAAAAAAAAAAAAACTAATATGAATAAGTAATAAATAAAACAGAGGAAACAGCACAACGCACGTCAAGAAAAACATTTAGTGTGAAATTAATACAACAGGCAGAAAGCACACGAGCACTCCTGAAAGCCGCCCCTCAAAATCTCTTTGCCTCTGTCCCCTTGGAATCGTAGCTAATAACCTTGGTTCTCAGACGGTTTATGACACCACACTGCAATTGCCCAAATGCTCCAGACACAGACAGCTTTTATGGTCGTGTTGCTGAAGCAACAAGGAGGATATCCCCGTAATTAGGCGGATATTCCTCAGCGCCTCAAAGGATGCGCCAGCCAGGCCAAGTCGCTCCGCAGCAAGCAAACATAAAGCTCAGTCTTTCTCTCTCTTCTACTTTCTTTCTCTCTCCCTCTGTCTTAGTTTATTGCTCTTAGGCTGTCATACATGAACACTACGACTACGGCCATAAACATTCAGATGATAACTGCAAATACTGTAACCACTGTGACGGTAAAACTGTCAGGTAACAATTGCTTCATCCCATGGTCCGAGAGAATTTTTTAAGAAAAAGAAGAAAAACAAAACAAAACATTGCTTTTTATAAATGCACATAATGCGCATGTGTACACTCGTGCATAATATATATGTACACAATTATAGGTATATTTGAAAAGAAAACGGTGTACTACAAATATACGTTGTACCCCTTTAATTATTTAATTTAGGAAATATATGTCATAAAGATGATTTTCTGGATTACAATCAGCCAAACCCAATTTTAACCCCAGGATAATGTTTATAGCGGTGCAGAATAGAACATGGGCAAATAAGGTGTGAAAACGTTATTTCTTAAACCTGAAATAGTCCACTTCTTAAAGATTACCAATTCCGAGTCCGAAAATGTTTTTGATTGGTGATTTAGCGAGATTTGTTCTCCGTTCGGCCAGGGTCACTGTCTGTTTTATTTCTGTGTTCACAGAGTTTGCAGCAAGTGAAAACTTTGGATGATCAGATTATAGTCAGTACACAGTTGCATGTAATGAGTCGTTTACATCCCCGAGAGTCGGCCGAAGAAGAAAGTGTTATTGCTTAAAGCCGTTCACTAACAACGATGGATGAAAGTTAGTTGGTGGCAAGTCAAATAAATAATTCGGAAACTGGGAGCAGTCACGCTAACATTTTAGCAGTTTTTTTTATATATATAGGCTATATTTGGCCACACCAAAGTCATTAGGCCAACCTGTACAACATTCCTTCACACAAATTAACACGCCATACGAATGGCTTGTCAAAAGCCTTTCCTTGTTTAGACCCACATATTTCAGCCAGTTGCACTCAATCTTCGCGTGTAGTCCATCACAACTGCAAGCGGAATAGTCCATGTTCAGTGTGTATCACGAGCTCTTAATTAAACCATTTCTGTTCGCCACAAAATTATATACGTGTATCTAGTATTACGAGCACAAAACAACCCGTATTTAAAATGTGAATTTCAATGTCCTATATGCTCTCTGTAATTGTATACAAGTGAATGGTGCCTTGTCACGAACTTGAAGTTAACCGCTGAGAGTCTGTATAACGTCTCGTAGGTGATCTGATTACTGCAGCTGTTGTATTGTATCTGTTGTTATTTCCTTGCCCTAGAGCAGTGGGTTGGTACTGTAGTACTGTAACCGGTCCCGATTTAGTTTCTTTTCCTTCATCCGCCGGTTCTGGAACCAAATCTTCACTTGGCGATCGGTAAGGTTAAGCATCCGTGAGAGCTGAAGTCGTTTCTCTTTGTTGATGTACACGCTGAAGAAAAATTCCCTCTCGAGCTCCCGGATTTGAAATTTTGTATAGGGACATCTCTTCTTGCGAACCCTGGGTCCACCTAACAAAAAAATGACCAATAAACAAATCATCGTCATTACTCCAAAGGGTTAGATTATGAAAGACAAGATTAATATATATAAAAAATAAGTTAGTTAAATAAGAAGTTAGTACAGTACATGTAATATCTATCTATCTATCTATCTATATGATTGTATCTATATATCTATATATGATTGCCATTGTTAAGGTTAATAAATACAAAAGACAAATCTAATTCTAAAGATTTATTTAGGCTACAAACACAGATTTTCTATCTAAAGGGTTGTAAACTTTAAAATACATATATATTTTGTACTAACATATAATAACCTATTTTTCCTTTTTAAAAACATGCATTAATTACCAGAGAAAAACTAGGCGCTTGCTACTCTGACTGTTGTAAACAATCCTGTGAAATCACTGCGGCCACTTAAATACATTTTAAAGTTCAAGTTAAAAATGCGCTAGCTTTGAGTCTTTTCATGGCCAATTTCAATTCCAAGCACGTGATTCTCACAGTTTATATGTAGCCTAGGTTTTGTTGGGGAAATCTCAGGCCCGCCATAAACCTTATACGCTTATAAAACAGCATATAAAATTTTTAACAGGAGCGCGCAAGATTGCAAACTTTCTCGCATGACAGTCTCGCTGAGCTCATACTTACTGCTCGCACCGCTAGCCTTTTCCTCGTTGTTTCCGGAAGAAGATTCGGGGCTACTGGTCTCCTGTCGCTCCTTTCCTTCGGACTCCTGCTCCGTTGCGGGCGCTGGCGTTGGCTGTTTGCTGGAGTGCATTTTATCCCTCGCTGCATAGTCGCTGTTCGCTACATTGTCCGAGCCCCCGTAGGCGGTGTCAAAAAACTGGTCAAATGCTTGAGGAAGCACCCCGTTTCTTCCAACATTGCCGTAGAAATTGGACGCGGAGGTCGAGTTCGATGAGTGATAATACGCAGATGCATTATTCTTGGGGAACATTTCACCAACTGTCGTTGCCGCTGATAAACACTCCCTGTGTACTATGTCCTCCGACGGATAACACTGAGCCAGTGGACCCCGGTGAGGCCATTTACCGGACGCGTCAATAGCATAGTCTCGGAATGTAACCTCCCTGACATGCTGTACCTGAGGCAGGTTAGATGAGTAAGAGTAGGTGACGGGACGAGAAGACGGACTTTGGGAAAGGAAAGAGGGCAACGTGGAGAAATCAGCCCCCGGAACGTAATACGTGCAGCTGGGCAGATACATGTTGGAGCCAACGGAAACTCTCTCGTCAAAATCCATCATTGTACCCGCGCAGCTTCTAGCTTGGGCTAGCGAGACCTATACGCAACGCCCACAACATAGCTCTCATGTGCGCGTGCCTCTTACCCGAGTTGTAGGGGTATCCGCGAGGCAGAAATTTTGAGACGTAAGATGACGTGGAAATCCATCTCTATCCAGTCCAACTGAGGCCAGGGTCACGTGATCCAGAAAAGAAATTGACAGATCCTCGCTCACTGGTTTTGTTTGTATACTGACAGTGAAAGCTAATTAATGGCAGATCCAAACTGTGTAACGAAGTTCAGACTGAATTACGAATGCATTTCTAATGGGTTTGCGAATACTAGTTTGTGAGAATTAAAACATTCTCTGTTGAACATAAATAATTTGTGCTGTGTTCGACTGACTGTGGTGTTTAAATGTGCTATTTTAAACTGACAAATAGACTTTATGAAATGACATTCTAAAAAAATAAATACAAAGTCTTGCCAAAATACTGTATTCTTAGAAGCTTATAAGTCAAGAACACAGTTAACAAGGAATGCGAGAGATCAATAATGTCTATCATACCACAAACGGCATCAAAACGAAGAAAATGACTGTTTTGGTATGAGAAACATATGGCTTCTGTAATCCAGACTTCCTATAAAACACTACATTTAAAAATATATGCCTTTCAGTCTTTCATCTTACATTTTTATTGTCATTATTATTTGACATAAAATGCGTATGATGATTAATGATTATGCTTGTAAATCAGAAGACATGATTATTCATAATAATAATTAGACCATTGCTTCTCCGTTTAAATTTTGCAATAGGGCTACAAAAGTTGAATTCATGTAAAAAGACGAACGAATTACATTCAGAAAGTATTGGCATAGGTCTACTGTATAAATGACACATTATGTAGATTTTATATAACCCAATTCTGGCAACTATCTAAATTTTCAGAACCTTGTTATTGTGTTTTTTCTTCTTCTTTTTTTCTAACTATCAATTTTGTCTCGACAGTTCATTAAGTACTATAGAAAACAATTTAACCGAGGTTTGAACGGCCCGAGAATAAACAAGTTTAACCGTGGGTCTTAAACCTGGATTAGGCCGGTATAGGCCTCACTTTTCCACAACGCATAACCCTTAATCCCCTTGCACCCTACGTGCCTCCAAGGAACGCACAGGGAGGTGAGTAACATGAGCCTCATTTAGTGCAACTTTCATAATGTTTGCAAGGTGTGATTGTCGGACGTTTTACGATTTTGTGATTATATTATTCCTTTACCAGTAATAGGTTCTCCACGATAATTAGCAGAATGACACAAATACAAAATCGGTGGCCCCAAGACAAGACGCTCCGCCTCTTCGTAAACTCAAAACAAATTCCGCGCCGTCTGTTGGAAAAGCTTTCAGCAGTAATTTGGGGCCCGAGTACACCGGAAACCTGCGATGGGTAACTGGAAAGCAGAGATTTTAATGCAATTTGTAGGGTCTACATAATGTGACCCCCCTTTTACTCTCTTTTTTTAACACAACAGAGCGAGACTGCTCAACCAAGATAAAGAGGTCGATCAACATGCAGCTAAAGACAATTTCTCTGTAACAACAGACTCAAAATAAGGTAAGATTAGTTTAGACAAAAGAATAGTTATAATAAATAGGAACATGGATTAAAATAAGAATATATGAATAACAGGATATAATAGCATATGCACATTAATATATCCCACCTTCTTTAAATATAGGCCTACGCTATGCAAAGTAAGAGATTGACCTGCTTTTGTATAACGTTATGATATCTCATTCTGCTGCTTTTTTTTTTATTATTATTATTATTTGACTTCCACCGTATCTATGTCTAGTCTGGCATTGCGGCCCGCACCCCCCTCTCTCAGGTTTACCGCACAGACTTGGCTCTGCGGTCGACTTCAAGTTCGGGGAGGGGGACGGGCTGCCGCCCACCGCGCAAGTCTGAAAAAGAGAATGAACAACAAACGCCACGCAAGCCACTCTGTGCCCCGGATGGAGTATCACAAACTTCGCTTTCACATCAGGGAACTTTACAAAGGAACGACAGAGAGCAATATTATGTGACAAGTAGGAAAAACAGGCACTTGGGAAAAAAACGAACGAAACCTCCCTTCAACATATTAGTCTCTCACACACTCCACAAAGTAGCCTAAATATATCACACACAGCAACATGACGTTTTTAAATAACTAACCGTGAATATATCAGAAGAATAACTAGTGTGAAGCTAAATAATATTTAATTTGTTCAAAAATCATGTTTTTTTGCAGCCAAACTGTTATATGTGGAACTATGGAATGTCCGTCCACCTCTACAGTGTGAATATAACTTTAGGTACGACTAAACTATGTCTGTTGTATTCACACAACGCACAACAGAACAGTTAAAGCTATTTGTTTGCAACCCTGTGGTTTATTAAACATGTTTGGGAATTAATGGACTACTATTACAGTCACAAATTAGATTACAAATGATATGAAGAAAAATGTATTTGTTAAAATGCGTTCAGTTATATCGATAATTTCAATTACAATTACACTGTCATTTTTAAAGCGATGATTAAATACAACATTGTAATGTACACAGTAATTAACAAGAACAATGATAATAAATAATAATAATAAAATAATGTTTGTTGACGACAAATAATGTCATTTAGCGTTGGTTTTCTTTGTTAAGTCCAATGAGGATAAAACGAAAAAAAAAATAAACAAATAATTAAAAATAGCAAGATGGTAAAAATACCAAACGATTTTGACCCAAATTTTAACTAAATTACAAAAACCTCTGAAATGAGTATAACAACGTGTGCTGTCATAAAAACCTTAACAACTACAAGGGACTTTATTTCACGTATTAGTAACTTTGTTTGCAGGACTGCTGGACTGGTGTTATCTAAGTTTGAAGTTGAGGCGTAATTCACAGTCTTACTGGAAGTTAAGTGACTGGTTAAAATTCAGTATTTTTGTCACTTTTATGTGTTGTATTGTCTAAGAAAATTGTCTTAAGAGTGCACGACAATTCAGGGATTGATTGAGAATGCAATAACATCGTAATTAAAATATTTACATGCACAATGAACTATATATATATATATATATATATATATATATATATAATTTATTTATTTACTTTTTTTTTTTTTTACAAATGTTAAAGCAAAAACAACTATTAACTCGTGAGATTTTAAGAGTAGCGCGCATTGTTGACTGGTGTTTTGCAAGGTTAATACAATATCATCTAAAAGTGCTTTAAACATAACCAAACGTATTTAGGTTATTTAGCGATGCTATTTTTGACTAGAACAAAATCAATTAAATAATGTGTTACCACATGAAGCACATTTAGGTCATTTTTTCTGTTTGAATTTGAGATTACTGATTAAACATAACCAGCGCTGTTACAGACTTCTTTGCATATGTCTCTAACATCTACATCCTTCACCATTAGAAGTGTGTTGGTTACTTTATAGCAATAAAATTATTGGACCGAGCGCGATAAATGACCACACAAATGTATTTCTGTATCTGACAAAGATTTTGCGTCATCGATTTCTACGTCTTGTGCAAACTTCACAAAACCAACAAGGTGTATGGAAAAAGCAAAAATACTAATTAAACAAAACTAGTAACACTTGTGGAATGCAGAAATTAAGGAATAAAAAGGGAATTTAAAAATGTCCTTTATTGTATTAACGCGTTTCGGCGAACAGGCCTTCATCAGAGTTAAAAGGCTATATTTCTTCATCAAATGAATTGTTTAGAAAATGGCAGGAAAAGGTTATCAAATTTATTTTTTTTTTCACAAAAAAATAAAAAACTGGCTAAACCAGATATGCTTGTTGTGATATCGTCTGTGGCCTTGGCTTTCATTGTCTAGACGACCACCCCGAGCTTTAACCCCTTCTAATGGCGCACAGAATGAAACCTGAGAGAAAAGCCGCGCCATTTTACCAGTCATTCACAAAAGACGAATCTGTCTCACAACACATTCCGACATTCTCTCATGAAACATTCAATTGTTTGAGCCAAACTGTGTATAGCCTAAGTAGAGCTAAACTAAATGCATTTTTTTTAAAATGAAAAGTCTTTGGTCAATTGTCTATATTTAAATTATCTCCAAAGGTTTACATTTTCAGCCTATTTCATTTATAATTATTGAATATGTTATTTTACTTTATTTGCAATTTTATGTTTTTCTATCAACACGGACAACGTCAAATCTTAAAACTATGGTTTTCTATAGAACAAATCACATTAAAATAATTAAAACAAATCAGTGTTTCTAGTTATGACAGGCCCTCGAATTCGGACTGGTCGTTAGCCAACCGACAACAACAAAATCTATAGAAAAAAAAAAAAAAAAACGAAATGCAAAGAAAAATTAATTTCCTCTGGAAAAGAGTTGCTGATGCGATTCCGTTTTTGTTCTTTAGATGGCGCCAGAAACCAGATTTACTAATGAACACAGGACTCGTGAATGGCTAAAATGCGTTCACTCTCTCTAGACTACGCGCGCGCACTTGAGACATTACGTCAACACAACAGACCTTACACACACACACACACACACACACACACACACACACACACACAAGCCGACGCAGAAACTGAAACGTTAGTTTGGAACGCCTAAGCACATTACCATTGTCAATTCTTTGGCTTATTGTGATTTGAATATTGTGATTCTCGAATGGTCCGAAAAGTTATGATCTAATATGAATATGGGTGTATGGAGATACAAAAAGAACCTGAAAGCCTTCTACATAATAATAAATTAATAATAAACTATTCTGTAAATACAAAGTAGATACGAGACACTCGTTACAAGGAATTATATTAATAGACCATGGAGGTTGTAAGATAGACTATGCCTACATAATAATTCACACGGAAAAACTTCAACTGCAGATAGCTGCAAAATAGGACAAAAATATGTTTGCCTTGACACCAGGGTGGTATAATTTTTCCCCTAAAAGTTTGAAATTTACTTATAACTGTGCCAACCACGAGTTAAACAAATTACGGTTTAAATATTATTATAATTCGTCTATATTTTTGGCCTACAGACTAGCCGATTTTGTCTTTGATAACGCCTAGCTAGTTTGAGTAGTCAGCAGAATTTAAAGTTTACCGTTGTATATCCATTTTGATTAAAAAAAAAAAATCTTGTTAAATTTAGTTGATCATAAGATTTAATTATAATGTAGCAAACCACAGCTTCTTGCTAAGGATAGCTAAAATAAAGAAATACAAAAAGCTTTTTACATGTATGTCTGATCATGAGCAAAACTACAAATATTGTAACACCCCATCAAACCTGATCTGAAATTACTCATGGCATGACTAAAAACAAAGTACTACTCCAAAAACTAGGCCTACTTCAAAAATAAAATGAAAGCCCAGATCGTAACACCAAAATTTGAGAGGATTCAGCAGCAGCAGTAGAAAGCTGAGAAAGTTGTCAGAGAAAAATTATTCCAAATTGTAGGTGTTCTCAAAGAAGACTTTTTTTTTTTTTTTAGACTCTTTAAAATGTATATTTATAAGAACTTTAAAAAAAATAATAACCACGTTAAATTAAATGCCTGGTATGTCATAAGACTCGAGTAAATCATGGCGCAGTGCGAATTAATGTTTTTGTAGTAGGATCGCCAGAAGCTTGGTAAACACACGATGTTCTTAAAGGAATCTTACTTGTAGACATATCTTTATGTGTAATTTGAATAAATTAACATTTATCTACAAGTCCTAATTTCTGTCTCAATCAATCCAATACTCGGCAACTTAAATATTTATTGTATGTAAAATAAATATGTAATCGTACATGAACTTAGCACGCAATTGTCATAATCGACAAGCAATGTAAAGAGATCCAATCTATCTCAAAAATAAAATAATAAGATAGCAAAAACTTTATTGTTAATTATACAGTTTAAAAAAATGTGTGTTGGGTTATTTTTCGTATATATTTTATTGTTTGAGTTCATTTTTGCTTCTAAGACAGGCAAATGTGAAGTGAATGAGTTATACATTGATACATAACAGATTATTGTGTGGGATTCAATTTGTACAATTATTTCTTTTTAAGCTTTATTAAATGTAATAATTAACATGACCAAGACTAGCCGCTTCACTTACAAATGTACATCAGAAGATGGCGCAATTGCTCTATCATATGGCTGAGATACGCAGTCACCTAGTTTTCGCAGGCAATCGAGAGCAAATCCAAATGCATAATTTCTTGTTTCAGCCTATGGACAAGAAAAAAATATTGTATTCTCGAAAACACATCTTTTACAGTCCATAAAGTTTTGGACACCATCCAACAGGTCCATTGCTTGTATCAACTACTACATTTACAAAGAGCAAGTCAACGTGTTAAATTCAATTCACGTTCAAGTTTAGTATTCTTGGCATATTGATGGTTAATATTATCGTGTGGTTTGATGTTGCAATACAAAAGTGTAAATTATTACGCCGTCATACATTTTTTTTTTCTTATGAATGGTTTATTAGGACGGATTTGCGGAACACTATACAACGAAAAAACACACTTAAGGTACTCTTTAACACACAAACACACAAGTATATAGTGTATATTATTTTGGCACAAATATAACCACAGATTGTACACGGTCTTAATAAACCACAGGTTCCATACCTCATATTCTCCAGCATGAGACGAAATTTCATGAACTTGAGATTTCAGCAAAGTATAATTTCAATTATAATCTACACTGGAGGTGGTGAAAGAAGAGTCGTACCACACTGTAAAGAGTTACAGTATTACAATTCCGATATCCGATGTATTTCTCTCCACTAGATATTTTAGTGAGCAGAAAATAATCTCAACAAACAAACTTATCTTTTGGCCCTCTTTGTCCTGAGTTGGTAATATGGCCATACACGAATTGCAGCCCAGAATTGACGCACCGCGTCACCAACAACCCTGTCCGATCCAAAGTGGTCACTTCAAAGCGGTAGCACTTCAAAGAAAAACAAATATTCGTTAAAACGTCCATAATTTCGTAGCTTTGAGTGTCTGTGGGCCATCGCTGTTTAAAATTGTCCAATTACATTCACACAGAGTAAAGCTAACTGTTGCTTTTTAATTTGTTGACGACTTTTTTCTCCTTTACCCGTCGGTTCTGGAACCAGATAGTAACCTGTCGTTCCGACAGGTTGGTCTGAGCGGATATCCGCCTGCGTTTGTCCTTGGTGATAAACTTGTTTGCGGCATACTCCCTTTCAAGCTCCTTCAGCTGCACCTTGGTGTATGGAACACGTTTCTTCCTCCCGCGGCGAAAAGAGCTACCGTCTGCCCCTCCGTGAGACACTGCCTCTGAAGATAAAAATGACAATAAAAGTATTCAAATATGTTTAAGGATAATAGTTGGATGTTTTGTTATATAGGCTACGCAACATGAATATACTGCTTTGACAGCTAGAAGAAATGTAGCCTATTAATACTGTGGAATTTTTGTTTGTTTCTTATTCTGACATTAGCCTCACCTGGTATAGACGACTTCCACACATTTCCTGTCTGTGGCTGCTCTTTGGTGCAGTAGACCTGCCCGTTCCAGCCACTAGTTGTGATAGCCCACGGTTGGTAACTCTCCATTGGTAATAAGGACTCATGCCGGGTCTCTGGAGGCCCGCTCATTGCCTGGACCACGGGCACATCCAGATAGCTGGGAACTGGCTGATACGGGCTCGAGGCGTAGCTCGAGTAGAAGGCAAACTCTTTGGCGCGCGAGGTGGTGTAATCTTCGCCTGTAGAAGCGGACGTGTCCATGTATTTTTCCCCGTAAGGTGAGGCAGAGGCGGGGGACTGGGCGCATGTCTTCACACCTCCACCGGCCCCGTGGTGGTGGGACATTCGGCAAGGATAGTATCCACCGCCACCGAAATACCCGTAGGAAATCGAAGCGCTGGCTGAACCCTGGACGACTGAGCAGGGGCTGCATTGCTTCCCAGGCTCACCCGCTCCAGCGGCAGCCACTTCGCTTGACGGATAAGCAGCGCTGGGAGCAAGAGAGGCAGGGTGAGCCATCAAATTCCTGCACGGGCTCGGCGAGAAGTTACCTCCCGTGAACCCTTCCATATTCTTGCCGGTGTCGTCCAAGCCGCCACCGTTATCATAGAGAAACATGACCGGGTCAATCCAGCGCGGGCGGAGAAGCAGTGACGTTGTCATAGCCCGTCGGACATTGAGACGTATGGCTCTTTTTTGAGAAGCCCCGAGACTGAAAAAGAGGAGATAGTCGATTCCGCGAGAGTCAAGCGACTCTGACGCACCCTGAGCATAACCAGAATCACGCCTGGATTGGCTCAAAACTGGTCATGTGATATGTAAACGAGGACGATAATCAGCTCAAGTGCTAACAATTAAACCGAGCACAAATCCAGTGATGTGAGATGACAATCTGTCAAAGGATTTCATCCATTTCAAGATGCTCTAAAAGGTGAAGGGATGCGTAAGTAAATAAACGGCAAATGAAGAATGCTGTGGTCCTTCATGAGATTTCATCTCTGTATCCACTTTACTGAAAGCCTAAAACAAATGTTGCATTAGTGTTTTGTTATTTAAAAATAGCCCTGGGCGCTGGGGTAAACACTGAACGAATATTGCGTAATTGTAAGCGAATAAGATCATTCCAGTTCATTTTTGCAAACATCCAAGTACGTTTGTGAGTCATTTGTGAGTTGCTGCCATTGTGCAGTCCTTGGTGGCCCTTCAATCAACTGAAAGATTAAGACTTCAGTAGACACATTGAAAATGTTTTTAAAAAAAATTGATTATTGCGCCTCGAGGTTAGCAGCTACATAGTCGTCAAAATAAAATGGAAAAAAAAATGTTACTCTCTAAATGACTGACTAATTTCTATACATCTTCAGACATTAGGCTGGCTTCCACTCAACAAAATTGTAAGCGTTGCGTGTCTTCTGATGCAATACAAGTGTGCTAAAGCAAGCCAGGTGTGCCCTTTAACGGTTAACAACGAAATCTACAGGTTATTTTCACGATACTTAGAAAATTGGTTGCAAGTGATGGCAGTTAAAGAAAAAGGTCCAATTTTTGAACGTGGCATGAAGTCCTGCTGCGGCGGCTTCCGTTTTGTTTACAAGATGCGGAGACAGAGAACACCCCCTGTATTCGTCTATGCATTTTACGTGCGGGGCTGACGCGTCTGCAGGCCAAGGTCAAGTTGAAAGTTGCCGTCTGGCCGCAACACTATGCCTGTTGGCCTATTCAGACTTTGATGGCTAGCCTAAAAGCTTACAAAGGAGAAGAGTCGAATGGTGAGAAATCTTTGGTGAATGAGATACGTCACAGAAGCCTTTTACTTTTACTGGCCCGCCACATTGTATCACAACTGTTAGCGAATCTGTGAAGAATGATTATACAATTTAACACGTTTTATCCTTCGATTTTGTGTTTTAACCAGTTGGATGTGGACTAGAATGCAGGCGTTTTGTTTTATTTATTTATTTATTTATTTTAAGAAACCCATGTATTTAAAGTTGAAAAGTGTCAAACTAAACAGTATTGTATGGGCGCCGTGTTTCCTGACTGCTCAAATGCAGGAACAAAAATCAACACACTCTCTATTTGGTTCTAATGTTGCATGAAAATTGTGATTTTTTTTTCTGCAGAAATTTCGAAAAATAACACTATGAGGTTGCAGTCGCTTATGTTAAATGTAATTCTACATATTTAAATATTGCTGATTCATAAAACAACACACTGTGAATTCGAAGTAGAAGGTTTCCAGGAGTAGTTTTGTTAAAGAAAGAAAGAAAGAAAGAAAGAAAGAAAAAGAAAAAGAAAGAAAGAAAGAATTTTTTTTCCTGATGTGTAAACTAAGCTACTTTTTCTTGTCTGGGTAGCTCGGACATTGGCTGTTTGCTGGTAGAATACTACACAATTGCGTGCATTTGAAACATTTCCTATGTGCTTTTTCGAAAACGATGTATGTAAGAACTATACACAAGAGACTATTAAGGTGGGCAATCAACTTATTTATTATAAAAATTAGATAATTTTAAAATATATTTTAATATAATTTTAATTTCTGATTATTCCACACGGCTAACTTTCTAAAAGTAATGAATTAGCATTAACAAATGTGATGACAATGCAGTGATGACAAAATTAAAAGTGAACGCATCTATTGTCTTTACCGGACAACGTTTGAACCACAACACCACCACAAGAGTCTGCAGAATACACATTCACTACCAAATATGCATTAGAAAATAAACTGGCAAAATAAAATTAAGCATTTTTTGTCTAGAGAAAAACACACGGGTTACATTATTGTTATCTTTTAAAAAAGAATATCGTACTAAGATTTCACGCTGTAGAGAACAGAAATTTTTGGTTTAACAAGAATTTTTAGAAATTAACTTAATACTGTGGGGTGCGCATAGCGCAATAGTGTTGTGATATATGGGCAACAAGGCTGTGTATGTTGGATAACAATAATGTGAGATACATGTGTGATTCTAAGTATAGACACTGAGAGAAGAGTAGGAGTAATAACACATTTCTTATATCACACAATGAAACTTACTCCCATGTTTTGGGATATTTCTTGTTTAGCCAACAACGTGTATTCAACAACATCGAATAGGTGATTTGCACTGCAAAACCAAAATATTTTAATATTTTAATATAATATATATATATATATATATATATATATATATATATATATATATATATATATATATATATATATTAACACGAATTCCACTTTTTTGCCTAAAGATCATATGCAATGAATATTTTTAAGTAGTATTTGTTAATAATAAATATTACAAAATAATACAAATAACCGCAAACAGCATATTTAGCGATAGTGAAGAATAATAAGGCCATGCGTTTATCCTCAACAGCAAAAAAATACAAATTGATAAGAGCCTAAATTAATTATAATATTTGGCTGTAGCTGCATGACGCATTGAATCAAACAAGGAAAGTAAAGTGCGTTTCATAGAAAGGAGAATTGGGCAACGAACATTATCGGTAGATTAACATTTCTTTTTCAGTGTATTAATATATAATGTCTAGTTAAAACATCAAAAAAAAAAAAAGTTAAATAATGGTTCAGTGACATGAGGTAAAAGATTTTATTTTTTTTTTCTGGATTAGAATATCTAAAGATGCTGCTTTTACTTTTACAAGCTGTATCTCAGTTGCTTTTTTGCCCATGTACAAATAATGGTGTATTTAACGAATACCTAAAACGAATTAATCAACGGTAACGATGCACAACAAATCATTTAAGCAAATGCAATATTTTATGTAATTTATGAATAAACTGAAAACTACAAATTTAAAATTCACAAATATGTTTTATTTATATTGTGCAATTTAAATCGCCTACAGTGACATTGGAAGAAACTGAGATTCTATGCATTTGCATGCAGAAAATCTTATTGAATAATGGCGGTTTAAAGATGAAACCTTAATGACTAATCCTAGTGAATTATATGTATGTATGTATATATATATATATATATATATATATATATATAAACAAAATTTCACAGTTTAATAGGCTACTCGTTCGTCGAGTTAACCGTTGTCTGTAAAGAAGCCCAAATTCAAGGAAGGCCTTAAAAATAATCTCTCAATTTTGATCAGCATGTTAAACAGACACTTCTGCGAAACTCATTCGATTCGTCTTGTATTTATCCACAATACATTCATAAAACACACAAAAATAAATAAATAAATAAATAGCGCTTGAGTTAAAGACAAATTCAAAGCATTTATTAAATGGAAAGTTAATAACATTAGGCGGTACAAAATATCTAAGACTGGATATTATGATAAATGGAAACTAAAGTGCGCGTTTTGATATTCGACTCTTGTAAGTTAGATAAGCGTCCTTTAGTTGGCCACTGGATCACTGCAGACGTTTGGTAGGTGTTCTTTTAACAGAATGTACCTTTTGTGCAATAGTTCTGCTGAAAGAGAATTAAATTACTAAACATTTCTGCTATCACTGGCCACATATTAAAAGAAAATCGCACTCTGAAACTTTTAAAATGGGGAGGTGGCGACGACATTCTGTGCTCGCCATGGTCAAGTTCAAGTTGGGCACAGCTGTTAAACCTCTAGCCCAAGTTTGGTAAGCACTATGGGCGGATCTGGAGCAGTCGACGCGCGACAAGGCCTAAAATTCCCCTCTGATCTGCGCTCACACCCGAATTACGGAAACCGCAACATTTTATGAGTCTATTATGTTATTTAATCCCAGTAAACCTGACAAGGAAAAAGATTTGTCGATAAGAAACCACAATAAACTAGAGATCAGGTTTAGTTATGTGATCGTCTTCTACAAAGAAAAGATCACCAAAATCAACCCTGTTAACCAAAGGAAACACTTACAAAAAGCATGTTGCCTGGTGGCCAGGGAGTCATGACACTGAAAGTGAAATAATTTGTCGTCTCTTCAACATTTTTCCGATAACAGTTTACATATGATGCTTGCCTGCTCCACTAAATGCATGACGTACTGATTAATGGGTCTACAGGTGATAGTACATCCGTTTCACACATGTAGCTGAAAGCGAATTCAAATGACAACATGGATATTGCTAAGTAAGCTTCGTGGGGAAAAAAAATATTTAGAATTGGGAATACACTAAAAAATAAAATGGTAAACGTACGTAAACTTGCTAAGATACTGTTTCTCATAGAGGTAACTTTGTGTTGAAATTTCTGTCGTTCGAGAAAAAGTATGAAAGCCAGTCGTAATTAAAGAACTAGAGTATCATTATTAGATAACTGAGGAGAATAGCCCTTGTAAAATGCCAGAATATTATCGAGTTTTTGTGGAATGAGCAACACACAGTGTGGGAGGAATATACTAAACGAATATATTCAAGCAGGTCTAGCCCAAAAACTCATCGATATAGCTTATTTGTCGGTTTAATTTAAAGACTTGACTGTACAAAAATGTACAGGATGCAGTAAATGTGCCTGCGCTTTCCAGGAGAGAATGACAAATATATGATTGTTTAAAGTTCAAGGACGCCTGAAAGGACCGCCCACAAAAAGGTTTATTGGCAATGTAGGAATGTACACAAAATAAGACAAGGAATGTGAATCAGGGTCCACGTTTGTGAGCCCAAACATACTGATTTAGTAAAAAATAAAATCAAATTGGCTTATGAACAATTTTACGCAATTAGGTTTGATTTGAAATCTATACATTTTATTCCTTACTGCATTACCTTAAAGATTGGACGGCACCTCTTACAAAGTAATACAAAACATACAGATGTATTAGCGCAGTATTAGCGAGAAAAACAAAACAAACAAATAAATAAATAAATAAATAAATAAAAAGTCTTGCATTAATACATAATCATCTTTTTTTTTGCAAGCTAAAAGGGTCCACGAAAAACCAAGAAACATGACAAAACAGCTAAACAAAAGTCCAGTTATTAAGGAATAAATCACATTATAAAGTTCTGCAATACCAAGAGTGCCAGTTAGTTTAAGTCCTGATGTTTCATTAACATCTAAGCCCCATCACACTGACACTCTGGACCAAAGCAATACTGTCAAACAAATGAGATTAAACAAATTACAACAAAAAAAGAAATTAAAAATATGGTCACCCATTGGAAAACACAACAACAAAGTAAAATACTATCTGGTCATAGAAAGTACATCAGTGAAAAAAAATAAAATGAAAGTCAGCTTTACAAAGTAAAGCCTCAAAAGCAGCCTCACTAGAAATGGACATGAAAACATGGAGGAAAGGTTATGCCCACACCTTGATCAATACAGAAGACACAGCTTCATTTTCTAACAAAATCAACAAAACATAGGGACACCCTGTGAATGTTTAAAAAGATACACTGCACATCTGACAGCCTTACAGTGAGAAACACAAGCACTGCTGTGTAATATTGTGTGTCTGCCTGCCATAAAATATGAAACAGTAAGTAGACTACTGAATCTGTCTCCATTATTCAACTTTATGCTCATTACAATACAATTATACTTTTTAAGTTTGCCCTTCTATAAGGAACTAATTCATATTTCATAGTTAAATTATTCTTTCTACCTATTTAGTTCACATTTATGCATTTTGGAAACCAGGAGAATAGAGTTGCTAGCGCTACACTAAATTGGGCTACAGAAAAGCTGCTGCAGTCTACTCTGCACTGTTACTCATTTAATTTTACATTTTGTGCACTACTCATATTTTATTTGTTAACATTACTTTTTATTTGCACCATCAGTTTACTTCAAATCTATTATTTTATGACATCTCACAGGTTCTCGTTAAAGGCAGCTATGCCTCAAATGTTCTTGGAATACAAATGTACGGTTTTTCCTTGTCAGTAAGAAACACCATAATCGACCATTGAGAGACAGCAGGAGAGCGAGAGCGAGAGAGCGAGAGAGAGAGAGAGAGAGAGCTCTTATTTTTTCAAACAGGCGAGGGCGCACGAGGACAGCTTTGATGATTGTGTCACAGCGGCCACACAAATAGAACGTCTGACGTCACTCTCCAACATGCGTGTCCCATCCACTCAAGGCTATGGTTATGTGTAGAAGCGCTTGTAAAACGTCCCCGGATTTCCCATACGCTAAACGAGAGGGGGAGAACATGGACGAAGGCTGATGAGAAATGAGAGGATGGTAGTGATGGGAGCATAGGCCTATAAGATAATAATCACCGTTTTCAACAAAGCCATTTAAACGAAAAAAAATAAAAAATAGGTTCAAAAAATAGGCCTACTCTACTTATTAACTCTTAACCTGGCTGCTTGCTCTCTGACCACTTGCTCTCTGCAGAAAGAAATACATAAGCATTTTAATTAGCCTAACTATTTTAATGAACGTAATTAAAATGAAATATTGTATTTTAATGAAAACATTTGGGCTTATTTTTGAAAAACGTCTCTTGTTTTTCATTGAGAGGGTGGTTAGCGTGCAATTAAGATAAAGAAGTCGAACTAATTACATCCCAGTAGGTTATGATCCTATTGCTGCCTTTGTGGTGCATCATCGGTGTTGTTAAATGCGGTTATAAGGAAAAGCCACACAGTTGTAGCGGGCTATATTACGCCACCAAAAACGATGAAAGCGATTTGGGTTGAGAAGTAATATCAAGTTAAAACCTCCCGAGGCTATATTCTTTAAAGCTATTGAACTTCATCACAGCTTGTTGTGAATTTTTACTGCCTGAACTCCGACATCAAAGCGGAGGAGGGAGCGGCCTCCTCCCTGAAAGCAAGCACTGCGCTGGGTTATCTTTGCATATGTTATAATATACCCGACAGGCTCGTCTCCTGGAGCCCGAAACTCATGGCCTTACCATCATTAAAGTGTTGGTTTTGTCAATGACCAAGACACAGAACAGGATTTTGAACTTTGTCCATTTCAGTCTGCTGCCATGCTTTCAACTATATGTAAGACATGAAGATAAAAGTAAATGTAAACATGTCTGAAATAAAACAAAACAAAGAGATCTAATAGACAATGTCAAATATATGTCTTTATAAAGAAAACACTTTGAAGAATATCATAAATTAGATTCTATAAGACAAAAACAACTCATTTGCATTTTGTAATGATGGCCAGGATTTGAAGATCAATATTTTATCTGTTCCTTCATTACTTTTATTGTGGTTCATTTTATATCGAAATGACTGAAATAAATATAGGATACTATTTCGAAATTAACGTGTTCTAATAATTGTGACTAGACTAATCATTTGAATCCTGGAAAGTTCAAATTGAAATATATTCCAGAAAATGAAACTGGACAGCTGCCTCCAGCCAGTAGGCGGTGAGGGTATATGCATTTTTGGCGCGGCTCAAACAAATCTAATTAAATGTCAAATAGCCTGTTATTCTTACTCTTGGTCACGGGGACCTGACCTTTTTGCACTTTACTTGACATCACTTTGGAAGATCGAGTTAGGGCGAGAGAAAGAGCGAAGGGAAGAGAGCGTGACTGAGATGGTGCGCTGAAAAAAGAAAGGATGGAACTTGTACACTTCAAATTACGCTGCTGGCGGAGAGACAGCCCTCCTCATCTTTGGAATATTCCCATTCAGTCTGACGTCTTCCAACGCGCACTGACTGTGTTGATCGGCGAAGAACATGTGCTAATATATTCCGAAAGGCTGCCATTATGACTCCTTCTTATCCAAGTGGGCTCAAGACAGGGAGATAATAGATAGGGTTTGACCATATCTGCGTTCTATCACATTATTCAAACCTTGACTGTCCTCGTTAATGGACATTAGGTTTTTTTTCAGCCATCGAAAAAGACCTTAACCATTTTTTCTTCTCTTATGTGAGAAGATTATTTAACCAAATTATCTGAGTTCAGTGAAGCAAAAATGATACTGACATTCTGGTTATTATTGGGTCTACCTTGAGTATGAGTATATCAGTTAAATAATCAAAGCAGCAGTGAAATAAAAAATGAAATTTCTAAGGGGAAAATACATGAATACTCAAACACTTGTATAACTCAATCAAAAAGTATAATTATCCTGTAACTTAAATGTGTAAAAAACATAATACCACATAAAACGTTAAAGTTGGTGCATCTTACATGCTTTAGTATTTAGCTGGTGATGTGCCGTTGGTGATGTTTTGTGTTATAGCCTTGAATTCACCTCTAGTCTCTGCTAGACTCTCCCGCTCTGTTTATTCACTCTAAATCGACGTGTGGCGTCACTGAGCCTTCTATTATGACGACTGCCCTATTAAGAATGACAGCGCGTGAGGAGAGAGAGGGCAATGGTGATCCCTCCCAGAGTTCGTGCAGCACTCTCGAGCGCTCCATCGCACAGCTTCTCATCTGCGTTTGCTGCTCCAAACTGTCTTACCAAGCTCTGGGAGATCTGGCACTCTGTACTCGTCTAACGGTTATGGACAGCGCTAAGGACATGCTGATGCGCACCGAGGGTGGTCAGGTTGGCACACTGTCTGCCAAAGCTGGCTCTAATTTGACAGAGGCTACTGGAGACCCCGTGCGCAAGCTACCGGACAAACCGATTAACCAGAACAGAATAAGCCCCGTGCCTTATTCGCAAAACCTAGTGGATGACGCGACAATAGGACAACGTAGCGCAAAATACGGAGATGTGACACTTGCTAGCAAGTCCTCCGCGCCGGACAGAGACCTGTCAGACATCCCTAACAAAGATGCCAGCAGCTCAGATGCGGAATCAGACCTCTATGAGGAAATAGATGTCAGTTGTACCCCAGAGAGCATGGATTACCCGAGTGGACAAGGTAAAAACTGCGGCTCATAGTAATTGTTTATTTGTATTTATTTATTTCTTCTTATTTTCTTCTCCTGTTTCTAAATTGAGTGAAATTATTGAGAATGCCAGCGACCATATTACCACGTTTAATCGATCTGCCGTGTAGCCCACTGCTCGTTCGATTGTCAGCTCCTGTTACTTTATTGCAAGCTTTTTGAATGAACGAGTCAATTACAAGGCCACCGTGTATCTGGGGTGTTGTCCAGGCTTTAACAAGTTGTCAAGTCATCTTACACCAATCTCCAACATCTCAATAACGGTGTTTTTTTTTTTTTTTTTTTTTTTTTGTGAAATTGCTGGCTGTATTATAAAAACAATGTTTAAGAGTGTCCATTCTAAATACGGTTGAATTTAACTTTAACATAATAATGTACTTTTAAATGCTTAGCTACGGGACTGTTCATACCTTTTTGTTTTCTTATTTAGAATTAAACGCATTATTTAGAGTAGCCTAAAGAAAAATAAAGTATATAGCTATTCTTAAGAATGCATAAATCAACAAAGGAATGATTCAAATAATTTTCCTCGGACGTTCACATTAGTTCAATTAAATGTATTATCAAAGCAAGTTATTTGCTTAGTCTATATTTTGGAAATAATCATAATATTTTCAGACATGTAAACGCAATGATTAATTAGCTTTTCTCTACTGGACACTGGTGGAGAAGAGCTAATAAAAACATGCAGTCTCAGTCTCTGAGCTTGTTACTTTTGCGCTAGCTATTATTTTAGCTATTTCTTCGAAATCTCAGTAAATATTAAATATATCGAAATATGTAGGCTATAAAACTATATAGGCTATATAATTCGCAAGCAATGCAGTATGAACGCTATAATGATATAGGCTATCGGTAGCAGTGACCTTGCAATGTATGTCCTAAAATGTTTATTTTCTGTAAGGACTGGCAATGGGCTCGCCGAACCACGGTAAAGAAGTCGGTATGGACAACAAGATGGGATCAGGCCCCGGTGCTCTCAACTATGGTTCTGACCAGATGCGAAGGTATAGAACAGCATTCACGAGGGAGCAGATAGCACGACTGGAGAAAGAGTTTTACCGGGAAAATTACGTGTCCAGGCCACGTAGGTGCGAGTTGGCAGCTGCCTTAAATTTACCGGAAACAACAATAAAGGTAATGCACTACGCCTCGGTTCTATTTTATGTTCATTTTTAGATATTTATTTTGATAAAGGTGGCCTGATAGATTACCATCGAGCTACTATGAGTGTAAACATAACCCTGCCAAGATTGCTCCATCAATCAATACGAGCACGCTCATTAAACGATAGAATTTTAAAAAGCTACAGTAAAACACAATTCTCTAAAATATACCTGACATCTTATTGTTTAATTATGGGACCATTTCTCTTGGTTTACTGCTTATCGAAATGGTCTAGTGCCTACATGCACTAGGCCTCAGCCATTACCATATTACCTTATGCCTACTTTGCTTTTGGTTACAGGTTTGGTTTCAGAACCGTCGCATGAAGGACAAGAGACAGCGGCTGGCTATGACTTGGCCGCATCCTGCCGACCCCGCCTTTTACACCTATATGATGAGCCATGCTGCAGCTACGGGCAGCCTGCCCTATCCGTTTCAATCTCACCTTCCTCTACCTTACTACTCTCCCCTCAGCGGTGTGACTGCAGGTTCAGCCTCTGCCACCGGGGGTCCATTCTCCAATCCTCTGCGCTCGCTGGACAGTTTTCGGGTGCTTTCGCATCCATACCCGCGTCCTGAGCTGCTGTGCGCCTTCAGACACCCATCACTGTACCCCAGCCCGGGTCATGGGCTTGGTTCCGGGGGAAGCCCATGCTCTTGCCTTGCCTGTCACGCTGCCAGTCAGTCAAACGGGCTCCCACACAGGTCCAACAACGCAGACTTCTCGTGTTCGCCCACGACCAGGACTGAGGCCTTCCTCACGTTCTCGCCAGCAGTCATCAGCAAATCATCTTCAGTGTCTTTGGACCAGAGGGAGGAAGTGCCACTAACCAGATAAGACGACAGCAGGAGGCTACAGTTTCTTCGGGTACTATCCGGATCAGCTTTGGGCACTTTGGCAGTATTTAACGAGATGTCAAATCGCATGAACTACTCAAAGCAGCTTGTACAACACAACAGCAATCTGCTTTAGTTAAGTTTCGAAACTGTGGATGTTTTCCAGTTAAGAAGCTATATGTTGTGCAGACGGAGTCTATTATACACTGTCAGGCCACGGACTTTTAAATAATCTTTGGAGAAATTAGATATTGATAACAGAAATATCATATTAACTTAAATACATTTTAACTAGGCTACACCCTATAAACAAAAATGTGACAGGAGACAAGGAAATGTATTTGTAAAAAATGACTGGAGGATAGCGCAAAATTCTATCATAATTTATACTCTTTCATACCCATACAAATTGACCCACATGCAGTTTCTTTCACATTAAAACGATGTTTTTCATCTAGCTTTTTAACAAGGGGATTAGGGGATTTGTTAACCGAGCACGGTTGGCTCATTATTCCTCCTCCACGAACACCCGGTCCCGGTAGCACACCGAAATGTGCAGATGCGAGGGAAATTAAGGAGTGATGTATTCGGAAGGGAGAAATTTTGAATGTTGAATTAATGATAATGCTGCACGCTCAGAGACTTGTCTGCCAAACCGGTAACAAGGCGCCAGGGGAGCGGATTAAGAAGCTCCATGCGAGGCTTGCTGGCTTGACGGGAGAACATGCGCTAGAGATCCATTGGACAATCACATACGGCAAATTGGGGCAAGCCAGAGATGCCTGTCTTACCCGCATACCGTCAGCTGAATACCCCCATCCCGTACCGTCTCTTCCTGGTCTTGCTGTTGGCTTCACCTTCACTCTGAGACACACAATACAATAAACATACAAGTAAAATGATGAATAAAGCATAAACGTCGCTAATATTTATGGACATCATCAGATGTGGCACTATTTATTGATTTATTGACCGCAATGTTTTTACATTTATGTATTTTGAGTTCAACTTGTTTTCTTTTTTTTTTTTAATGTACAGTTTACGTATTCCTACTCTGCTCAGTTAGGTTGATTTCAGGTTTTGGAAAATGCGCGAAAAATGGGTCAGTAGTGTTCTGATTAAATTGAATTTAATAAACTATTTCAAACAAAAAGTCTAGAGCGACTAATGTTCATTCTTGAAACGACAAGAAAATATACCGAAAAGATTTGACGCTATTAGTGATGAAACACTGTAAGCTATTTTCTCGATGTGTAGATTAATTAAATCTATTCACTATCTCTTCTATACATGTATCTTTCTAGGATTTCTAGAAGACAAACAAGTGGCAAATCAGTCTAATGCGAAGAATCTGAGAACGAAAATTAATAAAAGCCGACACGTAGGCTTCGACAATAAAAGTACGACAGAAGCAATCTTCAACATGACACCTTGTATTGCTTTAAATTTACAGTGCGTTGTCACCTTTATCTCTTATATGGCCTCTATTATTTTCTTCTGAAACACTGAAATGATCTAATAACTTGGACATAACTGGACCTCTTGATCTGAAAGAGCTGTTAAGTGGTCCCCGGGCACCCAGCAGAAGCTATATTCCGGCGCTGTTAATAGAAAGATTGGAATGAAATGTCTTGTGGAGATATTGGAATGCAAAAAGATCGATGACGCCTCCACCTCAGCAATCAACTCACATTAATTAGCTGGATTGTCCGCGTAATTGTGGCACCTGGAGCGGCAAATTGAAGCTTTCTGGACATAATAGAGAAGGTTGGATATTGTGTCTAACCATCACATGTCGAACCGCCAAAGCACAAACTAGAATATTAAAATGAGATCAAAACTGACTCCCACTTTCCAGCGAGCAGAATTACACAACGAAAAACAAGTTGACAACCTAAAACACATGACAATTTTCAGAATATAATTTATTGCAATTAGAGCTATTTGATATGGAAAAAACAACATAAAATATTAATAATCTTACTGTTTGTTTTCTCCCCCATTAACCGTACATATGCTATATTATGTCCAGTCACTTTTAACTATATCTATTAAGAAATGTTTGATTCATTAAAAAGAGGTGTTTTGATTTCTAATTGCTCTTTTCATCCTCTATTTTACAAATAAAATGTCAACAATTGCTAGTAATCGCTGCCCAAATAATTCACCTCCTCCCACACACACGAGCCCAAGCCAGAAGGTCCTGGTTGCGCACGTGATTGATGGCCTTATTAGAAGCAGTTCTTGTAAGTGTGACCAAGTTGATTAAAATGCATATGTTTGGAATAATATGCCATTTAAACCAGAGCAGTTAACTCAAAGACGGATTTATGTCTGGTCGTTACATTAAATTACCTACGGTGAAGTTATAAGAAATGGCCAACGACTAAATTGACAATTAATAATAAAAAAGAAAGAAAAATCTAAAAGCCATATGGGTTTGATAGTTCACCACCGTCTAATAAATTTAAGCTTTTTTCGATAGGCCTACCTAAATTGTGCCATTTTATGCGCGTATCCAACGTCAGTTTACCTGCACCAGTGAACATGTGGGTTAAAAATAAATCCATGTCAGTTCATTTAGTTTATTTTCAGTGCCTAGTAGCAGAATAATATTACTTTCATTCATCTTACTGATTAATCTGTTTTTTGATGTATCCTATGCGCGTTTAGGTTGCCCATCATCTAGAAATCCAAAAACATCTTTGTAACCATGATCATGTCACACACTAACAAAAACAGTGGTAAAGATCTGAATGGCTGTATTGTGGGAATGAGATTTGACATCTCGTTTCCTTTTTCTGGAGCGACAATGCTCCACAGGCTGGAGCGGTACCGCGCATCTGTCCATTAGAGCGCATCTCAAGGCGGCGACTGGTTAAAAGCCTGTTTACGTTCTAATTTACAGCAGGCAGAGCGAGGCGTGAATGGACCGCTCACTGCCTAATGATGATGAATGGGGAATTAATGCGCAAGTGTACGGGACAATCTGAGCCTTCATCTGGTTAAATAGGTATCCAATAGCATTAAGAAAGTAGAGGTCACATTAAATCAATCGGGTGTGTGAAAGTCATATTCCTCTGGCGTCTATCAGCGTTATTTACGGTGCACCGGAGAAAGTGACTCCAAGTTGAAGAAACAGAGTATAAGACAGGCCAACAAAGAAAATGCCCTTTGTAATTTATTCACGAGAGAACAAGCATGATAGGTACCGTTTTATTTGGTATAGAACTGATCAGATGTCTTATTAGCGTATGAGCATGTATTCATTTATAACATTTCTTTCAGCACAGTCTATTCTCTATTACACTGTTTAACAAAGCAGTCAACTTGGGCCTGGATAGGCTTCTAGTTTAGCGTTGCTTAGCAAATTAGGCTTCCTCCTCCCATGTATTACAGGTGAATAGAGAAGATTCAGTTTCCAAAGCAGTCTTGATCAGAGGCAACTCAAGAAACTGATATTAAATCAAACTTGCAACTTCTTATATAACTGAGAATATCTTCCAAAATGAACATTATTTTTCTCTAGCATGAGAATTTTAGCATGAATTATTTTTTTTCAAAATAATATAATTTAAACGTGTCTTTATTAAACAAATCTGCATAATACTGTAAGAAACGGGTTGATAGTTTTCCAAATCTTTTTTACTCTAGCCTTGAAATTAAATTTGTAATGTAAGCAAGATAATAGTAAAACTCCAAATACATTTTAGAAATATAAGCTTTCAGTACACTGCTGTCTATTCAGTTCTCTAAAGAACCTACTTGTATTTGAATCTGTTCTATTGGTACCAAACCAATCAATTACCTGCATAAGGTCACATCATTAGTCATTTCAGAGAACTCAAGCAAAACATTGTTATAAAAGCACAAGAGGCAGTAGAAGTTAAAAATTGTGATTATTAACATCTGAATATTAATCTAAACATGATTTTAAACAATAGTGTTCACTGCGGTGAGAAACATTTGTGAAATTTCATCTAATAATTTAGATTTAATTAAAATTTGGATTAGGTTATCGTTAATATCCCAAGCATTTCCTCAGCAAGCCTTAATAAAACTAGAGGTACATTATCATACTCCAAAATCAATCATGCTGTTATACATCAAAACAAATGAATGAAAAATACTTTGCTTTTGCTCGACAAGGGAATGTAATTGGATTTTCTCTAAAGCATACATTGACCTACTGAGAAAACCATGCTGCTGAGGTGGGTTCTTTAACCAGAAGAATTAACATAATCACATAAACACATGCTAAATCCTGCTCTGGAGATCTACCTTCCTGCAAAATGTAGATCCAATCCCTACTGAGCACCCAAATGATCATTTAAAACAGTGGGTTTATATATTAGTAGAGGCTCAAAGACCTAAATGGGCCAGACAGGCGGATATATCCAAAATGTCCATTGCCTGGGTACTCCAGAATTAGACTTGAAAACCTTTATCTTACAGCATCCTTAAATGAAAACCAGAATCATGCAGGTACACAAAAATTATGTTGTAGATTCTCCATGAAAGAGAACCAAATGAGAAATGACTCCAGATACATGATATCCACCAAAATCTAACTGATTGTCAGACTTTCAGCATAACTGTCATCAATGAGCAATATTTTTAAGGCTAAACACTAAATGGAAATTTTCATTTATTTGCAGAAGGATACTGTAAAACCCAAACACTGTTACACTGCTGTATGTGTTTTGGGGATCTTTAGAGTTTAGAGTAAAATCATATTCGCGTCAGGTATACACAGACAAATTATATATTCAGCGCTGTATTGTTCAGTGTTTTGTTTGCGGCCATCAACGCACACTTAAGGATGTATGGTCAATTTCACCGCAGAGAGCCATAAATAATTTCTAGCTATAACCCCCCCCGGTAGAGTTATTCTCCTCTCTCTCTATAATTCTATCTCTCTTTCTGTCTTGTTCTATATAGATCTACTGTGGCCCTCTTCAGTAGCTGCAGCAGTAATAGTAGCTCTGTCCAGCTCTTCATTGCCTATACTGATGGATTCACATATCAGAAGAGTGGCCGGTCGATGCCCCCACATTCTTCATTTACCAGTGGGAGAGAGAGGAGAGAGAGAGAGGCCAAGCAATGTGTTTAACCTGGTCAATGCTCAGAGCTGAAATGCAGCCAGTATCTCCTGCTGGTTAGGGTGCAACATGGACCATAGAGTCATTGCTTAGGAAGTTGTTATTAAAATCCACAAAAACGAATTATGAGCATGCCTTAACAATTTTGTCTCAGGAGGTAGAAGATACCAATTTGGTGCTTCCTCTGTGTCAGCTTACATGCTTTTCTGAATGTACTTCTGAATCCAGAGGTATACCTGAGTGATCAGAGAAAACATTCTATGATTATCAAATGCCAAAGATAGATAGTGGATGGAATCCAAATTGGAATAATTATGCAATTTTTTAAAACATTTATGCATTATGCAGACTGTTATTTAAGGTGCTTCACATTGCATTTAATGTATACATTTCTTTTTTGTTATTATACTTATTTATTTGCGCTATACTCTATGGTTCAAAGATTATAATGCCACTATGCCAGTCTAAACAATACAGGTTAGTCTCTAAATCTCACACTATATCTTAACTAATGATGAGCCTAGGATTTTTAGACATGTTCCACTCACTTAATTAAGAAGGGATAACCTTTTTGTGTTGACTATTAGTTTATCATTTGGCTCTACACCCTATTACAAGTAACAGACTGAAACAAATTGAGATTTGTGTAAAATGGCTACACAAGCCATAGCAATACTTCAATCTTGATTTTTATAAGAAAACACGTACACACGTACAATTTTTTTAAATTCACCTTGGTGACTGCTGTGTTGAGGAAATCTGCTTTTAGTCCAAATACACTTCACACGGGGAATGTGATTAAGATCCTTTAAAGGGGACCTATTATGCAAAAATCACTTTTATAAGGTGTTTGAACACAGTTGTGTGGCTGCAGTGTGTGAAAACAACCAGCCTATAATGTTAAAAATCCACCAACTAATTTTTTTATAAAACCAATAAATCATGAACAGTCTCTCCAAACGAGCTGTTTCAGATTCTCCCTCTGTTCACGTCACTGAGGGGAAAAAGTCCCGCTCATTTGTGACGCTCTCTGCCCTATTAGCATAAACACAGCCCTGAGTGAGAAGCTGCAGTCCGCCATTACTGGAGATATACACAATGTCAGCGCCAAAGAGGCTTACAAGTGTTGTGTTTTGGGATGCACTAATAAACATAGGAGTTGCCATAATCTCCCCCCATCTGAGCCGAGGACACTGTAGTTAAATTTCATTTTTGAAGGAAATATCCAAGAAAAAAATCGGTAACATCCGCTATATGTTTAGGAATCAATACCAACACTTCATGCGCAAATGTCAGCTCCAGACAAAGTAAGTATCACGCGTTTGTTTTCCAAATTGCCCTTCTGAAAGAGCTTCTTGGCACTCTGTAAGGCTAACTGCTAAAGCTATCATTGCCTCTGCCTGTTTTCACTGATGCTGCCTTCAAGTGCTACCAGAATGATCTTAAATAGGAATGTGGTAGTTAAAAGTTGCAAATGAAAGCAATGGGAGTTGATCACTTGAAGTTGTTGAGCTCATAATCAGAAGTGGGACTTATAAAGTTTGTGATAGCATGAGACCAGCTATGTTGTTATTTTTATCCCACCGTGCTCCCCGTCTGTGTAATTCATAAACGTGAATTTATTATTAACAGTATAATCAGATGACAGACTTTGAAACAGAGTATGTTTTCTGTAAATATAACAGGCTTGTACTAATAGTGGAATGTTTATTTGCAAAGGCTAGCACTGCTAATGCCAGAGCTTGAGCTCTTGAAGCTCCGCCCTCTTCTCCAGGAGCAACAGCTCATTTGCATTTAAAGCAACATACTCAAAATCAACGCGTTTTGTCTCATACCCTAAAAGTGGCAATTTTAACAAGCTCTAAAAAATTATCTGTGGGGTATTCTGAGCTAAAGTTTCACATATACACTCATATACATCAGAGACTTATTTTACATCTTGTAAAAAGGGGCATAATAGGTCCCCTTTAAAACTGTTATTTGGATAAATTGGACTTGTAAGAGCACACTGGTTAAGTCATTAATAATTATGAAGGCAGAAATAGTAAAATGTTTCCATTAAAAACAAACCATTTTTATTTGAGGCTCTATCTAAGGACATATTTAAAACAACCACGAAAATCATTTGGTGCCATCAACAATATAAAATCAATAGTCAAGGTCATGGTTGTCTGTTTTTTTCAGATAGTTGATTATGTCTCTGCACTGGCCTACTAACGCAAATAAATTACATTGTGTGACCCTGAATTACTATTGCAACAATAGTACATTTCAAATCAAATCCATCTGACTTGAGACAAACCGGTCTTGAATTCTCTTTTCAATATGTAATTTACCAATTTATAAATTATAATCAGATTTTTATTAGGTATTGTTTCTAAACTATCTATTGTTGTATTGCAAACTTGACAATTCAGTTTATTATATTATTATATTTTATTCATAAAATTACTTCTATCTGTTAAATTCTCCATTATGGGTTTGGAAAGATTACACTGACAACAACTGCATTGTAATCCCAAAATGAGTACATGTATACGTATATTTTAATTGATTGAGTTTACATTAATGTACACTGATAAGTGCCAATAATTCAATTTATTTTCTATTTTCTCATGCAGCTGTAAGAGTCAAGCTCAGCTCAGTGTGCCCAAATCATGCAATATTGTTTAAAATAATTTAATAAGCACTTTGTTTTATGGGAGTGAGTTATTGTTTTATGATGACTCAGGGAGCCAATGGCTTTGCAGTGCTCTCCAGCTCTCTCCACACCTCGTTTTATTTTACAGCACTACGCTTTATTACTCGACAACCATGCCGTCAAGCTGCACGGCAACCACGCCAAACCCTGAGTTTTCCCATCATTTCTCAGTCTTTTATCAGAGAAGAAATCTATAACATTATGAAATATCAAAACAACTTAAGAATATCAACATATACGTTACAAATATGTACAGTTCAAGAATGTTCTCAAACACAAATCCTGACAGCATTTATACTCAACTGACAATTGCTAATTAAGCGAAATATTCCACCTAAACTTTTAGAAAGGATGATGAGAGGTGAATGTTGCTGGTGAATGTTATACAAGTAGAGAAGTGTATACGCAAGTACTGTATGCGTGTGATGTGTAGCCCTGGGAACAAGTGATGTGTTTTCATTACAGCTCTCTGGCCCTTTTACTTGTGTCCGATATGCTCCAACCCCCAACCCCCAGAAGGCAACAGGACAAGACGCACACTGACAGGAGAATCATTGGCGCATGACAGGGGTGTCCTGGTTTTCCCCCTCTACACGCTAGCTGCTGTTAAAGATTCAAGACATGAGCTATGTGCAGTAGCTAAGCTGCTTGCTCAAGCTTTCATTAGACTGTATTAAAGGAATAGTTCACACCAAAATGAAAATTTTGTCATCATTTACACGTCATTCCAAACCTGTAGGAGTTTCTTTCTTATGTTGAACATAAAAGAAGATATTCTGAAGAATGCTGGTAATCAAACAGTTGATGGTCCCCACTGACTTCCATAGGGTTTCTTTGCCTACTATGGAAGTCAATGGGGACCAACAACTGTTTGGTTTTCAAAATATCTTCTTTTGAGTTCAACATAAGAAAGAAACTCATACAGGTTTGGAACGACATGAGGGTGAGTAAATGATGACAAATTTTTCATTCAAGCTATACTTGATGTTCTCTTTGTTCTCATCACCATATTCAGATTGGACTAAGCAAGACTTTAACAGATTTAAGCAAGCACCATGACATTTTCACATGGATAGCATTAAGTCACATAGAAAACATAAGAGAAATGAAGCATTACTATAAGAATTCCAGGGTTATGCACAATTCAGAACTGAAATAATGAAGTTTGAATTCAAAATGGAATCTGACTGATTGTAATTCAATAAAATTCAACACAGGTAATGCATTCTAATGCACACTGGTCCAAAAAGTTAATTATATAAACTATAAAATACGAATTTCTATAGGTGGCATCTCAAATATTTAAATACTTTTTAAACTGTTTTCAAAAATTTCAATCAAGACTTACAAAGTCTGTCTTAACAGTGTTTGTTTTTCTATTTAAAAATAACAGTATTTTGTTCACATTTGATTCATTTTAATTCTACTTATTAATTTGTGTTTGCAAGAAAATTTAGGAATTCAGCAGCATTCTTTCAAAAGCAGCATGACAATAACTTTTATTGTTATTGTTACCCTGTTTTAATAAATGACTTACTGAATCATTCATATCAAACGATTCGTTCAAAACGGCTGATTCAATAGAAACGAAACAAGTGAGACCGTTGAATCACTGGCTCACTCGATTCGTTCAAAAACTGATTCATTCACGGAATGAAACACCGTGTTGCTATGCACTGTTGTATAAATCTAATAGCACATTTGTGCTTGCGGCCTCGCGCACATGTGCTGATATACAGAAAAGTACATTGCTTGTGCAATGAATATAAAAACGTAACTCATACATGGGTATTTTTGTTTCATTGCTGGAATTATAAGGACATTCTAACTGTATTCTAATGGGCTTCATCGCGCAGTGAATGCTTTTGGACTCTCAAGATGTGTTTTTTTTTTTCTTCTTTTTTTTGAATTGAATAATGTCAGCTCTCCTACAGTCACACATACATTAGTTTAAGTTCTAATCAAGGAAAAATCATACCTTCTGTTGTCTTTTTTTTTTTTTTTTAAAGAACTTCCATGCGCGAAAAATGACGAAATTGCTTCTGCTTGTGCGCAGTTTGTTACAGTACCAAGTTCTGATTGGCCAATCTCCGTTATATAGTTCGTAAATGATCAGAGAATTTTAACATTTCATGTGCATGATAAGTTTTACGTAATATACAAAATTAACAAACCAAAGGGGATGGAAAGGGGGGATGGTGGTTTTACAGAGGGGATGCTTTTTGTCATTTTTTTCGACCAGGGGGATGCCATCCCCCCGCATGCCCCCTCAATTCGAGCCCTATGTATGTTATTCCAGTGACACTTTGAAAGAATATTAACTCTAAATGATCTTTGATCACTGACTGAAAGAGTCAAACACAGAAAATTAGTCTAGTAAAAACAAAAAAAGGCCTCTGACTCTAGTATGTGTTACGCAACTTAGGCTCCAATGGAATAATAATAGATTTTTGAAAAGGGGAAGAATAGGAAAGAAGGGATGAAAGAACAAGGGATGGAAGCGGAGGGTGGATCTGAGTTTCCATCTTTAATGGACAACTTTAAAGATAACTCACTGTTTGTGTTTGAGCCACTCACTTTGAGTGTGGGAGTCAAGAACATTAAATCCACCCCCCACCCCACACTCACACACACACACACACACACACACACACACACACACACACACACACACTGGCGTCTCTGTGTTGTGACTCATTCAAAGGAAATGCAAGGCTTTAAGCTCGGCCAGATAAAGTATGTTAAAGATAGAAGGGCTCTGAGTATAACCTGTATGTGTGTTTGGTTTTTATGGTGATGTTCTGTTTGTGCTAGTTGTCTGTAGTTAAGCTGAATAAGCTCTTAACTCTGAACAGGTTAATGGAACTTTTATGAGTCTCTCTTACAATCAGTTGACCTCTTGAGTTTCTCTGTCTATTTTACTCTCTCTCTCTCTATTCTGTCTCTCTTTTGCCTACTGGAAAATGTTGTTTCACGAACTGCAAGATCATCCCCTTTTCAAATAATACATCCAGGGTCAGTTTTACAGACAAGTAGACAAACCACATACCGCAAGCAGATTTACAGTTCCCTTACATGCACAAAATTCATAAATGGCAGCAAGAAACACTTTAAACAATAAGGTATATTGGTATTAATGGCTGACCTCCACTTTGATGGATTTCGCAGATTTTGAAAGTGTCAACTGCATCAGATTTTTCAGCGACAGCTGAAAAAAACTACTGAATATGAGCTCCCATCACTCTTTCTCTTACCAGTTCATTCTATTCTCATTCCCTGTTCTCTGAATACCCTGTCCAATAATCACACACATACACTCATACACACTGTCTGGGTGATAAAGGTGGGTGAGAGATAGCCCTGTAAAAGTCTTATCTCATCACAGTCACTTTTATTCATGTCCATCAACAGAGTGTCAATAGTAATCATGGACCAATCAGAAACAGTGTGATGGAGCACCAAACATGAAAGGACACACACACACACACACACACACACACATACACACACACACACACATTCAAGTTAAATCACAAATTCAAAGAACACATTCTCTGGACAACATTAATATTAAAATTCTGGTCATGCATTTGAAATGATATTTGAATGTAATAAGCCTAAAATGAAAACTTAACATGAAAACTTTACTCTCACTTCATAAAAACAATCAATATGGGCTGCCCTATAGGTTGTGTGTCTTCCTCTCCTCCTCCTTCTCATTCTCATTTCCCTCGCTTCCTTCTTTTCTCCTCTCCTCTTGCAATTTATGCTCACTGATAAGTAGTAACTCCTGCACAGTAGAAATGATGATGATGATGATGTGAAATAAAATACAGCTATGCTGCCTCCCTTCTCTCTATGCTGCAGACTAGACATGACTCTTAAAAGATAATAATCAATATTGATTTTAAGTGAGTGAGAGGGAGTGAAAAGGGGAATAATAGAGGAGAGAGATGGAGAAGGAATGGATGCATGGGAATGTAGAGGGACAAAAGTGCATGTTGGGGTGGTAAAAGGCAGGAGGGGGGAGAGAAAGAGAGAGATGGGTGAATGGACTCCTCTCCATCTGAAGCTTGACAGAATCAATGAGCTTTAGAGGATAGATAGAGCCTCAAGGTGCTCCACTAAACGGGAAAGCGTGTGTGTGTATCAGCGTTGCCATGTCTGCTTACAATATGCCATTTTGGGCTTAAAATCATAACCGCTATAGCACATAAAACCTATGCTGTAGGATCAAAGCAGAAATACAAAAAAAAAAAAAAAAAAAAACTTATGTTAGTGCGCACACACATAATGCTAATCCATATTTTAGCTAAGTTTATGCATGTTTGTGTGTGTGTTCGTGTGTGTGAAAATATGAAATCAAGTTTTAAAAAACTTGCGTTCACTTAGAAAATGTAGCTTTTTCTTTCACACGTTGCAAGATTTTGCAAGATCTGGCAACATTGGAGTATAATATGGTAAAAGGCTTTTACACTAAAAAAGATTTAGAACTTCAGATTTGCAACTATGTCAGTGATCACAGGAAATATTTCTGTGAACTTTATATAAATGAACAGTAACACAATGCACTGATTACCAATGGGAGTGCAGACAGTGATTCAATGACTGATACAAATGGATACAGCAGCAGCATACTCACTGAATGTGGGTTTACTGACAAGTTCAATAAACTTGGCATTGCCCCAGTCCTTCCATAACAACCTTTTCACAAAGCCTGCTTTCTCAGTCCACCTTGAAAGAACCTGCTCAATCTGTTAAAATGAAACTGATATGATCAAGGAGCGTTTAAAAATAAAACTTAAGGCACTCTTTGCTAACCTTATGGAAGAGCTGCATGTGTTCAGTACTCAAAAGCAGTACCGTGTTTGGCAGGCTTGTAACGCAACTTTCTAGAGTTCTTTGTCAGAGTAACTTAATCACTTAAACTCCAGCTGGCCGATAGTATGTTACTGGTGTAGTAAAGAGAGTCAATCCCACAGCCCACTTACCTTAGCACGATTGGGCGGAGCAGGTTTGTAAATATGTGCAGAAAGAAGTAGGATCGAATTATGAAATTTTGATTAAAAATTAGGCTACGAGGTCTAAATAAATAAATAAATAAAAATATATGCATGGATGAATCGTTCATAATAATATAATTAACATGTATTTTAAAAATTGATTTCCATTTAATGCTGACTTTAAACAGTATTTTTAATTAATTAATTTACACCAAAAAAATAATAATAATAAAGCGTTGTTGATCAGGGCGGCTATTTTTCTAATGTTCTGACAGTAACAAATACAGTCGCAAAAGATTTCGGAACGAGCGTTTATATTCAAACGAATAACTTTTTGAAAGGAGAGGACGTTTTCACTTATGAAATTACTGTTTATATAACAAACTTTTCATTTAAAAATATTAAATTAAAAACTTTTTTTTTGTGACACCATGCAATCAGAAAATGTCAAGTTGTCATATGTTGTAAATCTTAATTTATTTACACGATATTTTTTTGTTAATATTTTTGTGTTACTTTTAATATCATAATTTATTATTATAATGTCATAATTTATTATTATTATTTTTTTGGTGTAAATTAATTAATTAAAAATACTGTTTAAAGTCAGCATTAAATGGAAATCAATTTTTTTAAATACATGTTAATTATATTATTATGAACGATTCATCCATGCATATTTATTTATTTATTTATTTATTTAGACCTTGTAGCCTAATTTTTAATCAAAATTTCATAATTCGATCCTACTTCTTTCTGCACATATGCATATCTCCAAACATTTAGTCTACTTAAACCCTGCTCCTTAGACTGCAAGCTCATATTACAATATGCCTCCATCCAGTTTAAATGTTTCCCTCAGATGTATGCCACAATACAGAAGAAAATATCTTCCACTACTTTTGTTACATTGCAACTTTTATGGCAGGTTTGATTGCAATAAATTTTCTGGCTATTTGGGCATGTTGTGTCTTCAGTTCTCAGACACTTGATGACTAATTTTCTTTCACTATCTGGTCCATCTCAACCTAAAATAAGGCTCAATATGATAAGGGCTTTAAGGTCATGTATGAGAAAAATACATTCAGTCAAGTGTGTCCAATTGTTAAACTATTGTATCTACACTTCATGTGTTATGACTTGCAGATATAGAACTTTGCACCAGATATTACAAAAGAATACACAGAATTTCTTGTGTGTGTTAATGTAAACAGCTTTTTTCAGTATGAACTGTTAACTAATAATAACAAGAGTTAGGATTTGTGATTGGCTTTAAAATGTTTATGTACAAGGAAAAAGTTTTGAGGGTATTTGTGTATGCTGTGTGTGTTTAGAAAGGCACTGAGAGGGCACCCCCATGTCCATCTATTCTCTTTACCCTCTGACAGCCACACAGGAACCCACTGGCCTTTTCTATTCCAATCAAACCAATTCTATCTATATTTACTCCATCTGCCCAGCCCAATGCTCCACTGAGCTGTATGTGTGTGTAAGTGTGTGCAGCAGCTTTAATGGCACAGGGTCTCACTGATAGATGAAGATTTAGCTCAGTGGATAAGAGCGCCGGATTAGTGATGACATCGCGACTACGCTATCCCATCATTCCCTGTCCAGCACCGTATCCCAGAAGCCCCCGGCCAGTTCCACCCCATCGAGAGGGCATGATGGAGTGATGAATGATTGGAGCTGTGGGAGAAGGGAGAGAAAACGAGGGAAAGAATACACTGTGGCCACCTTTGTCCTCCATAGCTCCGTTATTCGAAACACGCACACTTGCTACTGCTTTTGTACAGACGCAAACAAGCACACGCATACAGAGTTACCAGCATTTCATTGGCTATCTCTGCTAAAGAACAGTGGCTAATCCCTAGGTCTGTTATCCACAGGCTTCTCCCATCTCTAAATGAACCAATTATGGGTGTTTATGTGTTTGTGTTGCTGTGATGAGACTGAGTTGGCCGAGAACCACTGCAAAGCTGAACAGTTAATCAATGGTGCTTTAGTGCTAAATCGCTTTCTCTCTCTTGCACACATTTTTCTACACCAACTCCTTTTCTCAGTCTCTCTAACTCTTGCCTTCTTACCTCGTTCAATTAACAGAGGCATGGATGAACTGCCAAGTCAATTGACCATGAAGCAAACATCAAGTGCAGCAGCAGAGGTATTGGAAACAGTTGTTCTTTCATTACGACATGATGGCTTTAAGAGCTTTATCTCCATAATGTGAATTCCGCTGTTAAAGTGACATGCTTAGGTATATTGATTACATTGTTATATTGCCTAATTTATACAACTTGATTGCCCTCATTCATCCAACCCAATTAGCATTGCCAAACAAGCCCTGAAGCAGTGTTTAGAGGCTGTCAAATTAAATTTTGAAACATAAAGAGGAGAAAAATGAAGTAAAGTTGCCAGGAAGAAAAACTGAGGCCACTAGGGTACTACAACTGACACGACAATGTAAAATATGATCTGAAAAATGTGATATCATAGACTGAGAGCATTTTAGCATCAGATATGTTTGCCTCTGAAGGCCCAAGTACCAAAACTTGAAGGCCACAAGGTACACACAGGTGCACAAAACTCAAAAAATTGGATACTTCCACACAAAAGCACTGGGAAATGTTAATAAACCTGTGCTAAGATGAGTTGCACTTGGATTTGGCCGAGGACTACTGGCGAGCAGCACACTGCTGTTAGCCTAGCCTGTGCTAACATAAATAAATGTACAAGAAGCGCCCCGTGGGGTACAGTGTGCCATCAGCCTGTACACTACTGTCATCATTTACCAGGCCAATCGTCTTGGGATCCGGCTGGCGATGGATTCTGATCACCCCGGGAACCAGCATGTGATGGATTCTGATTGGGTCGATGATCACTCTTCCAATAAGAGTAATTAATATAATGAAGACCCTCCGAGCACGTGCAGGAGCGGGTGATGAATATCGGTGCCCGTTGCTCGTTACTCATACATGACATCATACAGAGAGAAAGCAAGACAGAGAGAGGGGAAAACATTCTCATAATGCACAAAACAAGCACAGGCGCAGAAGAAAAAATGCTCAGGAAAGGCACAACACATTTATAATACAGCAAATTAAAAGAAAGAAAACATCTTCCTGGAAATTTGAGCACCAGTATATGAAAGGGCATGAAAAAATGAGCGATTTTGTACTGTTTTGAAGATCCGTTTTGGCATATTGTAAAATGCTGTAGCTGCAGCTTTTAGCTTGTATCATTAGCTTAAAAATTATATTATACTATATTATATTATTTCATTTTATTATTCTATTACATTGCACACACACTTCTTTAGAGATACCACCGCTGTGTTTCCAAACACAAGACGCACCGGGTAGCACCAAGTGATGCAGTGTCTGAAATTACAGATTGCTCTTTCAAGACACTGGAAATGAATCAAGGGCCCTTGATTCACTAGCCTGAACACCCCTCCCCACCTCCTACCCCTAGGGCACTAAGGCATGCATCTCTCTCTCTCTCTGTGTAAAAGCCGCAGTTCTAGTTATTAGAGTATGATAATGAACACAGTGGAATGAACTGAGGGCTCACCACAGAGGAATCTAAATGAGTCTACATACATATACACTCATTGGGGAAAGGGCAATTAGTGTAGGCCTTTCTACCTGACCCCCATAACACACACACATACACAAGAAGACAGAGAGGGACCTCCCACTGCACAATATGAGTACATATGCAGCTATGTCGTGGGATGTGACTAATTGGCTAATCTAGTGCCTCTCACACACTTAATCATCTTAAGCACTTTTAAAGGGCTGAGCAACAGGAACGTAATGAGAGAAAACCGCAGATTCCCAGTGGTGCACAATTGTCTCATCCTCTTTCGTTCGGCTCTCTCTCTATTTTTCATCCGTTTTTTTCAACCATTAATCAGCAATTCCTAAATGCAATTGTTAATCCGCAGTTGTTTCCCATCTGTACATTTCTGACAGGATTGCTGTGGAATACTTTTTAAGTAGTCTACATTCTTTAAAGGGTATCCAAGCTCTGTTATCGTTATTGTAAAGGGGACTCTATATTAGTTCTTGACTGAGCAGGTGAGATACAGGAATACATTTTCCACAATCAGCCACAATCAAAACTAATATGCATTAATACAGTATTAATAAATTATTAATAAACTATACTTTTTATTTTATTTTGAATTAAAAAAAATACGTAAAAAACCTACTAATTATTTTATGTAAGTTACAAATATTTACTTATATTTTTTTAATTAAGTAACACATTTACCACATTTTAAACTTGATGTACACATGGAGCAAAACATAAAACATTACATCAAACCATTACTGATTGCTTATAATTTTAAACCATTGATGATTCAAAAACTATTACAAGTAAATCTTGTTAGCCAGCTAGATAATGTTGTGACATATTTAGCCTAATTTGCAAAACAACAATGTTCAATCATTAATACATCACAGAAACTACACTGAAAAGTGTGCAAGATTAAAAAAAAGTAATATTTAGTGACAATGGCATACTAACCCAAAAGCACAAGTGACAGTTTCTCTCAACTACCCTGAAACTCACATAGTACTTTCAACTGTAAATTACATGTATAAACAGTTCAGAAGTTTGGGTTGGTAAGTTTATATTTTTTGAAAAAGGTCTCTTATGCTCACCAAAGCTGTATTTATTTTATGAAAACGACAGTAAAACTACTTTTGTGAAATATTTTAGCAATTTAAAATAACTTAATTTTTTATTTTTATTTTTTTACGTTTTCTATTTTAATAGATTTTATATAATTTTTGTAATTTATTCCTGTGATAGCAAAGCTGAATTTTCAGCAGCCATTACTCCAGACTTCAGTGTCACATGATCCTTCAGAAATCATTCTAATATGCTGATTTGGTGCTCATGAAACCATTATTATTATCATTGCTGAAAAAAGTTGTGTGGCTTAATATTTCTGTGGAAACTGTGATACATTTTTTTTTTTTCTGTATTCTTTGCTCAAGTTTAAAAACGGATTTAATTTAATCGAAATAAAAATCTTTTGTAGCATTAAGCATATTTTTACTGTCATTTTCAGTGCATCTTAATGCATCCTTGTTGAGAAAAAACATTATTTCTTAAAATAAATAAAATAAAAATTCTTACTGACCCCAAACTTTTAAACAGAAGTTTATATCAACAGATCTTTTATGTTTGCATGTCTAAAATGACTGGATGACATCTTGATTGGCTGGGTGGGTTGAGATACTTAAGATGTTATGACCTCTGCAGTGGATGTGAGACCAGGCTCGTCTAAAGAGTCTGCTTGTCCATGTGTGTGAACGCACAGACGTCAGTGTGGGCCGTTTTCACCGCTGCTCTCTTTACAGCTCCTTTCATGTCCTGTTAATGAAAAAACCACAGCACCCAGCATTCCCCTTGTAAACGAGGACAAATTAAAACTCAAATATGAATCACGCTCAAAAGTTGTAGATTTTCACCGAGGTCAGACTGGACAGCACATCGTCTGGGCGGCTAATGACATCCATTCATGGCACGTCTGTATGACTGCTGCTACTTCCCAAAGGCTTCATTCCCAGTTTGGTTTATATAAGTAAAACTTATAAAAACCTCTTGGCTATAAGATAAATGCAAGGGAGATGGTTCTGTTTGAAACTATCAGAGGATTTCTGATGAGTGTAGTTAATGTTTTTAAAGTAGATGACATAAAACCCACTACCTTTCGAAAGTTTGGGGTCAACAATTTTTGTCTGAAAGTAATTCTGAATTCTTTCTATTTAGAGAGAGCTTACTACTTAAAGAATCCTGAAGAAAAATGGATCAATTTTCATAAAAATATGAAGCAGCATAATAGTTTTCAACATTGATAATGTTTCTTGAGCAGCTACTCAGCATATTAGAATGATTTCTGAAGGATCATGCGACACTGAAGACTGAAGATTTTAAATTGTAACAATATTTCACAATATTACAGTTTTCATTGTATTTTTGGTGGATGAGATTTACCAACCCCAAACTTTTAATGGTAGTTTAATTACATCTTAATTTGTACAGAACGTCCCAACAACATGGACTAGATGTTTACTGATTACTGATAAGTTCAAAGAAATACGGTGTGGACTATGAACTCTGTGATCTATAATTAGATCTATTGCTCCTATAACGCTATGTAAACTAAATCAATACATCATCTTTTTAAAACGTTTAGTAGAACATTACTATTCACTAAAACTCACTATCTAGAACAGCTATAATGTCTGCATTTTCAGTTTAACACGCGCTTACCCAGCTACAGTCTTTAAGCTCCCAGTTAACAACCGACAGTCTCAGTTAAACAATTAGTGCACTTATAGTGTGTAGGATTGTCTGAGGCTACAGCCACATAACTGCACATCACGAGCATTGGTCATAAAATTAAGTCCTACAATTAAATGTTGAGGATAAGAGCGGTTTTAACGACCTCTGTGCTAGTTCAGACTGGGTTGGCCTGTCTGAGGCTGTCTACAGACACAAACAGCACTGCCGGAATAATAAAAACACACAAACGAAAGACCAAAAACACCATTAAAGAAAAGAGCCCACGGGTGATGCCTTGTTTTGTTGGCTGTCTGATTGTGATGATGGAAATAAGGGCATCATTTGTAGAGCATGAATGCGTGTGAGCATGTGGACAGAACAGTGGAAAAAAAATCAGGCAGACCGCAGACAGGACCAACATCAGGACAGGAAGTGAGAGGGCAGTGAAGGGACTAATTCATTTGAGCATTGAAACATTACTACAACCTTACTTCCCCTTTTATAAACATCATATGCTATAAGTAGTCATATTTCTTACATGTACAGCTGTAAATCTTTGATTTTCTTGTTATAGCTAAAGTATGCTTACCCTGAAGGTGATGTCATCAAGTTCCTTGTTCTTACCTAACCCAACCCAAACACACCGGCCCTTCAGTTAAACCGACATCAAACACAAACGCAGCCTTATTAAACATTCATATGAATTGGAGAAAGTTATAAATAGCATTACATCAGAGAGACAGCAAAAAAGTAATGTTTGAATGTTAAAATAGTATCAGATTAATTGGCAGAGACAAATATAAATAAGCCATTTGTAGGCTGATTTCCCTGAAAAACAACCTATAAATACTGCAGCTATCAAAACTTTGATCTTTTTATTTGAGCATCCCGACCAGCCTTACAAATGGGCGGGACTATCTTTTTCAAACCAATCGCAGATGTTGTTTAAAAACCACTATTATTTTTGAAAATCTGTTTGGTGATGCAGATATTATGCACTTTGCCTTAAAGAGATGACCGTTAATAATTCAATTAATGTCTTTATTGAGGACATAATATGAACAAGAACATTTCTGAATAGAAGACACCGTGATTTGTCTAGCACACAGATGGTGTTGGTCTCTTCTTAGTGTGAGTCTCAACAGGACCTCTATAAAGCAGAGACAATTAACACTGTTCATTTTCAATACAGCACCATTACAAGTATACACATGTACATACACACCAGGGCAACTTAAAGCCTTTTGTTTAGTGGAAAAGAAACAAAGAATGAGAGAAATTATGGTCAGAATCAAAAAAACACTAAAAAAGACAGAGACGTCAATGTATAAACTATTTAGTGTAAAACAGAGGTCAGTTTTAATGGAATAGTTCACCCAAAAAGAACATTTGCTGGAAATTTACCCTGAGGCCAAAATGTGGATGAGTTTGTGTTTTTATTGGAACAGATTTGGAAAAATGTAGCATGACATCACTTGCTAACCAATGGATCTACTGCAGTGAATGGGTGCCATCAGAATTAGCAGTCCAAACAGCTGATAAAAACATCACAATAAACCACAAATAATCCATACGACTCCAGTCGATCAGCTATTGACTCATGAAGTGAAAAGCTATGTGTTCACTGTTTAAATAAACAACTGTTGCTTCTGGCCAAAATACAAGTCTGTAATCCATAATAACGCTTCCTCCAATGAAAAAGTCTCTTATTGTCCTCTCACATCAAAATCCACCGACATATTTGTTTAGAACTGTGTTGGACTGTTTTTGCTTGTAAATAGTGTTTAACCTGTGCATATTTCTCTCTTGATTCAGATGAAACAACTTTTTCACTGGAGAAAGCAAAATTATGGATAGAGGACTCATATTTTAGCGGAGAGCAGTGGTTTGAAGTTAAAACCTCATAATGATGGATTTATTTCTTACAAACACACAGCTTTTCACTTCACAAGATATTAATCGATGGACTGGAGCCGTGTGGATTATTGTGATGTTTTTATCAGGTGTTTGAACTCTCATTCTGATGACACTCAGAGGATCCACTGGTGAATAAGTGATGTAATGCTAAATTACTCCAAATCAGTTTCAATGAAAAAACAAACTCATCTACATCTTGGATGGCCTGAGGAATAGTAAATTTTCAGCATTTTTTATTTCTGGTGAACTATTCTTTTAATGTAACTATTCCAAAAAAAAAAAGAGGACCTACTACTTCTTTGTAAAATCATTCACAGTTTTGATTCAGTTTAAGCAAAACTAAAACAGATGAGGTATGTCTTATGGATCCTTAAACATTTCTAGCAGCGTCTGATCAGGACCTAAAATCAATATTGGTTCAGAACTGGCTCAGAGGAGTACTGGCTCAAAGTGGAAAAGAATGACTGTAAACATTTGTAGGTAAATGTGTGATGTAAACAAGCTTGAGTAACAGTTTGAACTGATCATACAGAACCAGTTAAAAATGGCTCTGTGAAGTTTTGAATGTCAAAATCAGGCAACAACTTAAGACAGGCATCAGACTCTTAATGCTACACTCATTAGCTTCAACATACCTGTAACATCCCTTTCAAAATAGACACATGCATATCAATAAACCAGCCAGTCATAATGTCAGAGAGTCTCAACAGAGTCTCACACAGCTCCCTTGCACTGGACCTACTATACCCCCTCCTCTCGTAAAAACTGGAAGACGGAGGAAAAGTCTTTGTTAGAGTAGCCATGAGCACACATTGCACGGTAAATCTGGTGTGCCAAAGAACCAAGAGGAATTGGGGTCCGGGTACTGGTCGCTGTATTCTGAGCAAAACCAAGGTCCTGTGAACACAACATGTTTTTTTTTTTTTCAGTTTTGCCTTAAAATCATTTACACTTGGTGTAAATAAATAAATAAATATGATAAAAATAAAAAAGCTTCCACTTACTTTAGCCATTAGCTTTGTGCCAAAGCCTCCCTGGTAGTTATTTGCTGATGGCACTCCTTCCATTACACCTGGGACTGGGTTATACTTGTCACTGGACCAACATTGTCCTGAACTCATGTTCAAAATCTGCGCCAGCAGCTTTGGATCCAAACCCAGCCTGATCAAAAGAGAGAGAGAGAGAGAGACAGGTCAAAGGACAGAGGTCAGACAGAGCACTGACCTTTAAGCTCAGGACCAGATCATCCCTAAGTGGAAAGCGGGCCTGGATAATACAGTATTGATATTTAACAGGAGCTGCAGTTCATCATTTTCCACTCTCTCGCTTGTTGTCCCCCACACAAATGCAGGGGTAATAAAACTCTGACACAAGCAGCTGTCTTATTAACTCGCCCCCACCAATCTGTCCCCCTATAAGAGAAACCAGGGTGATTTTAGTCCTGCATTTAAAGTAGATCTGAGTGAAATGGGCTTTGCTGCTTTATAAACGATTGTGCATCCAAATAATACAGTATAATGGAACAAAACTGACAAGACAGCAAACACAACACAAAGATTGTGACATTTTCTGAAGAAAGCTGCTGCTGTGATAAGTGAATGGTTGCTAGGGTGTAGTTAGGTGCTTAAGTTTTTTAGTCAAGAGCTCACATTCAAATCTTCAAATGATATTTGGTAATAAACTGTGATATTTGCTGCCTCTTAAAAACAACAAAATTGTGAAAAAATAGTATTCATTTTGTACTGTAGAAAAAACTGCCATTTTCATACGCTTTTTAAAAACTTTGATATAATTTAAGAAAAGGTTTGATCTAATCAATCAATTAATCATTGTAATCAGTACAACTATCACTACAAATGTAATGTAGTAAAGCCATCAAGTAAAAAATAACAGCATGCTTTCTTTACAATTTGAAAATTATGAATATTTGAATATATTAAATACAAATGATAAAATTTGAATACATTATAAACCCTTTTGGGTCCCACTTTATATTAGGTGGCCTTAACTACTATGTGCTTACATCAAAAATAAGTACAATGTACTAATTGTGTTCATATTGTATTGCAAAACACTTCTGCTGCTATTGAGGTGGGATATGGGTAAGGTTAGGGACTGGTTTGGTGGTATGGGTAGGTTTAAGGATGGGTTAAGGTGTAAGGGATGGGTCAACAGTGTAATTATAAATGTAATTACAGAAATTAATTACAGATGTAATTACATGCAGGTATTTTTAAAATATAAGTACAATGTAAAATCATGTACACAATAAGTGCACTGTATCAAATGATTAATTTAAATGATTTTGAGCAGTTAAGGCCACCTAATATAAAGTGGGACCCACTTCTGAATATATTAATTTTACATAATTAGTAATATTTATTACATTACATAATTACATTAAATATGTTTTTGGGGAGTCAATCCACGTGACTTTTTTTAAATCTAAACTAGACTTGGCTTGTGAAAAAAGGTCAAACTATCTGAAAACACAAAACCTTTTCAAATAATAACAATAATAATAATAATAATAACAACAATAAGAAGTTTTTTTCTACTAAATAATCAGAAATTGTGCCAAACTACTTTCTCAAGAAAGTAGTCAAGAATTTCTTTCTTTTAATGAGGCACTTTTAGGCATAACATTTTTCACCACATCAAGACAGTTGTCTCATCTTAACATTTTTGACTTCATGCCCCCTAAATATTATCAAAATAAATGTTAAATATACTAAGAAACTAAAACAATGCTTAAACTAGAAAAACGTTTAAATGGCATTTTTATTTATAAATTGCATTTTCCCCATATATATTAGAATAAATGAATAGCTAGAATAAAATAGTCACATTACTGACACAAACATCACTAATTTAAAAAAAAAAAAGAAAAGTCAACCAGCGCTATTTGCTGAGAAAAAAAAAATAGGTGGCAGTTGACAAAAAGCCATTTTGAAACAAAAGGAAGATAAAGAGAAGAGGAGAAAAAGGAGGGCAATCTGAGGATGATGTGTAACTGGGCAAAGAGCTGCCATCTCTTGATTTAACAAGAACATAAATATGACCACATCAAGAGCGCCTCGACACACACGCGTGTGCGTGCGCACTCACGCCGGAGCGGCAGCGAGACAGTAAAGTGCGCTTTTTAGCTTTCTTATGTCTATTAAACTATGATGAGTGTTTAAGGGCAGTTATACAGTAACTCCACCTGTCTCTCATTCAGGGGGCCGCGCCTTCATATACACACTCACACGCACCAAGACTTTTATAAGTCTATGCAATAATTAAGAGACAAGGACAGACAGCTGTGCATAAAAAGTCTATTTCTTTCCACTTTCTATTATTCCATCCATCCGTCCCACACTGTCTGTTTTTACAGACTGTTTTGGAAAATTTAATCTTAATAATGTATGTGTTTGTGAGCGGCTCTGTCATTTGACAGTTGTTTTTGAGGGGTTTAATGTCTGTAAACAGCCCACTGACTGACCCCGTATCAATCTCCCATTCTCTCTCGCTCTCTCACTTTCCCCCTTTATGTCTGTGTCTCTTGGTCTCTTGGGGACAACCGGTGACATATGTTCAACATCGTCCCCTCCTTCCCCCAACTTACACACTCATACACACACACTCACACACACATGTTCTGGGTCAGTGACTGAAAAGGTTACCGCCTCAACTGCAACCTGGCTTCTCTGCTACAACACAAATCACTCTCTCGGCACAAAAAAATGAGTGTGTGTGTGTAGGGGAGGCGCCTTCACTGTTAAAATGCTAAACGTCATTTTGTATAGCACTCATTCTGCTCCTATGGATATTATCCAAACCATTTACACATCAAATTTACATGAAAGAGACACTTTCAAAGGATACTTGTGAAATTTGGCTGATGAAATCGAGTGTGAAATGTGTGCAGGTTAATACCATGGCAGCGAAGGAAAGGAAAACAGATGTGAGAGTCTAGTTAAACAGGATGAGTGAATTACATTTAAAGAAAAAGGAAAGGAGGAAATAAACTAGAGGTGTTTGATGTTTGATCACTGAATTAGAACAGGGGCCCATTTTGTTAAAAACTTATGTTTATACACTATGCTTCTTGTTCTCATTTCATCTTCATCAAACCCTGGTGCTCTCAAGATTATAAACACATAGTCTTATAAGCAAACACACAAAGGCCACAATTTTATTAATGTCTTTAAGAGGCAACAAACGAGTTTATTACCAAATGTCAATTATCTTTTTAAACATCTGTACACAGGCTGTGTGTGTGAGGGTGCTTGTGTAGTGGATGAACTTTCAAAGCCTCTCGATTGTGTGTATGTGGCATCATTAAAAAATATCGGGCTCATTCTCGGCTGTAGCTCCTGGTCTTAAAGAGTAGACAGCAGCATATGCATGCATAAGAGAAGATAGATGGAGAGAGAGAGAGAGAGAGGGAGAGAGAGAGAAAGCAGAGGGGAGACTTTGTGTTGTCTTTTGGGGACACTTCTTCTCCAAGCGAAACATCACGCATGACCAGAGATATCCAGCACTCGTTGGGAAGAAAATTAAGTAAAGGGCCTTTTTCTACAAAGACGGTACAATTTAGTGTCCCATTACTCTTTTAAAACAGATTTCTCGACAATCGCAATTTAATATTGAATTTATTGCTATAAACATTATTCATTTATTAACTAATTGTATCTACCAGGGAAGAAAAGTACTCTCATTTAATTTTATATAAAAAACTCAATTAATGGAGAATAAAACTACACACACACACATCTGTGTGTATATTTATAAGTACATATTTTTTTCTATTTACATTTTAGGCCCAATTTTGTACCCTATTCAAAGAAAGTCTTAAAAATGAAAGTAAGAACAGAAAGAACAAAAGATACTACAGGAAATACTGATAATTCTCTATAGTGAGAGATTGATTATTTCTCCCGAGCACCCCTTTGGTTTCTGGTTGAAAGAGAAAATCATAATATCTCCAAATAATTCAAACACAAATCTTCTTTACATTTTCTATGTGCAGTTTGCTGCATGAGAGGTACAGGCTGCAGTGCAGCATGGGAGATTTATGACAGCCAGGAACCCAAGGCATCTAAATGAGTCTGTATAAGTGCATATGAGTGTGCAGATGCCTACACGCTCCTTATATCCCTGAGAAGAGGGATGACATCGCTTCAAGCGTACTAGATTCTGAGACTGCATTCAAGTGAATATGAATACATATCTCATATGAATGAAGAATATGTTGATCTGTTGACTCCAACCTATTAAGCTGTATATGCAAGCAACACTGACAAGCAATACACTCTGATATAATGTTCCCCTCTTCTCACTATAACATATATTTTAAAAAAAAAATAAAAAAAAGAATAATAAGAAGAGAGAAGATATTGCCAACACATTTTAACAGGATGTTTTTTAAACACAATGAAATAAGAACTAACTCCTTTTAGCTTCGAACAAAACAGCATGATGATAAGTTACAACACACGCAATAGTGTCTGTCATCACTGTTGTCTAATGTTGTACAGTGAATGAGCCGAATAAATGAAACGAGGTTTGAAAGCTACAGCAGATAGCTTTTCAGATTTTCAGTGAAAGCAGTTAAAGCTACGGTACTGAAACAAAGCATTTCAGACAGAAGAATATATGTATTGTACATATGTTTAGAATATATGTATTTCTGTGCAAAAAACTTTACTAATAAGTGGAGTGAACCTTATTTTTACTTATTTTTTTCTTTAAATAATAAAAAAGTCATGGCATGACCCCTTTAACTTTACCTTACCCTTTAGTCTGTTTCTTACACAAAGCAATCGTGTTTCAGTTTGAAACTACAGCAGGCTACATATGAACTACTTTTTAATGCTTTTTTCTAATTTTTTGAGCTAGAGAGCACCCACATTCACACACACACACACATACATCTTCACCTAATTCCAAGGTTCATGGTCTCTGCTGTACCAATCATGCCAATTGCTAACAGCATGTTGTTGCAGATTTTCGCTGCCTGAAAAAGAAAATTGCAAAACATCAGTTCAGCCACAGAAGTAATTGAATTTAAAGACTTTGCAGTAACCTTTTATCGACAGTACATAAGGAATTTGTTATGCACCACATAGTGCTTAGAGTGTTCCTTAAATAGGTCATATCATAAATAATCAAATCTTTTTAGGATACTATGAATATACACTGTAGCTTTCAGAACTTAGTGGGTTAAAAATTAGCATATATGGTAATAAAGCTACAGCAGCTTGGGCATGACACAGATGAGCACATCAACACATGACATTTACATGTCAAAGACACCTGCTGTCACCTACTAGAGTCAAAGACACTTCAGAAACTTGACACAGGATAGATGCTTCTAACAGAGCATTCTGAAAAAACACACGATCTTGGGCATTTTAGAACATGGTATGATGGCAAAAAAATGTACCATGGTCATACCATGGTAGTCTTTAACCCTTTTACACAGAGCTTTGATCCCAGAAAATTGCCAGAGTGCTTTCTGTGTGAATGCAAACACATCCTGGGATAGATCCAGAGAAATAATCCCAGGATGGGGACCTAGTAATATTGCCAGGATCATTCCCGGAACGAGCCCTATGAACCAATGCCGTAAGGGGTGTGTCGTAGTGATGACGCACGTGTCATCACAACCAATGTTGGGGGGTAACGCATTACAAGTAATGCGAGTTATGTAATCAGATTACTTTTTAAAAGTAACTAGTAAAGTAACGGATTACTTTTAAATTAAGAAAATTAATAATAAAAAGAGTTACTTTTTCAAATAAGTTACGCAAGTTACTTTGTTTTCCTATTTATTCACTGACACCTTTCCTGTCCCTGTGTTGAGAGAAATTGGGAGTAAGTGCAGAGGCAGAGGCATTTTCTTCAGCCTGAGGCTTATTAATTTCACTCTTGGTGTGAAAGGGCCTTTACAGTCGCCAAAAATATAACTTTTGGGTTTTCTGTTATTAAAAATAAACAAGAAAGCCCAGCACAGGTGACAAAAAGTAATGCAAAAGTAACGTAATGCATTACTTTCCATAAAAAGTAACTAAGTAATGCAATTAGTTACTTTTTTATGGAGTAATGCAATACATTTACATTTAGTCATTTTGCAGACGCTTTTATCCAAAGCGACTTACAACTGGGGAATACATAAAGCGATTCATCTTAAAGATGCAAACATACAGAGGAAGTGCTCGTAATACCAAGTCTCAGTCATTGTTCAAATAAGTACAAGCTAGAAAGCTAGAAAGGGAAGGAATAAATAAAGAGAAAGACAAAGGTTTTTATTTATTTATTTTTTAATTTAGGATGAAGTCAAGTAGTGTCGAAAGAGATGAGTTTTCAGCTGTTGCTTGAAAATTGTCAGGGAATCAGCATTCCGGATAAGGGTGGAAAGATCATTCCACCAGCCAGGAGCGGTGAACGAGAATGTTCTGGAGAGTGATTTTGAGCCTCTCTGTGACGGTACCACGAGGCGTCGCTCACTAGCGGATCTCAGACTTCTGATGGGGGTGTAGATTCGTAATAGTGAGTGGAAGTAGGTGGGTGCTGAGCCTGTGGCTGTTCTATATGCAAGCATCAATGTCTTGAACTTGATGCGAGCTGCAACCGGTAGCCAGTGCAAGGAGATAAAGAGAGATGTAACATGGGCTCTTTTGGGCTCGTTGAAGACCAGTCGTGCCGCTGCATTCTGAATCATTTGTATAGGTTTGATTGTGCTTGATGGAAGGCCAGCCAGAAGAGCATTGCAATAGTCCAGCCTAGAAATGACAAGGGCCTGGACAAGAAGTTGTGCAGCATGCTCTGTTAGAAAGGGCCTGATCTTTTTGATGTTGTGTAATGCAAACCTGCAAGATCGAGCAGTCTTTGCAATGTGGTCTTTGAAGGTCAGCTGGTCATCAAAGATTACACCAAGATTTCTGACCGAAGTTGATGGGGTAATTGTAGAAGAACCCAGCTGGATGGTGAAATCATGCTGTAGAGTTGGAGTGGCAGGGAAGACAAGAAGCTCAGTCTTTGCAGTAATACAGTAATTATTGTTGTTCAGCGTGACAAAAATGACGCAATATTGATGTGCGCATGCCCAGTAAGCCCTGGTGGCCATAGCTGTATCCCTTCTAGCCCTAACCGATCTTTACAGAATGTGTGTGATCACACGCACAGATTTCGGAAAATTACTGGCAGCGTAAATGAACCAAAATCAAATGATTCCTGGAAAAATGATCTGTGTATTTTCCTGGAATTTCTGTGTGAAAGGGGCTTTTGAAGTAGCAGTGACGTCACCATCTCTTTACTACAATGTATAATTGATTGCAGGCTAAAGGACAATCATGTTTGTGTGTATTTACCTGTCCACTTCCCACTTGGCCACAGTACACTACATTTGCTCCCATACAGGTGAGCAGCTCCTGGGCAGCGTTAAATTCCTCCTCGACTCCGCCCACCATGAAGGTGAGTTTAGCCAGACTGGCTGCACCAACACCTGGACAGAACACAGTCATGACTTTAAAAATCACTGCAAATATGCTCAAAATCACTAAATGTCAATTTTCAGAGTGTATATTTGTAAGTGCTGTGGTGGTACCATTATAATGATGGCATCAAGATGGTTATGTCAAAGTACTAATATGACATCTATAACCATTGTAATGTATGGTATTTACATCTTACTTCAAAACTTTTCAAAGTATATTATGGCAAATGTCAACATGGTACAACAACAACAGCTACAACAAAACAAGATTCCTGGCATATTACATGTTCAAAGATCCAAAGTTTTTTTTTTGATGTGATCATCATTTCCGTTCTACAATTATTATACAGCTAAGTAGCATTATAAAGAATTAAATGTAACCTTCAAATTTAACTTAAGCAGGTCAGGATTTAGTCAACAGTGTGTGTGTGTGTGTGTGTGTGTGTGTGTGTGTGTGTGTGTGTGTGTGTGTTTTGGGGCAGAGGAGGGTATTAATAAGCTGTCTGGCACCAGCGGGACAACATTTGAGTGTTTGCCTTTAAAAGCCGATTGTCCAAATCATCCTTCACAACTCTCTGAGGACAAGGACCTATTGTCCTCCTCCCTACAAACACATACACTTGCGTACGACAGCTGTGCCTAAAGCGACACTCCTCCCCCTAAGTGAACACGCCCCCTGGGGTATGAGTGACAGCTCTAAGGGGTAATTAACTTTACACTTTATCATGTTCAATTAAGCGCCACGCCTTAAGAAGACCAAGCGTGGCCAATCACGTTAAAGCGTGCCATGTTCTACATGGGAGGGGTGCTTTTAATGCTGCTGACATAGATATGTGTGTCCGGGGATTTGCCCGATTAGAATGCAATTAAAGCAATAAAATTGGCCAGATTTTTTTTTAAGACTAAAACCTCATCTGCTGCACTGAAATCCCTAATTTCCACATAAATACACACACAAGCTCGATCCAATTTATCATTATACATTAGATACAATATGAGCTAGAAAAAAGGCATGTGCTTTGAGGTGAGTGGTGTGTTTGTGTGTGTGTGTCAACACTAATGAATAGGCTGTTTATACTGAGAAGCTAATAATGCTGAAGTTAATTATTAAAGACCAAGAGAAAAGAGCTGATGCAAGATCGATCGAGTGAAACAGAGATAAAGAAAGAGAGTGAGAGAGAGAGAAAGGAAAAGAGAGACTTTATGACTTCCCCTGTATTGATTTTAGCCGTACTTAACCGTCATCAATAATTCTCTCATTAGCTCAGCACGTCTGTCATTTCCCTTGCGCTACATAGAATCTTGAAGAATAAACGTGTGTGCTTGTGTTTTGTTTATCTATAAACAAGCATTAGTATGCAGTTTTACTTTAAAAATTTGCACACTTTTTAAATTAAACTGCTTTATCACATTTAATGAAGACATTACATTAGCATATTTACAATGCTAATAGTAATGCATGAAAAGTTAATGCAAGAGCAATATGAAAATGCAGACAGAGGCTAAAACATACTAAAAATACAAAAATCACACCAAAGGATGAACATAATTATGTGGCTTTGATTCTGATTGGTCAACTGCAGCATTATGAGGTCAATTGTTTTGTCCTATGAGCTATATGAATGTAATTGAAACTATGTATTTGTCTCAGGAAATTTCATATTGAGACTTATAATAAAATAATATCAGCTGAAATCTATGTTTAATTTGTTTACATTTAATTGAATTTGTGTATTTATTCAGTAATTTAATAAGAGATATATAAGCTGGTCATTATTTCAAAATAAACCGATGATCCCACACTTATCATTAGGCCTAATCTAATCTAGATCTAATCCATTTTTTTTGGTCAGAAATCTGTGAAATGGATTTAAAAAAGATAAAATGTGCTAAGCTGACCTGCGTAGCTCTTCTTAGTAGCTGAAAACCCAAATCAGGTTAGGCAAACTACTCAATAAACAAATACAAAATCAAATCTACATTAGATCAAAAGATTAAAAGAGAAGTCTATAACAGCAAATATATAATGAAGAAACCCACATGGACGTGAACTCTGACGGAGACGTACGCAGTTGTTTGTGGTGTCAGGTACCACAAACTCTCTTTCCAGCATCTTAAACACTCCAAAAAAGCCACTTAATGCTTTAAACGCTTTTTAAAACACCGAAACGTTCCATTAGTGGCAAAGTTACATTAAACTACATTTGTGGACATGAGCCTCTTTTCCCAGGCAAAGCGAGACGGTGGAGCTTAAACCATCTCATCGAGCATGTAGATCTCAGAGCCTTTATTGTGTGTAAATAAAAACCCCATGCAAACCTCTTGTCGTCTTTCTACAAGCCTCTAGAACTGCTGACAGTAATAAAGACTCTAAATGACAAAATCAGTTCTTTTTTCAGCCCTCCCCACCAGACGCATACACAAACACACTTGTCCTTTTTGCGATCTATCAGCTAGCCTCCTGAGCTGATCAATAACTTTCTTTTTGACTGTAAAAAGACCAGCATTGATCGCAAACAGACAATAGGGATTCAAAAGCGATTGTCTCTCTAAACGACTGCGCTGGCAGGGCATTAAAGAGATCTCGAGAGAACATTCTAGGAACCGTTCTTATTGTGTTTCCAATACCAGAAACACTGCTGTAAAAACATTAGGTAAACCTCGAATAAAATAGACACTATATCAGAGGATGTCAATGATTCATTCGGTTTACGATCAAAGCTATATTTGTCCATATTGGATAATCAGGCCAGTAAATGCATACAGTCCTCAAGCCACCAAAACTCCTTAAACTCAAGAGTTTTGATGAGCCAATTTAGTTTTTCTCATGCTGCACTGAACATTTATAGAAATCAACTAAAAATGAAAATTCTGTCATATTTTACTTGTCCTCATGCTTTTCCAAAACTGTATGACTGCCTTTCTTCTGTGGAACACAAAAGATGATATTTTGAAGATGTTTTTGTCCAATGAAAGTCAAATGGGTACAAAACAACACTGTACAGACCAAAAAAAACCAAAAAACAGTAACACATAGAGCTTCACAATTTGCGGGAAAATCTAACTGTGATATTTCTGATAAAAATGTATTACCATTTATTGTGATTTTAAGATTGTGATTTAAAGTGAGATTTAAAAAAACCCTTCCGGTTTGCTGTGCTTGTTTGCAGGGCTGCACAATTTGGCCAAAAATGTTGTGATTATATATCAATAAGACTATAAAATCAATAAATAAAAAAAAAAAATAAAACTTTATTATTATTACTACTGCTACTACAAAATAATAGAAAACAAAATAAGAAATATTACTGTTGTAACAGTGATTGTAATAATGTTAATAATAATTAATTTCACAGTACAACTGTAAAATTACATTAATAATAATAATAATAATAATATTTATGGCTTTAAATATTAGTATTGTATTTAAACCACAGAAAGGCCATATGCAAGTTTTCTTGACAACACCCAGTTTATAAGTGATTCTGATTACAAGTTTGAGAAGATTATTGGCACGAATGAAAAACTCAGAGAAGATGCAGAGGTGAAGTTTGCATGGAGAAGCATCTACTGGATTATGAGCTGCTGGCGTGTAAACAAACACAGGCATTTCACTGAAACACACTGCACATGTATTTACTTAATTCGCAACCTTTGCAATTAGAAAAAAATAAAAAATAAAAAAAATAAAAATCACACTATGCCAAAATCGCAATTTTGATTTTATTTAAATTAATTCATAAAGCCCTACTGACACATTTTTCAAAATATCTTCTTTTGTGTTTCACAGAAGAAAGAAAGACATACACGCTATGAGTGAGTAAATGATGGCAGAGATTTCATTTTTGGGTGAACTATCCCTTTAAGAAACTTTGGCTTTTGATGCAGTGGGAACGTTAGTTTAACAGGAGCAAACATATTTACTAGCTTCATGTGGCTAAACCTATAATTACAACCAAAAGGAGATATTTTCTCAGACAAATTAAAACACCAAGCAAACTTAATACACTGCTTTCTATGCATATATATAAAAAAACAGACACGAGAACTTCAAGCAGATTAATAGTTTCTACGCCAGCAGCCCTAATGTGGCCTACTGACAGGTTCACAGAGGCAAAAGATTTTACGAGCCACCACACACAAACAAACTCAAAACTTCACACGGTCACAAGACAGCCTTGCACATATTATCTTCATCATTCAGATAAGTAGGACTTTAATCGCCGCCAGCGTCACCCTCATCCTCGCCACGCGACCGCACGGTCCCTTTGAGTGTGGACAACAAGTGAAGAATGATCTGGAATCAATGATCCCCCAGGCTAGGAGCCATCAGTATATCGGCTCCTAAGCCCTCGGCTGATTAGCGGCTCTTCACACATGCACACATATTCCTCGAATAGCACCATCATCAGCATTTTAAAATTATCCATAATTGAGGACTTAAAAGCTGCTTAACAACACTCATCTTGTGGATGACGGGTACACACGTTTACACACAAACACACACATTTTTGGGAGCCACAGTGACTGTTTAAAGTGGGAGAGGGGGGTTTTGAATGACAGTTCCTCGACAGGGGGCATAAGTGCATACCAGATGACACCGGAAAATGATGGACAGCTTTTCATTCACTTCTTAGTGCAGCAATCATGTACACTTCAGACAGCATTAAAAGACAGGTCTTAAAATCTTAATCTGAAGTCTTAAAATTGCATAATATCTGATCATTCTTTCCTGCTCAGACTCAACATTATAAACACACACACACGCACACATGCACACAGTGCTATAAAAGTCCCGGTTAGACAGCTGCTATGGGTCTGTTTCCATCTGGAGTTCAGGACAGACACCGTCCACCCCCTTCACACATGTCTCCCAGTCCCTGGCCTTCCCAGCGAGGATCTTGTTATGCTAATTCCTCTGTCACTCACCTATCTATCAAGCAGTCTCTTCCTCCCCCTCCTGCTCCGGCCGACAGAGGGCAGAGATATTAATGAGCACGTTCACAGCGTCCAAAAACAGCACGGGGAAAGCTGATCTACATTAGGACATATCTGGGGTCCCACCTCTCCATGAGTCCATCCTCTCCATCTTGTTTCTCGTCAATTTAAAAGCCAGATTTTCTATTGTGAAGGGGCATCTGCTGTCCCATCAGGATAGCCAAGCTACAGTTATGAGGGAGAAATGTTAATGCTATCAGCTAACAATGTAACCGACTTTATTAACACTGCAGCTATGAACATGAATACTCTTATCAGATTCACATAAATTTAAAAATAAAAGAGGGGACAGGGTGTGCTATTTATGCTGAAACAGACAATACACCTATATAAAATTGGTTCAAAAGGCTCTCCACTAATATTGGCACCCTTGGTAAATATGAGCAAAGGTGGCTGTGAAAATAAATCTGCATTGTTTGTCCTTTTGATCTTTCATTCAAAAAATTCACAAAATTCTAACCTATCATTGAAGTAAAACAACTGAATGTGGGGGGAAAATCTCATTTTGAAATAAATGCTTTCTCTAGTTCATATTGGCCACAATTATTGGCACCCAATTATTGCAACGTCCTTTGAGTTTTCTCCTGTAATGCCTGAAGAGTTTGGAGAACACCTGATAAGAGATCAGAGACCATTCCTTCATGCAGAATCTCTCCAGATCCTTCAGATTCACAGCTCAATGTTGGTGCTTCTCCTCTTTAGTTTACCCCACTCATTTTCTATAGGGTTCAGGTCAGAGGACAGGGACAGCCATGGCAAAAGCTTCATTTTGTGCTCAGTGACCCATTTTTGTGTTGATTTTGATGTTTGTTTTGGATTATTGTCCTGATGGAAGATCCAACCATGGCCTATTATAGGATTTCTAACAGAGGCAGACAGGTTTAGATTTTTCATCTGTTTGTATTTGAGAGAATCCATAATGCCATGCATCTGAACAAGATGTCCGGGACCTCCGGCAGAAAAACAGGCCAACAACATTAAAGAAAGTATATTTAACCATGGGCATGGGGTACTTTTTAACCCTGTTACTTTGTACTAAACCTATCTGGTGGGTTTGCTGCCAAAAAGCTCATTTTTTAGATTCATCTGACCATAGAAGCCAGTGCTATTTGAAGTTCCAGTTGTGTCTGACAACTGAATATGCTGGAGTTTGTTTTTGGATGAGCGAGGACAATTTTTCTTGAAACCCTCCTGAAAAACATGTGGTGATGTAGGGGCTGTTTGATATTTTTTTAGGCTTTTCTGACCCCAAGACTCAACTAATCTCTGCAGTTCTCCAGCTGTGATCCTCGAAGAGTCTTTATCTTTGTAACATCTTTAGTTGATTGGAACCTCTTAATTATTGCCCTGATGGTGGAAATGTGGATTTTCAATGCTTTAGCTTTTGTCTTACAGCAACTTTCTATTTTGTGAAGCTCAACAATCTTGTTCTGCACATCAGAACTTTATTGTTTGGTTTTACTCCTTGTGATGGATGATTAAGGGAATTTGGCCTTTGTTTTCTTCATATTTATAATCCTTTGGAGCAGGAAGTCATAGCTGGACAATTTCATGCTCCTAGTCTCCCTGGTATGCTAAAAAAAATGGAAATATGAATGGAAATATACTTCAGAGATATTTTACTCATAAGAATTTCCAGGGGTGCCAATAATTGTGGCCAACATGGATTGGAGAAAAACATTTATTTTATCATGAGATTTTCTCCCCACTTTCGATTGTTTTACTTCAATGATAGGTTAGAATTTTGTGAATTTTTTTAATGAAAGATCAAAAGGATAAACAATGCAGATTTAATTTCACAGCCACCTTTGCTCAGATTTACCAAGGGTGCCAATATTAGTGGAGGGCACTGTATATGCAAATGCAAAAATAATAATCATAATAAAATAATACAGATATAAATCAGACAGACGCTGAGTTTACTACATATATTATATAAATCAGTTTATGTTTTATTGTTTGCATGGATTAGCAACTAATTTCCGAAATTATGTAATAAGAGAACATTTTGTCAATTGTTGTAAATGGTTGTGTTATTAAAAGTAAAATAAACGACAGCCCTTTTTAAAAGTAAAATAAACGACAGCCCTTTTCATCATTATATATACCCTAATAATTTGTAAAATTTACATAATATGTATGTAAATTTTCAGTATATTAATAAAATTGACACATATTACCTACAATAATCTTTTAGGCCTGAGACATCACTGCTATATATAAAAACATGAGAAAATGGGTGGAGAAAAAAAATCATATTTTACGATCAAAACTGGTCTGAGTAAAGCACGTGGTCACGTGAAGGACTTCACGTGGACACAGAAATACTTCACTTTAAACGCATTTTGAAAGGACCATCTGAAAGCCAGAGATTGTCATTTTCTCCTTTATTAGTGCTGATCTACATATGGGCCTGATGGGTGAAGGCAGGGTGAAGGCTGTTCCATGGAGACGGCTCATGCATGCAGGCTGTCAGATCAGTGATAATAAATGAGAGCAGAGAAGAAAAGAAATTCATTTCATACATTCAGAAAGGGCCTAAAATTAAATCAAGGAAAACAAAGGGAAGAGTAACTATTAAACGCTAATATGGCAAGTGACCACGTTAGAAAAATATACATTATGAGTTACGTACATTAGTAAATACCGCACTGACTTGAGGTTAAGACACCGTGAGAGCAATGCACCAACGTGGCCCAACAAAACCAGATTTAACCCAGTCCCACCACACAAAAAACTGTGACACAAACACTCTGTCGCACAAAAAGCCGAAGTTTTCCCACCGTGAGCTGCCTAGTGAGAGTGAGCGACAGTGTGGCCGCAATCTCAGCAAAAACCGAGGAATGTGGGTAATTACTGTTAACTAGCCGAGCACTTGTTAGACGCGGCAATGGCCACACACCCCACGTTTCAGAGCGTGTGACGTTAGCCGGGGGTTTGTTGTGGGTCCAATTCTGCAACAGCAGACAGTGAGGTTTGTGCCTTTGAGTTTATTACAAATCTACGCAAAAAAAGACAAAGAGAGCGAAAGAGAGAGAGACAGAGAGTTTGTTCGTCATTTTATGAGTGTATTATTTGAGAAACACAGTCTGATGTGCCAAACCTTAGTGACGCACACAGAAAGGAACACAAAACCGAGAGTATAAAATTATATCAAAAGAAAATCAACTTTAAAAAAATACAACATGATCTCACACACACACATGCAAATTCTCCTTTCCACAACAGAGACCTTATATGAGAAGGCAGGAGATGGGAGATTGCTGGGAACAGACACAATGGTGTCATGATGGCTGGAGTGCCACCTTCTGGACACATTGTTTATTAAGTACTAGTGCTGTTGTGTTTTGTAATGTGGTCTGATAAATGCTCCCCATAGACCTGATAAAAATGTGGAGGCTGATCATTTAGGCTATGAAAAACTATCTGTTGCCCCACACTACTGATAAATATAAACCCTCTCCTAATGTAGAGGTCATAATCTACTGTTTACATGTACTGTGTTTGGATTTATTGACTGTTGACTGCTTCATCCTATTTTTTAGTGTTGTGTTTTTGATTGGTTATTACTTTTAATGGGGTCTATAAAATATATCTGACCTGACTTTGGCTTTTTTGGCGAATGAATTGGTCTTGGACTTGTACCAATAACTTTTTTGCAAAAAAATAAATAAATAAATAAAATAATAATAATAATAATAATAATAATAATAATAATAATCCACAAATTTGCCCTCCCAAAATGTTTTAAAGGGACAATTCATTCCAAAATTGAATAGGTTTGTTGTCATTTGTATACATTTATGTGAAAAACAAAAATAGACATTTTAAATAATGTTCTCATTGCTCTTGTCTATGCAGTTGACACCAGGGGGTAAAAAAAGAAAAAAATACTGAATAAATAAATTAATAACAACTTTTGGCCATTTCTCCACAACAAGCTATTTTATGGCTTCCAAGGACTTGGAATATAGAGTGCAAATTGTACGGACCACTTTTATACATATTTTTGTCAAATTTGAGCTTTTTAGTCCTCATTCACTTTAATCATATTGAAAAGAGTGACCAGATTATTCTTTTTAAAAAAACACACATTTTTTAATTCACAGGAAAAAAATCATAAGGGTTCGGAATGGCAAAGGCTGGGTGAATAATAATAACATTTTTCTTTTTGGGTGAAGTACTTCTTTAAATCTCAAACACATTTTGGGCTTCTTTTTGTTTTGCATTGATTGATTTTCTTCTTTTTTTTTGTTACAAGTCTCTGACTCCAAAAATAAAGGATATAATCTGAGGAAAATGGTAAATCCTCACCACTAAGATGCAAAGGAAGGATTAGATCACAGTCTAGTCCAAGGGCTTGAGAACATACACCCATTCACTTTTTTTATAGCCTAGTCCACACACAGGCTCTTTAAAATCTTGTCTGCACTACAGACGCCAATCAGTAAACATACATCCAGCAAACCTTTAATGCCTGAGGAGTTTCCCCACTCACACAAGTTGTGCATCTTAAACATGTGCTTGTCCAGGGCAGTTTCTCAGCTCTTTATGGCCTTTTATCTACATGAAAGGCCCTGGCACTGGGAGAGCTAACATTACGGCTCCATCAAAGTGAAAGCTACTGACAGCGCTGTCCTCCATGACGGCTCAGGCCATTAAAGGCCCTGTCACAGAGCCTTCCCAGAGAATCTGCATAATATAACAGGACTGTGTTTGTGTTTCTGGAAAACTGTAGGTTTCTTTGTCTCAGTTAACTTTACAGGAAATTATTCTGATATTCTGAAATTAAGGTAAACAAATGCAAACCTAAATTCAAACATTAATGTGTATAAAAAGATACTAAAATTACCTTATAAATTTAAACAAATTGAAAAAATAAAGAAATTACTGAATTTAAACTTCCTGAGTTTGTGGGTAGAGCATTAGCCATATGAACAAGATTCTTTTGGTACAGGAAATTAAAATGAGTAGAAAAAAATTATGACAAACTGAGACACATTCAGCACATCTGTGAACCTACTGACCACAATAAATGTCTTAGTGAGAACACAGATCAATCATTAAACAACATTTAACACTGTAATTGCATCTCCACAATGAGCACTTCCAAGAAATTTAAACAATGAGATCCTGTCAATCAAGCTGAGTGACTATTACGTAGAGGGTGATAAGAGGTTGTTTTCAAGTTGGTCATACCTCCTGACACCGGAGCATCCATGAATACTGCACCCATCTTCTCAGCAGCAACAGCCATCTCTTTGGAAACTGCAGGGTCGATGGTGCTGGAGTCAATCAGAAGGGTACCTTTTTTTACCTTCCTTAAAGAAGTGTGCAAAATCAAACAGAACAATGTTAAATATCATCATAACAAGAAGACCAGGAATATAAAAGAGCCTAGCCTTTTGCGAAATCCAAATTAGACATGTTACTATGGCCTATGTTTTATATTTACTGCTTAAAAGCAACAATCAATCAATCGATCAATCGATCGATCAATCACTCCATAGATAGATAGATAGATAGATAGTTAGTGCTGGGCAATGATTAATCACGATTAATCGCATCCAAAATAAAAGTTTGTGTACATAATACATGTGAGTGTACTGTGTATATTTATTATGTATATATAAATACACACACATGCATGTATATATTTAAGAAAAATGTTATGTTTATATATTAAATGTATTTATATATAATATAAATTATATGAATATAAATATATACACGTAAATACATGTAAATATTTTCAAAATATATAACGTATCAGTGTGTCTTTATATATACATAATAAATATACACAGTACACACACATATATTACATAAACAAAAACTTTTATTTTGGATGTGATTAATCACGATTAATCATTGTCCAGTACTATTAATTAATTAATTATTTACATTATTTAATAGAACAGTAATCAGAAGCAAATCTATTAACTGAACAATTTTTAGCCAAACCACTCTATTTAAAAATATGTACTTGAAGTACCCCCTGAGATCTCTTGAATATTCCAATAATTTAATTTGCATGCTCATGCTTCTTTGATGTTTGTTAATGGTAACATGCCACGCAGGTAAACAAAAAAAAACATTTAATCTTTTTTAATAAGGTTTTTGTTTTGATCATTTTTATTTTTTAAATTACTTATTTAAATTTAATTTGACATTTTTATGATTTAAATAATTATAAGCTGTTCATCAAGCCTCACAAACCCCTGAAAATTACTGTATAAAACCTGTGTGTTTTTAATTGTTAGGATTATAAGGGATAGAACTGCCACATGCAGTGAATGTTACTCTAAAAACCAACTTTAAAGTAGTGACTGACTGATATAACAACAATTTTTTTTTTTTTTTAAATAACAACAGACTTGTCAATATATAATAAACATATACTGTATATTGAATAAATGTGCGCAAAATTAGTTCATTTAATCTCATTCGGAAAAATTATGAATGTATTATATACTACCATTCAAAAGTTAGGGGTCTGTAAATTTTTAAAAGAAGCCACTTATAATTACCAAGTTTGCATTTATTTGATCAAAAATACAGGAAAAACAGTAATACTGTGAAATATTATTACAATTTAATAAACTGTTTTCTATTTTAATATAGCTTAAAATGTTATTTATTCATGTGTTGTCAAAGCTGAATTTACAGCATTTTCATTACTCCAGTCTTCAGTGTCGCATGATCCTTCAGAAATCATTCTAATATGCTGATTTGGTGCTGAGTAAACATTTCTTCTTATTATCACTGTTGAAAACAGTTGCGCTGCTTAACATTTTAATAGAATCATACATAACATACATTATTAAGTCTCTTTGGTAAATAATCTCACTTTTTGATCATTTTAATGTGTCATTGCTGAATAAAAGTATACAAGCATTCAAAAGAAAAAAAAATGTACTGACCCCAAACTTTTCAACTGTTGCACATATCTGTATCAGCATCAGTCATTAAACAGCCAATATTGGTCAACTACTAGTCTAAACTGCTGTAAACTCTTACTCCAATACTGTTATATATATATAGTGTTACTTTAGTACTGCATTTTCCATGCTTTCTTCAGACCAGATTTTCTTGGAATTAAGGTAGATTTAAAAGAATCATTAGATTAAGCCTAGACTTGTACTAATCATACAGTCAGTGGAAACTCCTTAATCATTATAAATAATACAGACACGTGCTGTGCAGATTTACATCCAATTTAAATCCAACTAATTTTGGTAACGTAGGACAACAGTTTCTCCAATATGTTAAAATTCAGTCAGTATCGAATTAAACACTGTTGAGAGTTTAATGTGAAGCGACTTACTTAAGTATGCCATTGGGTCCTGTGTAAACCTCAATGACGTTGGGGCTGGACGGTAGCATGGTAATGATGCGGTCAGCTTTATCAGCCACTTCAGCAGGGCAATCCAGGATCTGGAAGGACAAGCAAGGGTAATTATTTGCACAGGCTCATTCGCAGTACAGTCTAGATGACGGTGACTGATTTTGCTTTAGCACATTGTTTGAGAAACAGACACTTATACCTGCGCTCCTGAGTCCTGAAGCTCCTTGAAAGACTCTGGGAAGACATCAGTAGCAATGACAGGATATCCATGCTTCAGTAAGTTTCTAGCCATAGGTGTCCCCATGTTACCCAGTCCAATAAAACCCACTGGGGTCTTGGAAGCCATTGATCTACAGGATACTGAAAAACCACACACAGACAGAAATCATAAATTACAGTAAAATAAAATCCTCTCCATAGACACAGAAAGCTATGATAGTCAAGAGTGCACCAAAACTGGCAATAGAAGATTTTTAGCCTTTCATGTCTCTAAAACAGAGATTTACAGGAGCAATTCTGTAAAAATCAATGTCAGCATAACATCAAATACATGGAATAACACATTGAGCACCATTAAGAAGATTTGTCTATTGTTTATAAAGACCTTTATATCCTTACAGAGCCAGATGTTTAGAGGAAAACTCTGACAAATTAAACATTTATTTTGTATAAAATGACTAAATGAGGTGACAAAAAGCTTAGGTCCATTATCTGAACTCGGTAAGAAGGATGAGAGGTGTATTTAATTTGATAACACAGTTTATTTTAGTATTTAGCTTATAGTTTGCAGTTGAAAAAAAAACTGAACACCTATGAGCTCCTAAACACCAGATGTATTGCACAATTTCTGATCCTCTAAAAGTAAACAGTGACTTGCTTATTGTGCACAATGTTTGTTTATATGCTTTGAGATATATGTCCAAGCATATTTCATATATGTTCACATATTTTGCAGACTGACAAACAAAACAGATGAAAAAATAGCATTTCCAAACTGCTCTCTGCAATAACATTAGCGGCGCCTTAACCCCCTTGGTTTGTCAGTAGAAAATTAATGAGGAAACAACATACCCAAAGTGAGCTCCACATGTTTATTGCTTCTTTTATAAAAATTCCGATACCCTCTAAACAAAGCGGCCATGCTTATTTCTCTTGACCTCAGCGCCTCATTGACAGAACGAGTCAGGAGCTTAGGGGGCGGGTCTTATGATTGACAGCTACACTCCTCCAATCACTGATAAGGATTTGCGTACCAACCAATTAGATCGAGGTCGTCAATGAGATATCATGCAATTTCTCCCCGAGCTGCTGCTGTGATCTCTTTGAATAGTATAAAGGTGATACTTCTTAAAAGATTAAGAATGGCTAGACGTCTTAGGCTTCTAACTGAACTTATGACCTTAAGGAATCCAAGAATGACAGTTTGTGCTAAAATCTCTTCGTTGTTCTAGATAATATTACACATACATGAATATTTCCAATAACAAACGCTGAAAAAAAATCAATCAATAAATAAAATTATTTTTCTAGTACACTGATCATTGCACAAATATGACTTATTCAGCGTTTCCTTTAAAAGGTAGCGTATTTCATAAAGTTTAAGCATATTTCATAGACATATTTGATATGTACAATATAACTAGATACATTTGGTATACTTTTACCAAATAATGTCTAGAAGGTTTTTACTATATCATTTCACTCTTAACATATTAAAAGATCAAACGTTTCCTAAAACAATAAGATCTGCATACAATTATACTCTATTAATGTCTTAGGTATCGCTAGGCATTTTTCCATAATTTCCATATATGTTTTCCTGAAACGGACTGAGTCGGACTGAAACGATTCATTTACGATTCGAACGGAATCAGTTAGTTGACAGTCATAACAGTTGAGTTGGTTTGAACCGGTTCCTGTTCAAGAGAACCGATTCTCTGAAAAGAATCAGACCGCCCGTCTCTGTTTTGTTGGGGTTATTCGCTAACCAATGGTAAACCACGGATCTCGGTGACAAGGGTTAATAAACCAATCACAGGGCGCAACCGACCGGAAGTAGAATGACGTTTCTAGATTCTCAAAACATGTTGACACCCGGTTCAGCTGCATGACAGACTCTCTCCATCTGCGTTATCTAGCAATCTAAACAACAAGAGTTACAGATCTTCAAGTAAACATGGATTACAGGTATAACGGACTTATTGAGTGACGACTATAATATGTATAGTGATAATCTTGGAAATATATATTGGAATTGCATGCGGTCCATCTCGATGTATTTAGGGGTGGGATTGCAGTGGAATTAATAAAACTCATCAGCTCATCCTCTAAGACCACCGCCAGTCATTTACGTCCTATAATATATTTATATATATATATAGAAAAATGCTACATCATCTAGTGTACTTGTAACTACCATTAAAATCCACAGTGACTTGTTAGTTAGCAACATGATGTAATATATCTAGAAAGTCGCTTTCGGTTTAAGCAAACATGTTTTAGTCTGATTAAGAAGGAATGTTATGTTTCAAAGCATCATACAGCGAGTTCAGTGCGAATATGTCAGACAGTTTCTGTAATGAATCGGGCTTTCATTGACGTTAAAGGCCTGAACAGGGATGACATACAAACAGGCCTACTCGGCATCGCCCCGTCCGGCCTGAAATAGGGCAGGTCTTCTTCATGCAGCTGCACATGGGCTTAAACCAAATGTATGTCAGCTCAGATATATTTAAGCATCTAAATAACATTGTAATGCAGTAGAATGACCTATGGTTTATTGCGAATTATGTGTTGATTAAACACACCATCATGCAATTTCCAGTGTAAACTTGGCTACATCACTTTCAAAGTAACATCATTAAATAAATATAAAGAATATAAACTTAGGTGAACATCTCAGGAATTAAAACAAATCAGGAGAGACTTATAATGCAAGATGTTATGTAAGCGTATTGAAATACTTTCTAAATAATTCCCGGGCCATATTGTAAAATTGACTTTTCATTCTGTAAAACTTTTAAGTTTTCTAGCTATGGTTGTGTTATGGCTCTATGAGGTCTCTAAAAGTAAAATAAAAACATTTCAAATCACTATTTCAAGGCTTTTTATTTTTTTGGTAAGTAGCTGAGTTATAATGCAGATTAATAAAAAAACTTCAGGGTGATATAAGTCCCTTTTGGGGTTTATTTTGCAATAATGACTTAATAATGTCCCTTGCCTGTATTATGAAAGAGAAACTGTGTCAGTTAAACCTCATTATTTTTTTGCAATTTTCATTCCTTCTTGTTTCAGGTAGACCAATCACAGGCTTTCCTTGAGCACTTATGATGTTGTCAGCCTGTAATACTGGAGCATCTGCTGGTGGAGGAGGAAGTGTTGTCATGGAGACGTCTAACTTCGCCCATGTCATCTTCCAGAATGTTGGGAAAAGCTTCCTCCCGCAGGCAGCGCTTGAATGTCATTACACACTCACCCCCTTCATCACCCCACATCCCAAAGACTGGGTTGGCATCTTTAAGGTTGGTACACTTTACATATGTCACAAAGACCTGTTCAATATTTTGTATATTTTCATATACTTTCTGTAAGAAAATTCTATCCACCCGATTTAATCTTTTTTTTTTTTTTTTTCTCGCTCTTCTTTCATCTTGAACTGCACTTAATCAAGGGGAAATGAGTGCATGGAAACTTTACATCTTGTTAAGATACAGTGACAGTTTATGACTGGTATAAAAGGCACTTCAAATCAACCAGATCTTTCCAGACAGCATTTAGAGTGGTGGGTTGCAGGGGAAAATGTGGATTGGAAAAAAGATGGTTAATCCGCTCAATATCGCTGTTGTTTTGATGGTTAGTTTACGGGGGAATAGAGTTGCGGTGTGTGTGTGTGTGTTTGATCACATGTGCTGTTGTGCTGGATTCTGTAGGCGTTTCCCACGACAAATGAATCTTTCCTTATGCTTTAGTATTTTCTCCTTTCATCCTTGTATCTGCAATAAGATGTAGTGTAATAACAGATATTAGCTGCTATGTGTAACGTATAACTGGATAATATTAATAGTCTGATTTATATGGTAGACCATTATAAACAGTTGTATGTATTCTGACAATATCTATGGACTTGTATTTAAATTATCAATGAGGTAATGTGGGAATTATTCCTTAGGGACTCACACACACCTAAGTGTGTGTGAGTGCCTAAGGAATAATTCCCACACACTGGCTTAACCTGTGCTTTATATTACTTGGAGAACCACAGGCTCCCTCTGGTGGTATAGAGAAAGTACTTCTCCTTCCAGACAGCAGTGAGTTGCATAATAGTTTAGCAATGACTTACATTTTCTATGTGCAGAGGTTGTTGTTTCTTTTTTTTACTCCGCTAAAATAGAATTACATTTTTTGTAAAACTTTTTTTTTTAAAGTGCAAAACTTAATTTAAATATTTATATTAAATGCTGTTAATTATATTTGAATAATTGTACTTTATTATTTGTTATTTGTAAAGTCCTACAAATATTTAGCAGCAGGTTTTTTACTTTGTACTTGCAATGTCCCTTTTTATTTAAAGTGCAAAATTTCAGTTTTAAATTATTTAATGTAACATTTTTTATTATATTAAATGTTATTAGTTATATATAAATAATAGTAATTTTTCTTTTTATTTGTAAAGTCCTGCAAATATTTAGTTTCAGCCTTTTAATTTGTACTCCCTTTTTTATTTAATGTGCAAAATTTCAGTTTTAAATTAAATTGATATTTTCATATAAAATGTCATTAATTATATGTAAATACTTGTATTTTATCTGTTTATTTTTAAAGTTATACATATATTTAGCTGTAGCTTTTTAATTTGTAAATGCAGTATTCCTGTGTAAAAAAAAAAAAAGAAAAACTCTGCTTTTTAAGTTTGCAGGGTGAACGAACATATTACTTTTTATCAAGGAGTATGTTGAGACACGTTGAAAACAGGCTACCTTTAAGCAATACTAAAAAAATGCTGTGTAATCATGCATATACACATACAGTAGGTTTGTGCACAGACACACACACACTCAGTGTACTCAAGTACTATATAATTAAGTTGTCGCGCACATACCGAACATGTTCTTATGCACCTGATTTATAGTTACGTCAGCCCTCTTATTATTTAATTTATCATTTATCGGTCCTGTATGTGCAAGTATGGCTTGTTTGAAACACACTCGGATCCCTTCTCTCTTTCTCTTTCCTCTTGTTCTCCTCTTTTCTTCTCTTCTCTGTAATTAATAGGTGATTTCTTCACCGATGACTGCATTCCAGATGAAAGCAGAGTACTATCTGTAAAAGAAAAGAGATTACAGATGTGATATATTGTATTGCTGGGCGATATGGCCAAAAAAATTATCACAATAATTTTTTTCATATCAGTCGATATCGATAATTATCACGATAAATGTCAAATCTTTAATTCTTTCAAATTTAAAGCCAGAATTTTGCCCCAAATTGAAAGTTGTAGAAACCAGACCATTAACAAAGACCTTAACAAACCTTAACAGACCTTAACAAAATAAATATCTAAATAGAAAAATTAATTTCTTAGTTTCTGCATGTTCTAATGAGTGATATTGTTTCAAATCAAGAAACAGGTTTGGGTTGCCTGATAATAATAATATTATCACTTTTTTGTCTCTTAGAAATGCACATTTGATAGTAGCTTGACTTAGGATGCAGAGGTAAATTTTTGTTCATTTTTAAAATCAGTAACATCTGTAAAAATTGTAGAAACCTCAGTTTTATATGGTTAAATTTATTCTGATGAAGGTTTTTTTTTTTTAAAATAATTAAGCATTGGTCTCCCATAGTAGCATACATTTAAATCATGATAAACAGTTAAAACCACACATATAGCACCTCAATAGCATGGTAAAAATATAACTATATGTTTTTTAGGTAGCCTATGTATATGAAAAACAGTAGTCTAAAAACATTCAGTATAAATGCACACATGCTATAGCTTAATCACAAATACATGCACTATAATTATACCATTACTCCTGTAATAAAATTCAATGTGAATATCCCACATTTCTGCCACAATACCATGGTACAGTGAGTGTTACTACAGTAAATCCATGATAAATGATGGCGATGTGTAGATTGAAAAGCCTTCTGACTGTCTTGTTGCACACAGTGTTTCTCCTGTTTGGCTTTAAAGTAGTTTAAATCACTGAGTCATATTTGTGTTCATCGCTGAATTCAAGCGCTTCACACTGGATCTCACAGCGCTGTTTAGTGCTCGCGTGACCGAGTAAACACATCTGCTGTAGTGAGCTCGCGCCGCACGGCAGTTTGAACTTTGATCCGAGCGGATAAACATTATATCGAACATTTATCGAACTCTTCATATCGTTTTATCGAGGAAAATTATATCGCGATAATTATCGTTATCGAATTATCGCCCAGCCCTAATTGTAATCAAAGTAAATGTCAGGTAGTGCTGTGAAAAATCACGATGACAAATTGCTGATAGTGTGTGTGTAACTGTAAGATGTAACCGTATGTGACATGTTTATGATGGTGGATTACATTCTTTTCTTCGTTTTCATCATATTTCATTTAAAACAGCATAAAACCATACAATCACTCATTTGCGCGCACACACAAATATGGGTGGTTATGGAGGTGAAAATTTTACGCTTGCTTCAAAGGCAGAAATGATGAAATTCACATGCACGCTCACACTTTTCAGAGTAACCACACAATTCTTAGCCGCCTTTGAAGCACATGTAAAATTTTCACCTTTTTCCCGGTCCTTTTTTTCCATTACGCCTCCTTTTCCAACCCTATGCACACTGTGCCCCCTTTTCGCAGCTGGCTAAGAATTTCAGAAAGGAGGCTAAGTGTTTCCATTCCTTCTTGAGCTTATTGTGATATTTATAACCTGTGAAATCAATATGAGACAAAATAATAAGACTTCAGATCTCCCACAGGTTTAATGTATTGATAGTAAGTAATGTTTCTTTTTTCTCACTCTCTTTCCATCTGTTTTGACTGGGTGTTCCTTAAACTTTTTTATGTAGTCTCTGTGTTTATATGGTTTTGCTTGTATTGTTATTGTCAAAATGAACTAGCCTGTGTTTTATAAGTTTTACTTTTAACTGTTTTCAAAGGCCTTCACTGGTCTGGTCACAGAAGTTTTAGTTCTGACTCACTTCTTGTTTGCTCTGTGTGTGTGTGTGTGTGTGTGTGTGTGTTAGGTGGGCTGGAGCAGTGCAAGAGACTACTACACGTTCCTCTGGTCTCCTATGCCTGAAAACTACACTGAGGGATCCACTGTTCATCAAACCATCATCTTTCAGGGTATACACACACACACACACACACACACACGCGCGCACACACACACACACACACACACAAAGTCAATTTGCATTGCCCTATGCAACCCATTTTACTTCCATAAATTGATGTAGTGAAGCATGAGAAAAGTGTAGGGTGGGACATTATTTTATTTGTCAGGAATTGATTGGATGGTTAAACTTGCTTTTATTCATCATAATTTAAATGGCCTGTGAAAGTGGGTGTTATTAATGTTATTATGTTCCATTTTTTTTTAGCTTTTTGCACAGTAAGACCAAATAATTTTTTATTTGTTTTGTTTGATTGGATGATCAAAAATGGATGTTTCTTATTATTGTTATTTAAGTACAAATTAAAGAGTCATAATTTTTGATTTCAGAACCTTTGAAAGTTCATGCAAATAGAATCTTTGATGTTTTGTTTTTGCTTTGATTTGTTTGCAGATGACCATTCTATTGTAAGTTATAGTATAAGACAATACATCTGATAAAGATGAAACCTGTAATCAAATACTCTACGTGCTGTTTCCTAGGATATTATGTTCCCCGTAGTGATGGTGAGTTTTATCAGTTCTGCTACGTCACACACACGGGTGAAATCAGAGGTGCGAGCACACCATTCCAGTTCTGCCCGGCCACACCCACAGGGGAGGAGCTACTGACAGTGGAAGATGATGGGAACTCAGACATACTGGTTGTGACAACAAAGACCGGACTACTTGAGGTATGCAAATACACACACAAGAACACAAATCCCTGCTTTGTTCCAAAACCTAGTCCGCTGCCTAAGGATGCAGCATTTTAAGGCATCACAGGTGCACTCTTGATGCAAAATGTAGGCAACCTAATCATGCTGTCTGTTGAACTAACTTTTTTTATCCAAATTGTAAAGCAGAATTGCATGCATTCTTTGATGCACTGCGACAATCCCAGGGAGAAAAAATAAAGAGAAAAGAGAATTGTCAATTATAAATGCACTATTTATAACCTGAATACAAATTGTAAATAAAAAATGAATACATTTTCACTGCGGTATCAAATAAATCTAAGATCTGTTTAAGCATCTAAATTTGACATGACAACATGAACCAAAATGCTACCCCTGAGTATTAAACAGTACGAGATGTGATGCACACCAAAGTTTGTGTGGAATGAAATTGTGCGCTGTTCATCTAATCTGTCTTAAAAATTTTCCTGGAAGAAGATAACAGTTGAAAAAATCTGTCATTTGAAAGATGGACTCAAGATATAGAGGGACCAGAATATAATAGAAGCTTGTGCTGCATGGGCTCCTTTAATTTGGACCGGTAAACAAATATCTAGAAGTATGGAAGCCCGTTTCTGCCAATGAGTGGAAAAAAAGTGGTTGTGGCTTTTTGTCTCACAATTGTCTCACAATTCTGATTTTTTTTTTCGAAACATTTTTGAAACATTTTTTAAACTCTTTTTTTTTTTTTTTTCAAATGTTTAAAAAAATATATAAACATTTGTTTAGTTCAGCACTGAAAAGCATTCATTAACAACTTAGTGCAGTGTAATTAGATAGATAGACAGACAGACAGACAGAGACAGAATTGCTGCCTTTGTAAAGCCTTCCAAATCAGTCACTCATGAGTTTCCATTATGGTAGGTGCTTTCTTTGAAGGCAGCTGTCTATGTAGGAAGCAAGGCATCTCACTAGGTTTTGGAACAAAGCTTGTGTCTTATTTTTTTTGTCTTATTATCTGCATATGTGTGTGTGAGCAGCAGCGTGTAGAGGAGGTTCAACAGGAGTGCAAAGAACTGCAGAAAGCACTACGCCTCCTCACACAGGAGAGAGATCAGCTACAGGAGAGACAGAGACAACAGAACCAGGTACTAAACATACACTTGCACATAAAAGTGACCAACCAATGAAGCAGCAAAGATGGCTCACACACACACAGTTTAAACAGCATGTAACACACACCAGAGATCACGTTCAAGTTATCTGCACATCAAAGTGCTGTCCTGTGTGTGTATGTGCACATTGGTGCTTTAAGACTTTCTGTCTCCAAGTGTAAAACGCTTTTCTGTTTGACTGATGGTGAACTTACTCCCACAGAGCACTTTATCTTATCAGATAATGGCTGTGTGTGTGTCTCTGTGTGCATTACTGACCTTCCCCATAAAGTCATGTGATTTATCCATACTTAATTCTGACTGTGCTGAGGATGATTTACTTAGAGTGAAAGAATTGGGAGTTTGAGAAACAAACAGAAATAAAGAAAGAGAGAGAGAGACAGAGAAAAGTTTACTTGGGCATCTGTTATCATGGCAGCGCCATGTCGACCACAGAGGGTAGACGTGACGTCAAACTTGAGCACGCAGCCAGGAGTTAATGTCCACCAAAACCACTCAACAGAAAGGAGGAGACCTGCCCAGTCACTGAGACAACAGCAGCCAGTCACGCGATTTTCTCTCTCCCGCTCGCTTTCTTTCTCTCTTTTTCGTCTGCTTGTTTTGATGATATTTAAAGGAGCTGTATGTGATTTCTTTTTTTGAAATACCACACATTTGCCACTATTACCTAATACATATAACTGAAATGTGTCATGTCTGTCTTTGTGACAGCCACATGCTCTGTGAAAAGCAAAAAAATAATCTGAAATAGGCAGATTTTTTTTTGTTATTGTTTATCAGAAACAGTCTTGTCAATCATTTCATGTCTAAGGGGTTTGCAAACATTCAATTGGCTGATGTCTCATTAGAGGGCGGGTTTTGAAGAGGGGTGTGTGATAGTTATAATGTCAAGTTAAATAGATGCATTAATGTTTTTTTTATTTTATTGGTTAATGTTGATAGTCCTAATTTTCATTATTTCCTATTAATATCTCCTTTATTTAAAAATTTTCATCTGAGTTTTCTGAACCTTTACAAAATATAGTAATGTGACCATATCATTATTCAGATATCAGATGGTAATACCATGCTACTCTGATGTAGACTATATACACTATTGTTCAAAAGTTTTTATGTATTTTAATTTATGTTTAATTTATGTATTAGTTTTTAATTTTAATTTACGTATTTGAATTTTTATGTATTTCAAAAATTTGAATGTGGTTTAAAATGTAATTTGTAATTTTCCTGTGATGGCAAAGCTGAATTTTCAGCAGCCATTACTTCAGTCTTTAGTGTCACATAATTCTTCAGAAATCATTCTAATATGCTGATTTGCTTCTGAAGAAACATCTCTTATTATAATCAAAACAATCATGCGGCTTAATATTTTTTTATTTATTTTAAGAATTTAAAGCATCCTTGCTGAATAAAATGTTAACTTCTTTAAAAATTCTTACCCCAAACATTTGAACAGTAGTGTACCGGTGTAATGGCAGTTTATTTAGTTTGTCTATCTTGTGTCCATTTTTAAATATTATTTTAAATGTTTTTACCTAATTATCACCTATAACTGACTTTTTAAACTTTTCTTACCATTAAAATAGTGCTAAATGGCATAAAACAAGTAAATAAAACCATCTAAACACCATCAATACCAAAGAATATTGTGGTTATCCCCACCCATTGCGTTATTTGTTTAATATGGCCAGCCAATTTCATCTATGTACCACAATTTACCATATAAAATTCATTTCACAAAATGTGATTTTCCCTTCAGCATAAAAAAAGAAAATCTTTGCAGATTCCGTTTGGCTCTGATGTGGTGCTGATGTTTGACTGAACAACAAACACATTAAACTCTTAAAGGGCCCAGAAAACAGCAGGATGTGATTCAGTTGGTTTGCTGGTCTTTCAGCGCCCCCTAGTGTTTCTTCTGGAGACCCTATTGAAGTCTGTAAGTGTGAATTATGAGTGTCACAAAGGACAAAGAACACCACAAATAAAACATTAACACTTTTATAATTCTCTCTCACACCCCAGTCACACAAACCCTTTCATATGCCATAAGTGTGCGTGTGTCTGTTAAACTGTCAGAACTTACATATGAAAATAGGCTTCTTCTTTATCGTGAGAACATAAGTATATATTTTGTGGCTGCTAATTTTACAACCTCACATTTTATTTGCCTGCGCTGCAATTCCGAAACATCATCGGCCGTAAAACACCACGAGTCACCAGATTAGCCGGAGGACAAGGCGTGTATGCGTGCTTTCAGAAACAGATGTTACTGTGATTTACTGATGACGACTGTTAAATATGAGCCACCGCAACAAAAGTGAAGTCGAAGCCCCCTCTTTTCCTGCTGACATCATACTATTGGGAAACTAACTTCAGGCATGGACTTTTTTTTTTTTTTTTTTTTTTTTTAGAAGGGGATAGACTGGATCAGACTAATTTCTGATAATTATTTTCTCTTTCAGTTAAGTCTTCTGTAAACTGCCACATTATCAAAAGAGTCTGTGAAGTCTCTGTTATTCCCCATGGATTACTCTGTTATTTCACTGTGTGTCTAGTAACAATCCTGATAAATTTCTAATGATTTATAAATATATATCATTATAAGTTTTTTTTTTTTTTTTTTTTTTTTAAATCTAATGCTGTTTGTTAGGAGATCTTGTTTATAAGATCTGTAAAAATCTTCTTAAATAACTATTTTAATTGCTTATATGTCATTATTTATCATTTTTATTATTTTCTCAATAATTGATTGGATCACTTTTGATAGATTTTTACTATTGGATAAAATGCTTGGAGTGTTTTGATTGGCTGGAAGGTGTGATTGAAAGCATTTGCTGTCCAACTGCAGGAGCTGCAGAAAGGCTTGTGTGAGGAGAAGGAGGAGGCTCAAGCCAGAGTCAGACAACTTGAACAGGACCTGCTAGAAATCACGCAAAAAGCTGTTCTTAAAGAGACCGAACTGGACTAGTAAGGCCCATACACACATTACCTGATATTAATATAATTAGATTATCTACATATTTAAAGTACGGTACAAAAGTCTGAGACAACTAGTCTTAAATGCTTTTATTGTGTGATCAAATTTGATTATATGATTAGTGACCTACAAAGAATTTTTAAATATATGTATATAATATATATAATGTTTCCGTTTTACATTTTTATTTTCAGATCAAAACTAGATTTTTAATTGGATTTTCAGGATAAGAATGCAGTTTTATAGTTGAGAATTTATATGGCATATTTTGTTTTTTGTGTCGTCCAGTTTAAGAGACAGGCTGCAGAAGGTGATTTCTGAGAGGGACAGTCTACAAACACAAGTGAAGAATGAGAGAGACGAGAGGGAGCTTTACAAAGTAAGGTTATAAAGTGTGATCATATGCATCGATCAGTCGTGTGCCGTGCATTGATCCATGTTGTGTGTTCATGCTTGCAGTCTCACGTGCGCAGCGCCGAGCTGGAAAACACTAAACTCAGTGCAGAGCTGCAGATGCTGAAGGCAGTGGAGCTGAACAGGGAGGTCACCATCGCACAGTACCAGGAGGAACTGCACAGACTACGCACAGAGAGAGACACACACCCCGCTGATGCCGTAATAGACATTTATTTCAAGAATATATGCAAATACAATAAATATCAGTGTTGGGGAAAGTTACTTTTAAAAGTAATGCATTACAATATTGCGTTACTCCATAAAAAAGTAACTTATTGCATAGTTACTTTTATGGAAAGTAATGCATTACGTTACTTTTGCGTTACTTTTTTGTCACATGGGCTTGGCTTGCTTATTTATTTTTAATAACAGAAAACCCAAAAGTTATATTTTTGGCGACTGCAAAGACCCTTTCACACCAAGAGTGAAATTAATAAGCCTCAGGCTGAAGAAAATGCCTCTGCACTTACTCCCAATTTCTCTCAACACGGGGACAGGAAAGGTGTCAGTGAATAATTAGCAAAACAAAGTAACTTGCATTACTTATTTTAAACAGTAACTCAGATATTTTCTTATTAATTTAAAAGTAATGCGTTACTTTACTAGTTACTTGAAAAAAGTAATCTGATTACGTAACTCATGTTACTTGTAATGCGTTACCCCCAACACTGATTAATATATACTAAAAGTATTGAATAATTGATTTTTTTTTATATTTTTGAAAGAAGATTCATATGCTCACCAAAGAATGTATTTATTTGATGAAAAATACAGTAAAAACAGCTATATTGAGAAATATTACAATTTCAAATTTTCTATTTTAATATATTTTAAATGTTTTTTTATTTCTGTGACGGCAGAGCGGAATTTTTAGCAGCTATTACTCCAGTCTTTAGTGTCACAATCTTTCAAAAATCATTTTAATATGCTGATTTGCTGCTCAAGAAATATTTCTTATTATTATCAATGTTGAAAACAGTTTTTGCTGCTTAATATTTTTGTGAAAACCACGAAACACTACCGTTTAAATTAAGTAAATGAAAACTTGTATGCTGCATGGATGTACTAAATTGATCAAAAGACGTAAATCCTTTGTAACATAAATGTTATGTTTTAAATATACAGTGGGTACGGAAAGTATTCAGACCCCCTTAAATTTTTCACTCTGTTATATTGCAGCCATTTGCTAAAATCATTTAAGTTCATTTTTTTTTCCTCAATGTACACACAGCACCCCATATTGACAGAAAAACACAGAATTGTTGACATTTTTGCAGATTTATTAAAAAAGAAAAACTGAAATATCACATGGTCCTAAGTATTCAGACCCTTTGCTCAGTATTTAGTAGAAGCACCCTTTTGATCTAATACAGCCATGAGTCTTTTTGGGAAAGATGCAACAAGTTTTTCACACCTGTATTTGGGGATCCTCTGCCATTCCTCCTTGCAGATCCTCTCCAGTTCTGTCAGGTTGGATGGTAAACGTTGGTGGACAGCCATTTTTAGGTCTCTCCAGAGATGCTCAATTGGGTTTAAGTCAGGGCTCTGGCTGGGCCATTCAAGAACAGTCACGGAGTTGTTGTGAAGCCACTCCCTCGTTATTTTAGCTGTGTGCTTAGGGTCATTGTCTTGTTGGAAGGTAAACCTTCGGCCCAGTCTGAGGTCCTGAGCACTCTGGAGAAGGTTTTTGTCCAGGATATCCCTGTACTTGACCGCATTCATCTTTCCCTCGATTGCAACCAGTCGTCCTGCCCCTGCAGCTGAAAAACACCCCCACAGCATGATGCTGCCACCACCATGCTTCACTGTTGGGACTGTATTGGACAGGTGATGAGCAGTGCCTGGTTCTCTCCACACATACCGCTTATAATTAAGGCCAAAAATCATCAGACCAGAGAATCTTATTTCTCACCATCTTGGAGTCCTTCATGCGGGCTTTCATGTGTCTTGCACTGAGGAGAGGCTTCCGTCGGGCCACTCTGCCATAAAGCCCCGACTGGTGGAGGGCTGCAGTGATGGTTGACTTTCTACAACTTTCTCCCATCTCCCAACTGCATCTCTGGAGCTCAGCCACAGTGATCTTTGGGTTCTTCTTTACCTCTCTCACCAAGGCTCTTCTCCCCCGATAGCTCAGTTTGGCCGGACGGCCAGCTCTAGAAAGGGTTCTGGTCATCCCAAACGTCTTCCATTTAAGGATTATGGAGGCCACTGTGCTCTTAGGAACCTTAAGTGCAGCAGAAATTTTTTTGTAACCTTGGCCAGATCTGTGCCTTGCCACAATTCTGTCTCTGAGCTCTTCAGGCAGTTCCTTTGACCTCATGATTCTCATTTGCTCTGACATGCACTGTGAGCTGTAAGGTCTTATATAGACAGGTGTGTGGCTTTCCTAATCAAGTCCAATCAGTATAATCAAACACAGCTGGACTCAAATGAAGGTGTAGAACCATCTCAAGGATGATCAGAAGAAATGGACAGCACCTGAGTTAAATATATGAGTGTCACAGCAAAGGGTCTGAATACTTAGGACCATGTGATATTTCAGTTTTTCTTTTTTAATAAATCTGCAAAAATGTCAACAATTCTGTGTTTTTCTGTCAATATGGGGTGCTGTGTGTAGATTAATGAGGAAAAAAAATGAATTTAAATGATTTTAGCAAATGGCTGCAATATAACAAAGAGTGAAAAATTTAAGGGGGTCTGAATACTTTCCGTACCCACTGTATGCTATTCTTTTCTATTCATCAAAGAATCAGATTTCCACTAAATTTTTAAGCAGCACAACTGTTTTCAACATTGATAAAAATAAGAACCAGTATTAATAATTGAGCAGGTATAATAATTGCACACTGAATCAGCATATTCAAATAATTTTTGAAGATTTACTGTATTTTTGATCAAATAAATGCAGCCTTGGTGAGTATTAAAAACTATTCCAAACCTTTGACTGATAGTGCTTGTTCACATAAATCATACTTCCTCTTCTTAATGCATTGTGTGCATCTCCAGGGTCTGAAAGAGCAGTTGCGTCAAGCTGAGGAGCAGCTCCAGGCCACGCGGCAGCAGGCAGCCATGTTGGGTTCTGAGTTACGTGATGCCTCCGGTGGGCGAGATCGCACCATGGCTGAGCTGTACCGTGCCCGTCAGGAGGCAGAAGACCTACGAGCCTGTTTAGCTGAAGCCCAGGAAGAATGCAGACATGCTCAGAATCAGCTTGACAGGATGAGAAGCCAGGCATCACAGGAAGTGGTAACCACAACTAACTGTCCCTTATGTTTATTTGATTATGAAGTTCTGTTAATAACAATATGAAGAACACATGGTTTATACACAATGTTTAGACACAGTGTGAACTGTGAGATAACTCTCTTTCTTTTCTTATGTTCTTGCTTTATTTTATTTATTTATTTTTTCAATTTCAGGGCAGGGCTGGAGTGGGTGTGGTTTCAGAGCTGGAGGCGGAGCTACAAAAGGAGGTCGAGGAACTAAAGCTGCGTCTGAATATGGCTGCAGAGCACTACAAAGAGAAATACAGAGAGTGCCAACGTTTGCGAAGACAAGTCACCAAACTGACCCAGCAACAGGAGACGCAGCAGGGGGTGAGGAACTGAAATTATGGCTTTACCCAGTTGTAAATTTCACAAAAATGTAACAAAGCTTGAACTCTTACAATGATACACTTTTTTACAAATAAGATGTTAAGCAAGTGAAGTTGAAGTGAAGTCTGCAGTAAGTGCAATAAGTGAAGTCTGTTGTGAAAACACCCCCCTATATTGATCTTTTGTGCAAAATCTTAAAATATTACATATGTTTTAGGACTGTAATAGGAATGATGCCTCTACAGAGACCACACAGGAGTTACACACACCAGATGCAGAGACGCCTCCCACAGGTACTGGCAAAGAGAAAAATGAATTGCAGCACATATAAACTCCAACACACATCGTCAAACAAGTTCTTTTAAAAATTAATTTAAAATAAATAAATAAATAAATAAAAATGAGGAATAAAAGCTTTGGTGTCAGTACATTTTATTTTATTTTTTTTTTTTTTATGAATGGTTCAAATAAATGCTATTTATCAAAAAAGAAAATGTATAAATTTCCACAAAACTATTAGGCAGCACAACCGTTTTTACTGATAATAATAATAAGAAATGTTTCTTGAGCACCAAATCAGCATGTTAGAATGATTTCTGAAGGATCATGTGACACAAAAGACTATAGTAATGGAGTAATATATTAAAGTAGTAAACGGTTATTTTAAATTCTAATAATATTTCACAATATTATTCTTTTTACTGTATCTTTGATCAAATAAATGCAGCATTGGTAATGCTTTGTTCAATAATATAAAAAAATATAAATGATTATTGGTTATTGGTATTATTCAAAACATCCATAAGTATTTTATGGCTGTGATTGCGTCACGTCACAGCAGTTTCACGGCTAATGTTTTTTTATGCTCTATAATAATGTGACCAACTTCTTATCCGTTATGCATTAACTTCTCAGATCAATATCCTGCTGAGATCAAACCTGCGGCACAAAGAGATGCTGAGAAACTGGGAGTTGAAGGCAGACCTGGACAGGAGGGGAAGGAAGAGAAAAAAGAGGACGAGGAGGAGGACGATGAAGATGAAGAGGATGAGGAGGAGGAGGAGGAGGAGGAAGAGGAGTGCAGCGTGTCAGTTGAAGCTGAGCTTGCCTGCATGGAGGAGAAATGGAGAGAGCAGTGCACCATCAATGAAAACCTGAAGCTCCTGCTAGCCAGTGAGGAGCAGCGGTTTAAAGTACGTAAACACACACACACACACACAGAGGAGCATACATGATTCAGGTTCCTTCATCCGCAAAGAGAAGAGCCAGCCATGGATACTCATACATTCATTTGCATAAGATGTCAGCGCACACAAGCGTGCAAACACAGTTGAACTTCCACGGGTTGATTTTTAGGTCCGGTTCACTGAGGTATCACATTTCCGTCAGCCTTGTGAGCGTGTGTGAACACAGCAGTCATTAAGGACAGAGCTGGCCAAGTGGAAAGGAGGTCGTAAAGGACTCTTCTTGTCTGAGTATTTAGACAAAGCTGGAGACACCATCAAAAGGAAAGTCTTTTATTTACAGCGTGTTTAAACGCATGCACACGCTCTAACCAAATGCTTTATGACTGTTTGCTGGAGAGCAGGGTAAGATCGTAGTAAACCCATTTCAACTGAACTTCAAACCCAAACAGGCATTTACACAACGATAACTCAGAAAGAGAGAAAGAGAAGGAGCTCAGCAGACCAGTAAGCTGATGTTCGCTTTCTTTCTCTATTAGATGCGAGACCTCTAGTTACAAAAACTGTGAGTGAGATTACAATAAATATCAATTTGTCTCAATTATGCACACTTCTCTCAACTCAAACCTGACATCAGTTAGCAACCTTAAAGCTACAGTGTTATATAGGACAGCATATACATTTAAAGTGATAGTTCGTCAAAAAATGAAGATTTAACTACTCGCCCTAATGCAGCGCAAACCATGCATATATTTTTTTTTCCTGTAAAACATAAAAAGTTTTTAACAGATTCTCCATTTCATTTTTTTTTTTTTTTTTAAATTAATGTTTTTATTCAGTAAGGACACATTAAATTGACAAAAAATAACAGTAAATATATTTATAAAATTTGTCTTTCAAATAAATGCTGTTCTTTTGAACTTTCTATTTATAAAAGAATCCTGAAAAAAAAAAATGCTCCCAGTTTCCACAAAAATATCAAGCAGCACAACTGTTTTTAGCATTGATAATAATAAGAAATGTTTCTTGAGGACCAAATCAGCATATTAGAATGATTTCTGAATGATCATTTGACACTAAAGACTGGAGTAATGATGCTGAAAATTCAGTTTGCCTTCAGAGGAATAAATTATATTTTAAAATATATTAAAATATCATTTTAAATTATTTTAAAATTGTAATAATAATTGTCAATGTCTGTTTTTAATGTATTTTTGATCAAAGAAATGCTTTTTTCAAAACTCAAAATTGAACTTTTGAACCATTAACTTTTAAGTGTGACCACTATGATATTGTTTCTAGCTTGAACCAGTTATTTCAAAAGTAATGGAAAATGTATTCAAATTTGTTGGTCAGAAAATATCACAGTCCTGAGAAACACCCCAAAATTTCAAGTCCAGAATTAAGATTAAGGATCTATAGCCACTCATCTGTTTTTAAATATTATAGGACTTGCAACTCACAACTCCGTTTCGTGCCTTTAGTGGTTTAGAATCACACACTTCACTTTCAAGTGGTGTTTTTAGAGCAGTTATAAAACATATGTCCAGATGCCACTCAAAATAAATTGTATGAATTCCTTGATAGACTCAAGTGGCAGAGAAGGACAGAGAGGTGTCTGCTCTGAGGGAGAGTCTTGTGGTGGTGACCAGGGAGAAAGAGAGACTGGAAAAGGTAAGAGCATTTACAGGATAAACCTGTTCTTATAATTTTGTTCAGTTTGTTGTTATATACGCAAGTAGTGTGTTCTTTGTTTGCTATTCAAAGATCCAAAAAGCTGCAATATCTTCTAAAGCTGGTATTATTAGCTTGATCTTCTAAATGTTAATGAGAATCTTTAAATATTAAATACCTTCATTTGATTCTTAGCAGGTAAGACGCTGAAATCAGGCAGAGTGTGAATGTTTGAGCCCCAAGAGTCACGGCTAAATGCCACATTCGGCTGCCTGATTACCCATCAGCACTTGTGTTAAATGTTAAATGTGCGAATAATGCCTCTAATCATGGCTTACGGATATGAGGTCAAAGGAGAGGAAAGAAAGAACAAGAAAAAGAGTAAAAAAAAAAAAACCAAGGAGAGTTATACACTATCAGTGATATTTAAAGACTGGTAATATTTAATCTGTATTACAATAGTACTTAAGATTTCAGTTTCTTTGGTTGAAGATCGTTGACCAAAGATGTATTGTTCAGGTTCTTATAGTGTCTAAATAGCCTGCGTCTCATTTGTAACATTGATTATGAGGTTATTGCAGTGCTGTAATTTAAGCATCAAGCCAGGTTTGTTCATCTTTTGCAATTTCAGTGACAATATTTGTATTAGCTAGTTTTACTCATGTTAGCAATAAAAAAGTGTTTCCTGTCAGGTATGTTGAGAACTCACTTTGTGATTATATGAGATAGATTCAATAAATCATTTTGTTGATTGTTTGTTTTTCTTGCAGGAGTTGCGGCAGTGTATGAACAGAGTGGAAGCAGCAGGAAGTCGGAGGTCAGATGTTAGAGAACCAATGATGCTGCGTTACCCACTGCCATATACACAAGACCAACCTCCACTTCCACTGGTACCTCAACAACCTGCTGACCTACAGTACGGAAACCCCTATTCAGAACAAGAGACCCGGGGTGGGTGCATGCTTTTATCTACTTTTATTTATTTATTTTTTATTTCAAATACATTAAGTAAGTTAAGTAAACAAACTACTAGATCGTTTGAAAAATGTAGATTGTCTATAATGACCTGTTTATGGTTGCATTTATTTTATACTAAAGTATGTAATATTTACTTGTTAAAAAAAATGGAAAATGTTATAATGTATAAATATTAATAATTATTCATACAATACAATTTAAAAGTTAGGGGTCAGTATTTTGTTGTTTTTTAAAGTCTTATATATTCACCAAGGCTAAATTAGTTTGATCAAAAATACAGTAAAATAGTATGATTGTGAAATATTATTGCATTACAGTTGTTTTTATTGTAAAATATATAAAATGTAATTTATTCCTGTGATGGCAAAGCTGAATTTTCAGCATTCGTTACTCCAGTCTTCAGTGTTGCACGAACCTTCAGAAATCATTCTTATATGCTGATTTGATGCTTAAGAAACATATCTTTATTATCAATGTTGAAAACAGTTTTGCTACTTAATATATATATATATATATATATATATATATATATATATATATATATACATATATATATACATATACATTTCATTCTTTGATGAACAGAAAGTTCAAAAGAACAGCATTTATTTGAAATAGAAATCTTTTGTAATGTGAAAAAAGTTTCTACTGTCACTTTAAAACAATTTAATGTATCGATGCTGAATAAAAGTAATAAATTTTCAAAAAAAAAAAAAATTTCTCTGACCCCCAAACATTTGATTGGTAGTGCATATTTTTATATGAATAAATGTAGTATATTTGTTTTGTAGTATATTCTGTTGTGTCAAAATTGGTAAAGTATGGAGAACAGTGACTGAATTGTTGCTTAGATGGAGCAGATGGGGCATTATCCCCAGAACAAACCTGCCGGCCCCCTCCTTTGGCTCCACCGCCGTGGGGTGGTCCTGTGGTCTGCAGTCAGCCATCACGCAGTCTCAGCCCCCCTGATGGCCTAGAGAATCCTGCTGAGGAGCGGCCTAATGTAAGGACACATACTGTACACAGACAGAGCAGTGGAAATATTTTGAAAGCACCACAACAAATTCTACTGTGTATATTCCTTTGGCAGATACATAGATGTATAATAGACATGCTCTGTTTTAATGTAACTTCACACTGCTATAAGTAGTGCTTGATGGATAGTATTGGAAGAGTGCATTTTAATCTGGACAGTGTCATTTTTAAAGCTGTTGCTTATCTGTAGTACATTGTTAAAACACATCCTGTCTGATGCTACAATGACATTTAGCAGATGTTTTTTTTCTGACGTTAAAGCTTTAAAACTGATTTCCAACCTTTCTGGTCACAGCACCATTGATAAAACTGATAAGTTCCTCTTCATCAACACCAAGCAGAAATGTGTTTTTAATGATATTACTTAACACATCTGCATGTTCATGGTTCTTTGATGTTGGTTAATGGGCACATGACATGACATTTAGGCAAACAAAATATTTGTGAGCCTGGACCACAAAACTAGTCTTAAGCCGCTGGGGTATATATGAAGCAATAGCCAAAAATACGTTGTATGAGTTAAAATGATTGATTTTTCTTTTATGCCAAAAATCATTAGGACATTAAGTAAAGATCATGTTCCATGAAGATATTTTGTAAATTTCCTACTGTAAATATATCAAAACTTAATGTTTGATGAGTAATATGCATTGCTAAGAACTTCATTTGACAACTTTAAAGGTGATTTTCTCAATATTTTGATTTTTTTGCACCCTCAGATTTCAGATTTTCAAATAGTTGTATCTCGGCCAAATATTGTCCTATCATAACATACATCAGTGGAAAGCTTATTTACTTAGCTTTCAGATGATGTATAAGTCTCAATTTCAAAAAATTTACCTTTATGACCGGTTTTGTGGTCCAGGGTCACATTTAATCTTTTTTTTAGTGTTTTGTTTTGACTGTTTTTAAATTATTAATTTTAATTTAATAATGTATAAAGATATCATTTAGCATTATCTTGAAAAGGATTAAAATAGCTATTATTACAATAATTCACAAAAACAATTTTATACTGAATAAAAACAAACTTTATTCCTTTCTCTTTAATTAGATTCATTTTTAATTAATTTTTTGGTTTCGCAAGATTTGCCAGTTGTATCTAGCTTTGTTTCATTTGTGAAAGGAGTGTGATATAAGCACCAAAAATGCTTAAAGGATTACATAACTGAAAATAAAAATTCTGTCATGAATTACTTACAAATTTTTGTTTTCCCACACAGTTCTGTGGACATATTTTTGTGAGACATTTCTGGAGAATTTGCATCTTATTTGAAGCTTGAAAACTCAAGTTACCATTCACTGTAATTTCATGGAAAAATCGACCTGCACATTATTCAAAATATCTTGTTTTCTGTTTTTTGGAAGAAAGAATGTCATACAGGTTAGAAATGAGGATGACAGAATTGTTATTTCTTTCAAAAAGGACACAAAAGCACCATAAGATTATCAAAAAAATCTGCCCACTTTTTATTAAGTGTCTACTTCGTACTTTTATTTAAATGAATACACACTTATTTTGTAGATTGTGTTTTTACATTGTACTTACACTTAAAAATACATTCTTGGAATTACATTTATAATGAATTTCTGTAGTTACATCTATAATTACAATATCAACCCTACACCTACACCTTAACCAACCTTAAACCTAACCAGACCACAAAACCTGTCCCTAACCTTAACCATATCCCACCTCAATAGCAGCAAAAGTCATTTGCACTTACGTGTACCCTTGCAGTGTACTTGCCTAAGAAAGTACTGGGTAATATAAGGAAGGTAACTACATGAGTTAACATTAGGTTTAGGGTAGGTTCAGGGTTAGTACCTAGTTATCACCCAGTTTTTGTAATTACTAGTATGTATATGCGGAACAGGACTGTAAAATAAAGTGCTACTGTGATTTGCTATGCAGCATAAACACAATAAGTACAATGTGCCAAACAATTCATTATTTTTGATGTAAGTACATTACAGACACCTAATATAAAGTATCCATAAAACTAGTTTATATGACTCGTCAGCTTTATTTTTAAGCTTTTTGGTTCAGAGCTAATAACTGGGTGTTATTGTGCCACTCTTTAAACTGATATGTGGCATTACCATGTATTTTAACACTCTTTAGCAACCTTCACTTGTTCCTCCTCTCTCTCAGCCTTTCTTTCTGTTTTCAGCCCTTCCTCTTGACTTCCACCTTGTCGCCCTTTGATTCAAACTCTTTGATTCAGTCTTTTTTCATCTTCTCTTCCTCACTGCCCTCTGCATTCCCCGCACCCTCAGACCTCAGTTCATAGGTGAATACAGAGGTGGTTAATTTGCATGAAACGGCAATTAAGGCTTTTCTCTTTTGAGCTCGTTAGCGGATTCGAGTGACGAGGCTAGAGGCTCGTTAGAGAGAGATGTTGACGAGGGCTATGCTAATTGGCTGGGGGTGCCGGCCTGTGATATTTGAGGGTGCAGATCGGCGCTGACCCCTTTCTCCTCCTTTCTCGTTTGCTGCGTTAAAAGCCCATTAACCTTTGCAGGAATCCGGCTGTGTGCAGACAGGCGTGGCTTTTCGTCGGAAGTGTGGTTGTGTGTGTGTCTGTGTGAGATCTTAGCTGTTATGTCTCAATAGAGAGGTGACAGCTAAATGTGTCCACTGAAGAACATTGTATTATGTCTCAGTCAAGAAGAAATGAGTGCATTTCATTTTGGTTTTTATGTCTTTCTTAGGGAGGTGATGGTGAAGCCCCTTCAGTCTGCGATCATCAGAGCCTAGAATCTAACGAGAGCCACACCAGCTTCTGCTTTGACACCAGGTAAATGTTTAGAATTACCATACTACTCCTATGTTTGCAGTATGTATACTGTACACAATTTGCATTGAATACCTAGAAGTACTATATTTGCCATGGTATACAACAAAGCATACTCTGTGAACCACTGTATCCTACAATGCAATGCTCTAGACCAAACAGAAGTAATATCAAATTTTATTTTATTTTATTGTTTATAAAAAATGTTTATGAAAATGAAGACTTTATTTTAAAAGGCCAATGGCACAATGTCTTTTACATCTTATTTGAAATAATCCAAGTTATTTCATACATCTTTCTAAGTTTTTTGAGTCATTATTGGATCTGACTGCCAAAAGTTTTGGAAGACATACCAAAATATTTTTTTTTACCCAAAAATGAAATAAAATATTACCGTAAATACTTAACTGGATGCCATTTGCAGTTTGGTGAGGTCATGTGACAATGAATCATACTACATATAAAGGTTTACAAGTTGATACATGGTTGCAAAATGCGTACTATAAACTATTCTAAATATTAGACCATAACACTACAGTATATATCATTTATATACTATAATAGTTTTTGTTAATATTGTGAAATGTACTTTATTTTCTATTTTCATTTTAATGTTAGCTAAAGTTCTAGTAATTTAAATTTAGTGTTTTTTGTAATTTTTATTATTATTTTTAATATGTCTATATAGTTTTTAGTACTGCTTAGTTTTGTTAATTTAGCTTTGTTTAGTACTTAAAATTAAACTAAATGAAAATGAAAAATGTTGCCTTGGAAACTAGTTGATTTTTTTTTTTTTTTTTTTTTGGTATAATGAATTTAGTTTTAGTTACTAATAAAAACCCTGATGTTATAGCCATTTAAGAAAGTGTTTTTATTTTATATAATTTATGTTTAACTATTATTGGTTTGTGTTTTGTTCAATCTGATTAAGAAAGAAAATTGTAAACATCATAAGGGCGTGGTAAATTAGACGGCAGTACACCGGAAGAAAGGGAGTGGGTCAGACATAATTTTAATTTTATTTTTTTTGTAGAATCTTTTTTTTTTTTTTTTTTTTTTTTTTGGGAACGAGTTTCATTTGGTATAATTTGTATCTTAATTACAATATATTTTATGTTGGTCAATTATCTATCAAAATAAACAAGAAAAAGAAATAAACGTTTCGTGGAATGAAGTGTGTTTAAGACAAGCTAGTTTTTTATTTAAAACATAGCCCTGGAATTGATTTTCCAATTTCAAAGTGACGACTGACAGAAAGTAATGTTTTATTTTATTGAATTTATTTATTTATTTATTTTTATTATGTTTTGTTTTATTTTGTTGGATCTGACTGCCAAAATGTAGAGATAACTGAGTATCACTTGCTGACTAAACAATAGTGAGACTGACAAGAGCATACTGCTGTTTAAAATGTTTACTTTGTCATAGTTTCCAACGTAAACTTGCAGTAGGCAGTAAACAGTCTTACGTATTATGTATTACGCAATAAGCAATCTTTCATTCAAGTGCATCCCACTTGCCACCATAGTTGTAGATTAAAACACTCTCTCTTTCTTCCTCACTCAGGCCTGATGTTCATAAGCGGTGTCCCCTGTGTGAGGTGATCTTCCCGCCACAATTTGAGCAAAGCAGTTTCGAACGACACGTGGAGTCGCACTGGAGGGTATGTCCCGTCTGCAGCGAGCAGTTTCCTCTGGACTGCCAACAGCATCTCTACGAAAAGCATGTGCACACACACTTTGATGACAATGTTCTAAACTTTGACAACTTTGATTAGAGAGGAAAAAATATTTATTTGCTTTTAGTTCAATATAAAACGCCTCAGGTGATTCAGGGGCTTCAGTGTTTTGTTCGAAACACGCTGATGTTGTCACTTTGTCGTAACCGCTGCACTCATGCCAGGAGGACTATATTTGATTTGCACAAACATTAATTCAGATATTTAAACTTCTAAGGGACAGAATACTATAATAATGGTCTTCAGGTGTAATAGATATGTAATTAAAAAAAATTAAAAAGCACTTTTTTAGTTTAAAACTTTGTGTACTACTGTAAAACTGATTGCGCTTTAAAATGAGAGCTTTAGGTTGTTGTTTATGAAAATGTAAACTTTATTTTAAAGGACCAATGATGCAATGATGTATACTTTTATTTAGCCAAAAGGAAATGGCCATAATTAATAAACCCAAATCACCAAAATTACTCTGAAATTGTTACCTCAGACATCGAATGCTTTCCTTGTGAAACAGTTACTAAAACACTAATGTAAAGGGATAGTTCACCAAAAATGGACATTCTGTCACCATTTTAATCACTCTCATTTTGTTCTAAAACCATATAACATTCCTCCAAGCCTCCATACTGGATCAGTCCAATTTGTGAATGAATAGTTTATTGGCTCAACCAATTGATATATGAAGCTTGAAAGCCTCCATTTATTCTACTAGTAGTTCTTTTCAATAATCCAATTACAAATTTCTTATTCTGTGTGATAGTGATGACAAAACATTTGTTTTTAAGTGAACTATTCCTTGAAGCTCAGCTAAAAGCTGACCAAGTAACTCAGTCCAGAGAGCCAGTGAGCTAAATCTATGGCCGTGGATTCTGCAACTTTTCAGTGCATCATTGGTTCAAACATCTTGCATTGAACAACTTAAACATTCAGTTTCAGCATTATATCCATCACACATTCCTGCTTGAAATCCATTTATCCAACACAGCTTATGCTTCACACTCTAAGTATGCCAGGAAGTTTAACTTAGGGTTGCTCTGTGTTTGTGTGTATCAAGTGTATGTTTATTAATAAAGAATGCTACAGCTCAAGTTCATTCAGCTGAACATTTGTCCTTGTATCAGCAAGTCATTACACAACATCATTACATCAGCACTCTATGGCCAATAAAACTCAGAAACAGGCAGCACACTTGTTTGCTTTTCTTTATTTTTGTACCATCGTCCTAAAGTTTACATTGCAGCTCGAGGATAAAGACGTCTCAAAAGAGTCTCTCATTCGCTCGCACAAACACGCACACATGATACGTCGTCTCACATATAAATTGTCTCGGTTCCACAAAACATTTTCCACAAAAACATACAGTACGAAAATATAATTTCAAAAGCACTTTACAAAAGACTTGCAATACGATACATTCACTATATAGTATATCAAACTCCCTCCAAAATAAATGCATCTCAGTCACATTACTACATTGTAGGTGTGAGGAACCTCACGGATCCTATCCAATAAAATCATGTTTAACAGGTTCTAGTTTGCATGTCAAAGCTGAGACCAAATGACTCTGTAGCCAAAGAGAGGTACAAATGTGGTTACTGGTAGAGCGTCCAAAAATACACACATACAAACAAACATGACACCGGATGAATTGGAAAATAACAGGACAGTGAGTCATCTACAATGAGTCACTCACAAATAGGCATCCAATACTTCCTTCATTCCCTAGCTCCAGTTTTTGGCATCGAAATTATAGTAACTACCCATTCATTCAACCTCAAGCCTCTTTTTCCAAGAAATCATGGCGACAGTCCAAGATATTAGTGTTTAAATACAGATCCTGCTCCAAATATATGGATAACATGGAACAATTTGTCCATATCCAATTTCTGTGTCCCACCTTGGCACCACTAAATTACCATGTTTTTGGACATGTACCATAAAATGCCATATAAATACCATGGTGTACATTTCAAAGAACCATGGAAACACAATCTGATACCATCATTGTACCGTTAACAGCACCTTATTTTTCCAAGCTTCATATCTGGAGATTTGGCCGTGCCATTTTTGGTCCATGTTGTTTCAGTTGACCGACCCTAACCAAGAAAAACAGACTAGTGGATAGGAAAGCTTACTTGGTCCTTCTTTGCACCAAAAGTTTAAGCTCTTAGCAGTTTCTAAAGACGTTTTACTTTTGTAAACCGTGGTATGCTTTATTTGGCCAACAACAGGACCGATGCAAAATTGTTCAAGAATTAAAGTTGAGAAAATATATGCAGGCGTAGCTATGCATCTGGCACTATCGAACTGTAATACTAGCAGTAACAATATAAAGTAATCATATAATACTTTTGACAACAAAGATTGTAACAGTAAGACTACAAGCCAAAAGACAGCAGAGCAGCTAAGCGGTCGTGTCATGCTAGCAAGCCGTAGCCTACAATACCAGGCAAGCAGAGGGCTAACAAATACGTTTACACAAACACAACCACGAGGACAGTCAAAATGTGTCAAAAATAAACAACAGCAACGACCGAAATTAAGATCGTACAAGCTAAAACTGACAAAAAATACTGCAAGGCTGAGTACACAAAGAGAAGTTTAGGTCCTCTTTAAGGCTCCTCCGCTAACAGGCACCAAACGGATAGCCAGATGTGACCCGTTGTGTGTTTGGCAGATTGTCCATGTTTCTTTTTCAGTTGGGGAAGAATAACTTGGCACTTCTGCACTGCTGGTATAACAGCAGGGGAACAGGGCTGAATAAATATGCCCTTTGTCTTTCTTTAAGCTGACATTTCGAATGCGATTATTGTTGGCTTCAACAATAGTGTGTTTTCATTTAGGGATTATTATGTAAAATATTGCTCAGAACTAAAATGCAACTAGACAGAAACCATGTCTGTCATATAACCGCTTGCAGTCGTCTGGAGAAGGCCACATGCAGAGAATTCAATTTCACACAGAAGGTGCTGCCTGCATGCCAGCCGCATGCAAAAGAAATCTGGAAAGGTAACTTTACACTGCGTAATGTCAGCCGTTTTGATATTCTGTGTGGAATGTTCTGGAACGAAGTGAGTGGAAGTGAGTTTTTCCTGTTTCCTGGTTTGTTTGTCTGAAAGTTGGCAGCTGTATTGTGACCTGAGATCAATGTCCTTCCAATTCAGACAATAAAAGACTGCTTCTCTACAAAGCAAATAAAAATATGAAATGTAATTAAAAAAAGAAATCCATAAAGATGAGATAAAGTTCTTGTATAAAACAATATAAACGTTCTGCAAAATATATAATGGAAAATAAAATGTTTGGATAATACAACTTAGCTACTAATATATATAAATGTGTCTTTATATAATTTCATATGTACACATTTCAACATACCTACTGTAGTTTTCACTTTAAGTAGGTTTGATGAATAAAAAGAAATTATCTAGAATTTCTTAACTCTTCTGATTTTAAACCATTTTCTCTGAATAGTCTTTAAAATCAGAAACAAATGTTTGTCGTCTCCTAATCTTCAGCACAGTAATTTTCATTTATCAGTGACTGTGTCACCTAAATACAAAAAAAAAGAAAAGAAAAATAAAGGATATCTTGAAAAGCAGTAAAGAAATGATATACGTGGAATGTGCAAATGTACAAAGTATATCTACATGTATATATAAAATCACATACATAAAGAGAAAAAAGAAAAAAAAGAAAAAATCAGCGTTTGATCCCAGTTTACATATGATCCAGAAATGTAAATGAAAGGATGACTAGGTAAACTTGAAAATGATGGTGTGTGTATCACAGGGGTGGGTGGAAGTTGATGGTGTGATGTCTAAGGCCTTGAGAGGTTTTATAGCTTTTCCCACAGCGACACTTGAAGGGCTTTCTCACACGGATCTGCGTCCTGTGCCCGTTTTTAGCATGGTACTTAATACCATTCACATTCTGAAAGAGAAGTTAAAAGCGGGAATGAGGGAAAGTCGAAACATTTATTGTAATCCACTGCAGTTTTTATATACTTTGACAGGAATAATTCATCCACAGTGACCAGCCAGAGTTTTTTTCTTTTTGTAGATGATTTTGTTATATTAATTTTAATATTATTATTAAATTAATTATTATTATATATTATAGTTATATTAATTATTGTATAATAAAATATACAAATATTAAATATCTGATACCACAATAATACTTCGCATTTCATATATATATATATATATATATATATATATATATATGTATATATAAATACATACATATAAAAATATTTTGAGTTGTGAGTGCAGTACCTTGTATCTTTTCTTGCATCCTGGAACAGGGCATGCGAAGGGTTTCTCATCGCCCCCGTTCATGCACATGGAGCTGAGGATGGACTCTGAGCTGATGGCACTTTCTGTAGTCCAGGACTCGTCGCTGTCAGAGTCTTCATACTCCACCTCCTCCTCATCACACTCACTGCCTGAGGCACACCAATAAAGTTAAACTCTTTAATTAGTCACTTATTTGCTTCATATATTAGCTGATGAAAGAACTAATGAGAACTGAGAAAGCAAATGTGCCCTTTGCTCCAATTATCCAGTGTTTCTTCATTAGGAGCATAATGATTTTTTTTTTTTGCCACAGTTCAGGTTAGACAGGTTATTTCTTAAAGAACTGCTGTTTATGTAGCGCAGATTCAGCTGAATCCAACTGAAACTAACCAGCAGTCTTTTATTTATGTTTCTGACTCTTTGCATATTTCTTAACACAGAACGTACACTGACATAATGACAGGCTTATTTTAATGTTCATTAAAAGACAAGCACAGTATAAAAAAAAAAAAAACAGGTAATGGACGTCACCCAAGCTTGGATTTAAACCAATGGAAACTTTTCAGCACAGACACACACATTCAATTAGTGAGGCTTTAGGTTTAGGGGGGAACTAACTCTTGACAGCAAATGCAACAAACCAAAATTTAGAGGTTTATAAATCAGAAGTTTTCAGACTTAATTATAAAAAATTAAAAGATATGAGAAATCAGCAACCGTTAAATTCTCCATGACTTTTACAAACACTCATAATGAGTTAGAAACATTTCAAATAATTGTTTTTCATATATAAATCTATGTAATATCACACTCAAACTCCATTCACCTGTGGGTGTGCTGCTGCGGAAGGAGGATGAGGGCGTGATGGGAGGGGTGACAGGTGGAGTTAGGCTGCCGTTGCTGTGCCGAGGAGGCGTGGCCGTACTGTTACGCGATACACCTCCGGTGACTGATATAGCAATTTTGGGTTGGACCTTCTTCTTCTGAGTTTCTTGCTCTCTGCGTGCTGCTTCAGTCATGAACCTGAAGAAAAAACAAACGCCAAACAATAGGCCATGTTAATAGATTGATGTGCAGGTAATGATGCACCTGAGGACTATTGTTCTTGGAATGACAGTGGTTATACAAAATGGAAAAAGCTACGATTGGAATTGGATAACTAAAATATGTGTGAAATACAATTGTCAACCTTCTGTACTGACCTCCCAAGTGTATACTATTGTTACAGAAATTTCCCATTGCACTTTGGTTTAAGGTTTCTTGCATATATGTATGCATGTATTCGTGTAAGATTATAATGCATTTTATAAGTAAAAATGTATGTATGTATGTATGTATGTATAATGTATAGAAATATATACTACCATTCAAAAGTTTATGGTTGGTAAGATGTTTTTATGGTTTTTTTGAAGTCTTTTATGCTCACCAAGGCTGCATTTATAAAAAATAATAATAATAATAAAAATACAGTATTATTTACATATTACAATTTTAAAAAATCAATTTGTATAGATAGATTTTAAAACTTAATTTATTCCTGTGATGGCAAAGCTGAATTTTCAGCAGCCATGACTCCAGTCTTTAGTGTCACATGATCCTGAATGATGCTCAAGAAACATTTCTTCTTCTTCTTATTATTATTATTACTGTTATTATTAACAGAAAGTTCAATAGAAAAGCATTTATTTGAATCTTCACTGTCACATTTTTATGCATCCTTGCTGAATAAAACTTACTTACTTACTTAAAAAAAATCTTACTGGCCCCAAACCTTGAATGGTAGTGCATTTATTCATATTTTTTACTACGCATATTAGTATATACATATTTCAACATACCTATTAATGTAGCTCAGAGCAACATATGTGGGCTGTTGCAGCTCCTGCCTCTCCAGAACTCTGGGATCTGTGTCTGAGAGAGGAATAGAAAAAACACAATCACATTAGACTGTAAAACACAGCATAAAGCTGAAGATAAAGATGTGCACATATAGGTCAAGGCAAAATCTGTGTATGCTATATTACATAGGTGCTCACAGACAAAGCAGCAGCTTGAAACAGTATTTTGCGCTTGCTGTAAGTTTGTCAAACAAGTACCCCTAATGCCCTGCAGGCCCAACCCAACCACCACACCACCACACTTTTTCCATTCTACTTGTGACAGCAGGCAGCTTCCATTGCCTGAGGCTACCAGGCAATGCTTCAAAGGTTCCTCTGCCAACTCTGTGTGTGTGTGTGTGTATGTGTGTGTGTGTGTGTGTGTGTGTCCGGTTATAGTCTGAATCATGATCTGAGTCTGCCCTCATGTGGCAAAGAGTCTCATCTGATGACATTGATCAGGATTGATCTTATTTGTATACATATGCACATACAAAATGTTAGTTAACGAAGACATTGTTTACCATACTGTACGTGTTTGAGAGAAAGAGTGTGTGAATTGTAGGAAGTTAATTGCTGCTTAGAGCTCATTAAAACATAAATGGTGCACAGAGGACCTCACAAAGAGAAAAAAGACACTGCTGTGTGTGTGTGTGTGTGTGTGTATGTGCTTGTGTGTGTGTGTGTGTGTGTGTGTGTGTGTGTGTGTGTGTGTGTGTGTGTGTGTGTGTGTGTGTGTGTGTGTGAGAGAAGCTGGCACATTCTGCATGATTATTTTCAATGACCATGTGGAGAAAGTAGAAAAAGAAAAGCAGGTTTTTTGCATTCAAATGGGTCGCATTGCATGCGTGTGTGCAGTTATATTTATGTATAACAGGCAGTGTATATAATAGGTCCCATATGTCTAAATGAGGTATTACTCCAAGCCATTAAAAACATTCCACCATGTTCGCTTAACCATTATTCTCCTTAAACATGAAGAAACGTCTACACGCTCACTTAATGCTTTGTAGAACTTGCCAGATCTTGCATGGGAATACAAATCTTTAGCACTCTGTTACATTTCACACGATCTGTAATAGCACGACTTGAATCCCAAAACACAAATGAATTGTAAAAACAGCACAGATTAGCTACGTTTCCTTGATTTCTTTTAAGGAAACCAGTCTAGAGTGCTACCTGTGTCTGCTTCTGCCTTAATCTCATCAGAGCACTTTCTGGTGACTGCACTGCATGGATTAGGCCTTCCTCACCTCATAAAGAGGACACACACACTCACACACACACACACACACACACACACACACACACACACACACACACACACACACACACACACACACACATTTGTGTATCTCAGGTGGTCCACTGAGGTGGTCTTCAGTGGTTTATTAGCATTTCTAAATCATTTTAGGCTGCAGGTGTGCACTTTCAAGCTTAAAAATACTTTACATTTTAAAGCAACTGCAAAATGAAAAACAAATGAAAACTAAATGGTTAAAATAAAATACAACAAACAGGAAATACGTATCTGTAGACTATCAAAAGTTAAATTACTGGTGTAAAAGAAGTTTCAAGCTTAGAGCGGTTTTTTTTTTCATTTTACCTGCACACCTGCATTTATGCATGTATTTATTTTAATCTATTTTATATTTATTTTCCCATAACCTCTTAATATAAGACACACAAATTAGAGTCACAAATGAACCTTTCTGGAGTTATTTACAATCAGTGAGATCCTTGCAAAACATCACAAGTTTATGTTCAGTTCGTTGAACAATAAGAGTCTAGTATGGACACCATTTTCCGACACAAAATAAAAAATAGAAAAGTAATTGTGACTTCTAATCTCACACTTCTGGCTTCAAATTGCAAGATGTAAACTCTGCATTGCGAGAAAACAAATCTAAATTTTGAGCTTTATATCTACCTTTAAATCTAATTCAGACATTCTGACTCAGAATAGCAAGAAAAAAAGTCCAAATTGTCTGATAAAAAGTCGTGAATACCATTTTATAATTTTTTATTCTGTGGCAGAAACAGGCTTCCACAGTTTAGAGAGCTACAATAAAGAGAAATTAAATATCTATCATAATTTACTCACCCTCGTAGTTTCAAACCTGTATGACTTTCTTTCTTTGATGTAACACAAAAAGAGTCGTTCTGAAGAATGTTTATGCTACTCTTTTTCATTACAATGAAAGTGGATGAGGATCCCAGGGTTGTCAAGATCTGCATAATATGTATAAAGCATTGTAAAAAAGTAGTCTGTATGACTTTTGCACAATATTCCAAGCCTTATAAAGTCATGTGATAGATCTGTTTAGGGAACATACTTCAAAATCTTACTTGCAGCCTTGGTTCACTTTCACTGCATTATATGAAAAAAAAATTATTATTATTCCTTTAAATCTCAGCAACTTATAGTATTATGTGTGTAGGGTGAAGTATAATTACGTGTGCCAGGTGCAGAACAGTGAAGGGAGGACAGAGTTAATGTTTTCCAATTTTATGATTTCCCTTCACCTAGAAAATGGAGGCACACAAGGTCTTTCCACAGGAAAAGTAGCAAGGAAATACACAAGCAGAAAGAAACACACACACACACACACACACACACACACAAACACTTAACATTCAGTGCCTCTTAAACTGAACACCCCAGAGTTAATTTTCACATTTAGCAAAATCATAAACTTCCAATAACAGCCGTCATAATTCAGTACAAACAAAAACCATCCTTACGGCAGCAGGAACTAGAATTGAAAGCGCCACTTGTACCAAGCAGTAGCAGTAATATTGCATTTTAATGGGCCATGACCAGTATTAAATCCCTATGAAATCTTTATGTAGGTCTAATAATACTGGGCCCTCTGTGAAGACATTAAAGAACTTTCTCCCCTAAACATGCCTTTTATTGACAACCATATCATCATTAAACCCTCTGCCTATCAAACCTCACTAGGCTATTTACTGCTGTCCTGCACACTGATTTGGGATCAGGTGGATCTAAATTAGACAGAAATGCATCCCTGTAAGAGTGTTTGGAGTAGCTGGAAACTTTTTAGAGGGCTCTGAAACCACCAGAAGAGCAAATGTGCCACCCTGTGGTGGAATGCAGCACAAAAACCATCAGAAAGCAATATGTGTGTGTCCCTGTTAGTGTGAGTCTGTGCATAAGTCAGAGGAGCCTGGCATGGAGCAGCGATGCAGGAATGCCGGGTTTGTTTTCCAGACGGCTAATTAAAAAGCAGGGGAGTGTTTTAATGTGTTGGAGAGCAGCAGGTCTCCGGATGGAGGGAAAGGGGGGGAGGGGAAGACAGGCGGGAAGGAGGGGATGGAGAGAACTCTAAACGAGGCTGTAATTACACTTCTCAGAGCTCAGCAGGATACGACGCTCCAAACACTTCTGTATGTTCACACAAACACACGCAAGCTCAAGGACGAGCACACACATGAAAAGGGAAACAAAAACATAAGCATTCACACACACAAATGCACAAATTATACACACCAGCACATACAGACAAACACACACACACACACACACACACACACTGGGTTTTGGGTGGGACTAGGAAAGCTGGTATAATGGATTTTCCACTGGATTTCACTAATTGCCTCATAAAAAAGGCCTGACGAGTCATTTAATGCAACCCTCTCTCTTATAAACACACACACACACAAACACACAATTAAATCCTAATGATCTCAACAGAGCTAAACAGAATTAACTTCTATAATTATAATGATCTTTTCTTGAAATTAGTTTGTCACATTTCATACACTATTATTGCAACTATTGTTTCATCTACAGATGTCCAAAATAATAATAACTGTACAAGTTCAGAAAATTATGAAGAACTATGGTTGAAATATTCAACATAATATCACTCTGCAGATCAAAAACAGCCTAAACAGGAACAATACTGAGGAATATAAAATGCAACACTTCCCTAATCATGAATATGCCATGATTACTCATTAACAATATCAACAAAACCTCAAAGCTATAAACGAGAACTGTATTATTAGCTATACTAGACCATTTTGGCCTCAAAAGAATAAAACTTGAGCATTTACAAAACCTTTCAATACTTTTTGGTTTACATCTAAAATCATCTATTCTAGCACTTCCCTCACCGACTACTAGAGCAAACGGATATTGTGTAACAAGCCTGACATCTTCTGGTCACTGAAAGAAACTCGTTCAAGTAGCATCTCTAGTACTCCTGATGCCTTATAGTTTTATATTTAAGGTTAAATTAATAAAATGACAACATTTAATAGCCTAAAATGTATGCTAGGTTCGCAAGAGAACAGTTTCAGTTCCACATAGCGCTGAATTATTGTTTAGCTATAACTTAAATGGTTTAGTTACACACAGGGACGTGCACAGACATTTTGAGGGGCAGGGGATCAAGTGGAAAAAAGGGCACTTCTCATATTTATTTTAATTTTTTTCTAAACAAAACGTTAAATATATTCGGGGTGTGCGATATTGACAAAAAATATATATCTCAATATTTTCTGGGATTTTATTGATAACGACAATTAGATGATATTTTGCTGAGTGTGTTGTTGTGCTGGTATCTTAAGGACTACCGTGGACAGCTGACTCCTAAAGTTTTTGATATTCTTTATATTGTGTGTGGTGATCAGTTCACAGCAGCGATGTCCAATCATGTCCAATAAGTTTAAATGGGTTTTTACCTTTTATGGGCATTTTTACCTTTATAAAGCCATTTTTTCTAAAGGTGTGCATCATCTTTTCAGTCAAATTCTTAAACTGAATCAGTCAATTAGAATAATAAGTCATTTGGGCTGTTACCAAGCAAATTAAATAAGTATTGACAAAATTAATCTTTGCAATGCTGAGAAAACACAGAAGCTGCATTGGAAGGGGCATTTAGATGCATTTACACACAGTTTAATGCAGGACATGAATGTATTTAACCTGCAGTTACAAATGCATTAATACTGTTTTGATATTTTAAACATAAAACGTTGAATACTGATATTTGAAATTATTTAAAAAAAATGAAGATACTTTAAATGTGAAATTAAAACTGTCAGTAGGTGGCAGCAAGTCACTGTTAATAAGTGAGTCATTGTGACTGAACCGAATCATTTAAACAGTTGATTCATTCAGGAACAAAACAGCATCATGTTGCTCAGAGACGCAAATTGGTAATATATTTGTTTTCGAAATAGAGCAAAAACAGTCAATACTGTGTCTAAAACGTAAGTGTCTTAATATTAAATTTTTGTTTATTGAACTGCTGTATAAAATCAAAATCACATTTGTAATCATGCTGCTTTTTGGTGGAAAAACATCAGTCTTCGCGTGATACGGATTAACTATATGAAATAATATAAATATATACATTTCTGCCCCCATATCCTGAATTTTGTGATCATTCTAAATACATTTTAATAAACTGAATCATGTAGTGAAAGAAGGCACACTGGTCTAACCTAACTTACTAGACTTCCTATTGCCTTAAAGGGTTAGTTCACCCCAAAATGAAAATTGTGTCATTAATTACTTACCCTCATGTCGTTCCAAACCCGTAAGATCTTCGTTCAACTTCGGAACACAAATTAAGATATTTTTGATTAAATCTGAGAGCTATCTGACCCTCCATAGACAGCAACGCAACTGAAATGTTCCCAGGTCCAGAAAGGTAGTAAATACATCGGTAAAACAGTCCATGTGACATCAGTGGCTCAGCTTCAGTTTTGCGACTATGAGAATACTTTTTTTTGCGCAAAGAAAACAAAAATAATTTACTCAACCATTCTTCTCCCCCAAGTTACGTCTTCCGCCATTTTAGAGAGTATGAAAATACATATGCATGCTTTCCCCTAAGTGTAAACAATGCTTATTACGCAGATTATACGTTCATGCGCGCTTTCCCCCCAAACTTAAATAACGCTGATTACGTCAAATGTTCTTGTGTACTCTCCAAAATGGTGGAACACGTAACTCGTGGGAGAAGAATTGTTGAGTAAATTATGTTATTTTTGTTTGCTTTGTGCAAAAAAAGTACTCTCATAGCGTCGCAAAACTGAAGCTGAGCTACTGATGTCACATGGACTGTTTTACCGATGTATTTACTACCTTTCTGGACCTGGGAACATTTCAGTTGCGTTGCTGTCTATGGAGGGTCAGATAGCTCTCAGATTTAATCAAAAATATCTTAATTTGTGTTCCGAAGATGAACGGGTTTGGAACGACATGAGGGTGAGTAATTAATGACATAATTTTAATTTTGGGGTGAACTAACCCTTTAACTAAACTTTAGTCATGGATGTTAGCAAGACAAATTAACTATATTTGCCTTTTGTCTTTTGGATGATTAGCTGTAAATTCGAGGCACAGGTAGCTTAGTCTGTTGCTCATCACCACTCACCTCTACATTAATACAGAGCCAAAATCATCACAATTAAAAGAACCAAAGACTTAAACTACTTCAGTGTGTGCAATGAATTTATTTAATACACGAGTTTCACAATTTGAGTTGAATTACTGAAATAAATGAACTTTTCCACGACATTCTAATTTATAGAGATGCACCTGTATTTCTATTTATTTATTAAAAAAAAAAAAGCACTCCCCAGAAAAAAATTCCACTTTCTTTCTCTCGAGGAAGAAAAAGGGCAGGTGCTCAAGCCCCCTTTTATGTCTACATGTGTGCACGTGCCTGGTTACACGTGGAAGAGCGGTGTTTATGCTAACGGTGACCATTAAATACATTCCGCCTGATGTTCTGTTACTTACCACTGTCAGTATTTTACTAAAACTTTTTGAGATATTTCACCAAAGTTTTTTTTTGTTTTGTTTTATTGTTGCCAAGGTTACGCTGTCTGCAGTGAGGCAATACGCGGACGATAAGAGACTACAACAAACACAGGCCGTAACACAGTAACTCGGCTTTCAGTTGTTTAAAATTATGTCATTTGTTACCTACGACATGCAAATACAATAGATAGGAAATGAAACGGGCATGTCTGAACAAATGTCCACTGCCACAACACTAAACAACAACTTACCTAAATACAGGTCCGATACCCGGAGGACCGACTATCCCGGGAGGGTATGACATCATGCAAAATCCCTTTCGGCCTAGGCAACTATAAACAGATATATATATATATATATATATATATATATATATATATATATATATATATATATATATATACACATATATATATATATATATATATATACACATATATATATATATATATATATATATATATATATATATATATATATATATATATATATATACAATGAACTTTCCTTTTACTGTTTGTTTGCATGAATCTCTTTCTCACAGCAGCTGTGTTCTGACTAAGTTCTGATACCTGAACTAACTGTCAAATGATTCTCATATTTTATTCAGCTATATGTCAAAATATATAATCTAGTCTTCTATACAGGGCAACATGACAGCTCTTTCTTGGTACTATTTGATTACATAATGTAAATGTGCACAGATCTTATGACAGTCTGCAAACGTCTGTCCAAAGTGTCATGTGGTGAAAACACCACAATTTTACCACAAGGAGGCAATGTTACATAAGTTCATGTAACTTTATATTCACTCAAGAGTCGAAAACTGACTGCATGCAAACTGTACCCCACAGATACAACCTGATCAATCTAAAGAACAATTAGGACAAGCAAAATAAAGTAGTTTATCTTATTATTTTAAAATGTCAACAGATAATTGGATAACTGAAGAAATGAAAATGCATATATGCTATTCAAATGAAGTAGCTTTGATTGTAAAAACTTGAAATGAAAGAATCAGCATACAAGACACAAATAACATTATATGGAAGTCAAATAAGATAAGAAAGCGACAACACTGCAAAATCAAATAGCAAGAATACACTTCTTGTAATAAAGAAACAGACTGACCAAACACCAACATGACATCTTAACATCTGAAGTGACGTTGTTTGTTACATTGCAATAACGTACTATATTCTCGAAGTAATTGTATAACCTCATTTGAGTAAACCTGTCTGTTTGCCTAACATCACTCAAATGACCTTGAGGACAAAAAAAAATTCTCTCATCTACCTATCAAACAGCTTACCTGCATAAAGCATCTTAGTGAAAAGCATAAACAAAAATGTAAAGATTAAAATGTTCACAACCAGACACAACCAGAAGGGGGGAAAAAATGCATTTAATATTAGAAAATGCACCAATTTTAAAAATCAGCCTGGTACAATAAACCAATAATATTTATTTGGTTATGGCTGATAACTGATAAATGCACAATAATAATATTTCATCTAAAAATACTAATAAAACACATTGATAATTAATGTCTAACACTGATATGGTTCTGATATATTATGCAAAATGGGTCTAAATAGCTTTTACTGCTAAGACAAAACTAAATATAGTATTAGGGCTTCTGAGATGGCACTTAAGGTCAAAAGTCATTCAAGGCCATACACTGTACAGCTATTGTCAAAGAACCTTGTTTTAAATCGGTTTGTAAGCATTTTACCAATTTTTGCTGCTTTATGTCAGTAATATAATCAACTATTGCCTAAACAGTGACCTGCCATCACCAACAGTTCATTTGTTACATGAGTGTACGATTTCCTAAAGCTATGAAAGAGAGGAAGAGTTGAAAACAATCATGGGATGTAATTCAGGAGATGTAGACAGAGTTTGTATCCTGCTCTATGTGCCAGCTACCTAAAATATAGGCTGTCCCTGTTTTAACATTAATCTCCAATTGAAAACACTAATAGGACAGAACAAACTAGTTCTAATTCAAGCATCTTAAATTTACACTATGAATTTAAAAAATCAGCTTCATGGCTGGCAAACTGCCAAACCAAGCCACTGCATGGGGTCTACACTCAATAGGATTATTATTGATTAGTAGTATTAATGATCTGTGTGGAAGGCTAGGGGGTCTTTCATTGTTGTGCTCATTAAAACAAGAGCTCTGAGGTCAAATCCCTAACCCCAATAGTCAGATCTGTGACTCCTGAGGGAAATCAGGCTAGCTGATCTTTTATGAGGCTACAGTGACAGACACACAGACTGGGGTGCAGGTGTGTTCATTCTGACAGATGCCATAAATTGTGACAGCTGCAGTCACTATGAAGAGAATCTGAGTGAAGCACCACCATCAGAATAGATATGAGCAGCACAGCAAAACACTGCATATCAGTTATAAACATTCACACATTCTATTTACAGATCAGCAGTGCATACAAATATTCTATTAAGTACACACAGACAGTCAGAGTAAGGTCAATACTGTACAAGACAATTCTGTACACTGTAATAATGTTTTCATCATCATGTTATATCTATATTTCAACTTGATTTTCTTCATCAGTAATTAAATTCAGTTTCAACTTTTTTCTTTAGCAGTAATTAAACTGAAGGTGGTAGAAAAAGTGCAATGAATCACTAAACTTTAACTCTGCAACACTTTAATTAAAGTTTTCCATTTTAATGGGGTGACATTTATACAGTGTACAAAGTTTTACAGTGCACACCTCTTAAACCAAAATGAATCATTAATAAATTAATGCGTAAAAACAAGATCAGAAAAACAACAACAAACCTCTCTAAATAAACCTCTTTCTATATACATTAATTTGAAAAGGAAGTTTTGTATGTTAATCTTAAAGTAACTGTTAAACACCTAAACAGTGATTCATTCCTGCGGACTTAACAGACAGTTTGAATACACAACACTAGCGTAAACAATGGCTCTCCACAGCGAGCGCTAATTACGGTAGACATGGCAAGCCAGTTTTACATTTACACCTTAGTGTAGCACCTTACTTAATTTTTAACAGGAATGAAAACGAGTCTGTGAGGGACAGAAGTACAGTGCATTCAATGGATTCTACTGTACCAACATACAAATTGTTCAGCTGACAAAACGTCTTTCTGGAAAAAAAAAAAAAAAAAAATTAGTACAAAACAGTTTTATATAAAACAAGTTGTGACTTGTGACAGTTAGGTGATATAAGACCTCTATACAGTGCGTTCAGTTGTAAAGATTGTAAGTTTATCCCTCTCATTTGTATTAAATTTAATATGATAAAGGTCTATTCTTTAGAATGCAGTTTTGTTACTAGCATATGTTTAATTTTTTATTTTTATTTTAGATATTTACACAATTTCATTATTCCAATAATGACTTCTTGTTGTTACTAATCATCCAAATAATGACAACTATTGTTACTGGTGACAAATGGCAAAACGTTGACATTAAATTCAATGAAAATCTGTGGTTAAATATTCATTATCCATTTATTAAAATATTTAATATTCATATGTATTCCATTCATATGTATTCCACTTCTACTAACACCCATTCTACAGGAATACAGTGTTTAAAGGGGTGGTTGACTGTTTTTTTTCTAGGCTTGATTGTGTTTATGGGGTGCAGTCTAACGTGTTCATGCTTCATTTTTTAAAAAACGCATTATTTTTCACATAATTTACCTTTATTCCACACCACTCTGTCCCTTCTCTGACAAACGGCTTGATTATTTCCTGTTTATATGAAGCCCCTCCCTCAGAAATACGCGATGGGCTGAGATTGGTTAGCTGGCTCAGTGTGTTGTGATTCGCTAAACCACCGAGTGTGTGTCTAAACGTCCCGCCCCTCACCTCAGCGGCATGTTGTATTGTAAACAGTGGAGTCGTCTATATTGCTTATCAATTTGAGCCCGATTGAGACACAGAGAATATTAGTGAAGAGGATCGCGCAGAACCTGTGCAAGCACGGCTCTTAATGGTATGTTTGTTTGTTGTTCTCTCATACTTTTAGATACGCTGTTGTTTGTAAATGCTACTGCTTCTGTAAGCTTTTAATATAAGGTTTTATTCTGATTAAAGGTTTAATACAGCACAGCAACCGCACGTGCGTCCATGTATAACGCTTCTCATTACTGTGTGAAAATAAGTGAATAATTGGAGCAGTTTGTTGGAGCTGATCTGACGATCTGAATGAGAGAGAGAAAGAGAGAGAGAGCGAGAGATGCAGAGCAGAGCGTGTGCGGAGCACGGCAACGTGAGGAACAGTATTAAGAATGGCTGTTTTAGAACATTGATTTTGAAACTTGTGAATCCATTAGAATCGTTAGAAGACAGAATCGCAATTCATATATGAATAGATTTTTACGTGCACCCCTAGATTTCTCTTCCTCTTCTCTAAAGCAGCACAGCATGGCCTCGCCCCCTTCGTTACATGTTCCCGAGGACGGGGTTTATCTGGGTTCGTGACGTATCGGACCCGGGAAGTAACTCGTTGTAGTCCCTTACCAGTCGTTTTTGTAGGCATTAAACTGCCAGAATTTAAAAAAAAAACGATATCTCCGTTTGCATTGATCTTTCACGCTGCAACTTTGCAGATATTGTTTATGCTCAAACAGCAACATTACACACTAACTAACGTTAAAAAAGTGAAATCGCAAACAACCACCCCTTTAATAAATATGTAATAGTGTCTATTCAATTAGTACAAGCACACTGAAACAGATATTAGTAACTGTGTGCTATTATGTAATGAATAAACATTGTCTGTTGGAATAAGTACTAGTAATTCATTACATTGTAATACTAACTATAATATATAATACTATATAATGTAATATAGTGAAACTGAAAAATTATAATTATCATTATTCATATTAGTCACTATTGGACAACTTTTATTCATTAACCTAAAACTACTAAATCTGCTAACAACAAAATTAACTGTTACTTCAAGCAATAAATGTTAATCCGGCTTGCCACAGTACAGGCCTAGATCTAAACAGAGCAGTGTCTGGTAACCGTCCACGAACCCGTGCACCCGTCGCTGAAACCTGCTTATTACTATCTATCGCCTCTTAATTAAACCGAGTCAATGCTAATGCTATTAAATTTGCAGCGAGTTCGTACAAGTGAATTAGCGCGTCACTGCATAGAACCAAGCCAAATGCGCGGCGCAGAGACGCGCCTTCTCGCCGCTTGAGAGCGGCTGCTTAGCAGGACAGCAGGCCGAAACCGGAGCGCCACTCACCGATGTGGTTGTCTTCGATGTGAACGATGAGCTCGCCCAGGGACTCGAAATGCAGCCCGCAACCGCCAAACCGGCAAACGTTGGAGAAGAAGGAAGCAGCCGCGACGCCCGTCATAATGGATGTGTTGGCAGAGGTCCGTGAGCTTGCAGACCGGCGAAGGCAGAGGCTGTGCGGGATGGGGGTGATCAAATAGCCGGCAGCTCGTTGCAGCAGCAGCAGCGGCGGCGGTGATTGCAGCTGGAGCTGTTTAGACGGCTGCCAGCCAATGGGAGGGGGATGGGGGGCAAACCAGCATGACGGAGGAGCAGGAGGAGGAGGAGGGACCGGCGAAACAAACATGCTGCTGTTCACCTGAGCGGAGAAAGACTAGGAATGCTTGACTGAAAAGGGCCACATAAGCAACTGTATTATTGATTATTTTTCAGTGCACCCAGTGCCGGCCCGTAGGGTTGTGGGGCCATAGGCAAGATAATGAAAATAGGCCCTACTAGTGTAAAAAGTGGCATAGCAATTTGACGAGTAAAGAGAAAGCACATAAAATGGCAATTTCAATAATTAAAATAAACTAAAGTGATAAACTAAAGTGAGTGACAGCTTTTTAGTGATTATAAAGTAACGCTCTTTGGACCATAGCAATGAACGGCACAAAAATATTATGGTTAGGCCATATATATATATATATATATATATATATATATATATATATATATATATATATATATAATATTAAGGTTAGATCATCCTCACTAATTTCAGAAGCAACTTCAGTGATTTGATTCTGGAGCCAGGTCTGTAATTAATTAAGGTAACACGCTGAAATGGCTCAATTTTCCCTCATGTGACAAGTCTGTCTGTGATCGGGCATCATTGCATTTATAAAACAAATACTAATACTACAGCAATAAATATTATATATAGCAGTCAGAACATCCTTTTTTTCCCAGCTCCATGAAGATACCGTTTGGATTCCATTTCTACCACAATTTCACTTTAATCTCTCTATCATTATTTCATTTCAATTCCAAAATCTGAACCAACAAAATCTGCTCACAAAATCTGAACTGTAACTAGAAAAGTTTTCAGATAAACTTTTTCTTTATTTGCCAGAAATTATATCGAACACTAAGTTTGCTGTGCTTGTTTGTAGATCTGCACAATTTGGCCAAAAAAATTGTTTTAATGTATCAGTATGACTACTAATAATTCTGATTATAGTTATAACTAAATAAAACATTAAACAAATAATTATTGATAAAGATTATTATTAATATATTTTACAGAAAACTGCAGCATGACCTGTTACAGTTTTTTTTTCAACTGCTTACACACAAAATCTTTTTCACACAATTTCTGAAACCTGACACTCAAACAGCAGAAGCACACACCAAATATGCAAAATCATACACTAATTCTCAGCCTTTGATTCTTTTGCAAAACACAACACACAATTATCTATGTAACACAAAGATCTAACAGGAATTAATGTTATGGCAAAGGTGTTTGCAAATATTTGCTTTTGAGATGTGTTTGTGATATTTTGAATGCAGTGCTTCATTTTGCAGGACAGACAGGCATTTTTGTGTGTACAATTCTTGGATATGCGTGCAAAGTTTTGAAAAAAAAAGAGGCAAAGTTTTGAAAATGTGTGTAAGCAGCTGAAAAAAAACTGTAACATGCAGGAGGCCTATAACCGAAATTGTTTAGAAAGGTCTAAGGATTTATTATAAATGATTATAATTAAAAATCATTAACAGTAATTTCTTCATTTTTGTCAGGAAATGTTGTGAATCCACTGAGAGAGAGAGAGAAGAGAAAAAAAAAAAACTCCTCTACACTAGAGGAAAACTTATTTTCCCTATTTTTACCCAAAATAAGGTGTAGTGAGTAGCTGTAGCTGTTTCATTCATACTGGTAGCCGGAGGGCGCCCTCGTGGAGTAAAACCATAAGTGAAAAAATCATAAAATGAAACGCTCACAAGAATCACGTTGGAGGAAATCCCTAATATGGACGAAGGCATGTGCTGTCGCTGCAGTAGCTGAATAAAACGCAGATAGGACGTTTTAACTGATGAGGAATGAAGACAATAAACATACGATTGTGACTAAATGGTGTATCTGTTCTTTAAGCCATCTCGGGTATTTTTTATATGCATAATGTACATTTATAATGCAATGCTAATCGACATAGCCTTTATCACTATAAAATGATTTTGCCTCATTCTGTGCTATGAAACCACGTAAGATCACAAAAGGAAGTTATTTCAAACACTCGACCGATGTTATGAAATTAATTTGGAGCAAAAACGTCATTAAATGTTTTTTAAACGCACTGTACAGCCCTGGTGCGTGATCTGTATGTGTGTTCGACTGCTGCGCAGATCGATCGCTGTTTGACGTCAAAGTACTGCAGTAGCGATAGGAAAGCATGCAGAGCTATCCATTAGTATATAGCTCTCGCGGAGTCGCGGTAATTCGATGTCAAACACTGATCTGTCCGCACAGTGCCGCTTCAAGTCAAACACACCTTGAGATTTAATGGACAACCTCGCGGCCGCGGGGCCCTGCCCTTAAGGCGGGGCCCCAGGCGACCGCCTGTACTGCCTGTTGGACGGAGCGGCACTGAGTGCACCTTTTGATACTCTACCAGCTAGGCATTAATGGTGTAAGGTTTATTAGTCCCACTGCCTGGGAATGCAGAAACGATCCCATTTAACTTTTTACCTAATACACTGAAATGATCATTATTTACAAAGATACTGGCTCTGTGACTCTTCCACCTGTTTAAACCAAGTCCTTTTGTAAAAATCTTTCATACTATGCAATAGAAATGCAATGGTCTTTAATTTCACACCTTTGTTGTTGTTGTTATTTCTATAGAGTACACTTTTGTAATGAAAGAACATATATTTCATAATATGTATTATTCATCATTCAATGTTTTTATATTCATAATATAGGCTACATTCATTTTAAAACATTTTATGTTTATTTTTGTAAAAAAATAAATAAAAGATGATTTCAGAAGAAAAATGCTTGCTCCATTAATGCTGTATGTGTGTGTGTGTGTGTGTGCGTGTGTGTGAAAAACTGTTGTAGATCTAACCATATATTTTGTTTAAATTTACTGTAAAATACTGTTAAAACTACAGTTTGTGAAAAAGAACAAGTTATCTTATAATTTACAGTGAAATACTGTAAATAGACATTCCTAGAATTCCCTGTGTGACAGTTCACATTTAATGGTATTAAATTATATAGGATTTCATGTTACAATTCATGTTGATTAATTCATGTTTAGTGCCACAACACTGTATTTACCACAGCTTGTAAAAGCTATTGTGATGAACTTTGATTAATCATGTGTCTTTCTCTTTACCACCTGTTCATCAGTAAAAGTATAAATTTTACTAGCTTTTACTAGTAGCATGACCTAATTTAGCACGTAAAATTGTAAAAACAACAGGATTTTTTTTTTCTACAGTGTAGTTCCTGCGTAAGTACATTTATAAAACCTCTGTGCAGCATTAAACAGTGTGTAGTACATATACAGGTGCATCTCAAAAAATTTGAATATCATGAAAAAGTTTTTCTGTTCTGTTTTTGTATTTTTTTCTGTAACTTATTTCAAAAACTGAAACTTTCATATATTCTAGATTCATTACATGTAAAGTAAAACATTTCAAAAAAATTTTTGTTTTAATTTTGATGATTAGAGCTTACAGCTCATGCAAGTCAAAAATCCAGTATCTCAAAATATTAGAATCTTTCCTAGATCAATCAAAAAAAGGATTTGCAAAACAGAAAAGTTCAAGTTCTTTAAAGTATGTTCATTCATGCACTCAATACTTGGCCAGGGCTCCTTTAGCACAAAAATTCCAGCATCAGTGAGGTGTGGCATGGAAGCGATCAGCCTGTGGCACTGCTGAGGCACTATTCAGCCTTCAGCTCATCTATATTGTTGGATCGACTTTCTCATCTTTCTCTTGAAAATATCCCATAGATTCCAGAGGGGTTCAGGTCAGGCATGTTGGCTGGCCAATCAAGCACAGTAATATAATGGTCAGCAAACCACTTGGCAAGGCAAGGCAAGGCAAGTTTATTTATACAGCACATTTCACACACAGTGGTAATTCAAAGTGCTTTACATAAAAGGAAGTGAAATAGTCATTAAAAAAAATAATAATCATAACAATAAAAACAAGGAATTAAAAAAATGAAATAAAATAAAATAAAAAATTGATTTAAAATGAATTTAAAACAGTTAGGAAAAGAATATGGTTATACATAAAATGCAGTGCAATTAGTTCGGACGCAGCACAGTGCTCATTCAACAAATGCACAGCTAAACAGATGAGTTTTGAGTCTGGATTTAAATGTGGCTAATGTTTTAGCACATCTGATCTCTTCTGGAAGCTGGTTCCAACTGCGGGCAGCGTAATAGCTAAAAGCGGACTCCCCTTGTTTTGTGTGAACCCTTGGTATTTCTAACTGACTCGATCCTAATGATCTGAGTGGTCTGTTAGGTTTATATTCTGTGAGCATATCTGCAGTGTATTTAGGTCTTAGGCCATTGAATGATTTATAAACGAGTAAAAGTACTTTAAAATCAATCTTAAATGTAACTGGAAGCCAGTGTAAGGACCTGAGGACTGGTGTGATATGCTCAGATTTTCTGGTTCTAGTCAGAATCCTGGCAGCAGCGTTCTGGATGAGCTGCAGCTGTCTAATGGTTTTCTTTGGAAGGCCAGTGAGGAGACCATTACAATAATCCACCCTGCTGGTGATAAAGGCATGAACAAGTTTCTCCAAGTCTTGACTGGAAACAAAACATCTAATTCTTGCTATGTTTTTGAGATGATAGTATGCTGATTTAGTTACTGCTTTGACATGACTACTAAAACTAAGGTCTGTCTCCAGAATCACCCCAAGATTTTTGACTTGATTTTTAGTTGTTTGACCCCTAGAGTCAAGGTATGCATTCACCTTGAGAACTTCATCTTTGTTTCCAAATGCAATGAGTTTTTTCTCCTTGTTTAACTGAAGAAAGTTCTGGCACATCCAACTGTTAATATCATCAATGCATTGGCAGAGGGAGTCAATGGGGCTGTAGTCATTTGGAGATAAGGCTAGGTATATCTGGGTATCATCAGCATAGCTGTGATAGGCAATTTGGTTCTTGGAAGTGGTTTTGGCACGGTGGGCAGGTGCTAAAGTCCTGCTGGAAAAGGAAATCAGCATATCCATAAAGCTTGTCAGCAGATGGAAGCATAAAGTGTTCCAAAATCTCCTGGTAGACGGCTGCATTGACTTTGGACTTGATAAAACACAATGGACCAACACCAGCAGACCTCACGGCACCCCAAATCAGAGGCGTCATGCCCATTCAAAGTGAGGGGGCATGTGCCCCCTCAGATTTTTGAGCCAAGTTTTTTTTGTATGCAGCTTCCAAAAGACAAAATATAGCAGATTAATATTCTCTTTATTTAATACAATCACACCGGTGTGATTAGATCGTTCAGTGCGTCATATCATCAGCTGCTAAATTCAAATCTGCGCTCGCGCTCGCGCAGAGACAGACACGTTTTACAGCACTTCGTATTATAACCAATCACACACGATTCTGTTGAGCTATGATTGCAATGACCAATCAGAAGCGTTCAGATGAGTCATCGCTAAAATGCCAGTGTTTTCTTCACTTGCTTGCTGACTGAATACCTCTTTCTGATGAATTCTCTTGTCAGAAACAACAAAGTGCAAATGTGTGTACGAATCTGTAAGATATTAATTTCATAGTGTAAACAGCTTCAGTGATTTTAATGGGAGTTTTTGAGAGTGCTTGAACTAGACTGTCAGTGAAAATGTCCTTTGATAATGTAAATGTTCTTTGCTCTCTTTCTGTACCATGAAAGTGTTATGATTAGTAGCCTAACTTGCAATGTTTTTATTCACATTAACTTTCAATGTTAAATTCACATAAAATATAAAGTCAGTCGTTTTAAAAATGTTATGTCATGACACCCATAAACAGACAGGTTTTTATTAATAGATTACATTATTAGGTTACTTTGACCATCGCAAAGACCCCCCTTTTATCTGAAAAGAGGACTTTGGATAACTGAGCAACAGTCCAGTTCTTTTTTCTCCTTAGCCCAGGTGAGATGCTTCTGATGTTGTTTCTGTTTCAGAAGTGGCTTGGTAGCCCTTTTCCTGAAGACGTCTGAGCGTGGTGACTCTTGATGCACTGACTCCAGCTTCAGTCCACTCCTTGTGAAGCTCTCCCAAGTGTTTGAATCGGCTTTGGTTGACAGTATTCTTAAGCTTGCGGTTATCCCTGTTGCTTGTACAGCTTTTCCTACCCAATTTCTTCCTTCCAGTCAACTTTGCATTTAATATGCTTTGATACAGCACTCTGTGAACAGCCACCCTGTCAGTAATGACCTTCTGTGACTTACCTTCTTTGTGGAGGGTGTCAATGACTGTCTTCCGGACCATTGCCAAGTCAGCAGTCTTCCCCATTATTGTGGTTTCAAAGAACAAGAGATACCCGGAATTTATACTGTAGGGATGGCCATTTAATGAAACGCAAATTTAAATATTCTAATATTTTGAGATACTGGATTTTTGACTTTCATGAGCTGTAAGCGCTAATCATCAAAATTGAAAAAAAATAAAATAAAAATAAATAAAAACTTTTGAAATGTTTTACTTTACATGTAATGGATCTAGAATATATGAAATATTAAATTTTTTGAAATAAGTTACAGAAAAAAATGAACTTTTTCACGACATTCTAATTTTTTGAAATGCACTTGTATATACGTGTGTGTGTGTGTGTATGCACAGAGGTGGCATAAATATACTTAAATATGAACGTATCCAACTTCTGTGCCACTTTTGCAGCATAAGATGTCATTAAACACTCAGATCTAATGATTTTGGATTAATCTAAATGTATGACCACCATCTCAACTCTTTTAGTGCATTCTTTTCAGCTGTAATAAAGAAAAAATACAACAACTACTTTGTAAACATGCATATTAGCTACACAATAGCAGAAAGTCATGTAGCTCCTTTACTTACTGTGTCATAAGTATTAGACCTATAAGTTGACCTCCCACCTCTTTGAAACTTTGACAAGACTGGGAATCTGTCAGGTGTGACACAAGCATTCATGTAAGACAGTGTGTTCACAAAGAGCAGGAGGAATGTTCCTTTGATCAGCCTGTGACAGTGACCGTGTGCTGACCATCACTTGTTAATCAACCGTTAAATCTCCCTGTTATAAATGTTCTCTGCCGTTGGCCTATGTAAATAAGTGAGAGACTAAATGACCAAATATTTTCCATGGCGCTGTTTTCAAACAAATAGACTTGCATAAACATTTAATCCTGAAATACAATATTTTCTCTTCAGCTTAATCATTTTGTGCTAATACAGTACATATACGACCAACTCCCGAGATTCAAATTGTAGCAAAAGTCTCATAAACCTACAGACAACTGTTTGGGACGTACCATATAATGTTATAATGTAAAGCCAGCCAGATGTTAGTAAATGCAACCATCTGCCTCAAACAAGATAGACCTAACAAGCCGATGCCAGATGCTAGAAACTGTGAGGAGATCATGCCAGGTCAAACAACATTACTGAACAATATCAAAGGGCTCAGGATTCATCTAGTTCCAAATTCTTGATTGATCCAATACAGTATCACTCATGTGCAGTAAATCTTTGAGACTTTTGAAGATCTACCTTGAGACATTGAAGTATTACAAAGGATCAGGTGAAAAATTACAAACAGACGTGTGACCTGCTACACACATGCACATACTGTATATTCATTCACATACAACCAAAAACATCCAAAATTTGAGAAAACATTAAAAGAATAACCACATATACAGTGGGTACGGAAAGTATTCAGACCCCCTTAAATTTTTCACTCTTTGTTATATTGCAGCCATTTGCTAAAATCATTTAAGTTATTTTTTTTTCCTCGTTAATGTACACACAGCACCCCATGTTGACAGAAAAACACAGAATTGTTGACATTTTTGCAGATTTATTAAAAAAGAAAAACTGAAATATCACATGGTCCTAAGTATTCAGACCCTTTGCTCAATATTTAGTAGAAGCACCCTTTTGATCTAATACAGCCATGAGTCTTTTTGGGAAAGATGCAACAAGTTTTTCACACCTGGATTTGGGGATCCTCTGCCATTCCTCCTTGCAGATCCTCTCCAGTTCTGTTAGGTTGGATGGTAAACGTTGGTGGACAGCCATTTTTAGGTCTCTCCAGAGATGCTCAATTGGGTTTAAGTCAGGGCTCGGGCTGGGCCGTTCAAGAACAGTCACGGAGTTGTTGTGAAGCCACTTCTTCGTTATTTTAGCTGTGTGCTTGGGGTCATTGTCTTGTTGGAAGGTAAACTTTCAGCCCAGTCTGAGGTCCTGAGCACTCTGGAGAAGGTTTTCGTCCAGGATATCCCTGTACTTGGCCGCATTCATCTTTCCCTCGATTGCAACCAGTCGTCCTGTCCCTGCAGCTGAAAAACACCCCCACAGCATGATGCTGCCACCACCATGCTTCACTGCTGGGACTGTATTGGACAGGTGATGAGCAGTGCCTGGTTTTCTCCACACATACCGCTTAGAATTAAGGCCAAAAAGTTCTATCTTGGTCTCATCAGACCAGAGAATCTTATTTCTCACCATCTTGGAGTCCTTCATGCGGGCTTTCATGTGTCTTGCACTGAGGAGAGGCTTCCGTCGGGCCACTCTGCCATAAAGCCCCGACTGGTGGAGGGCTGCAGTGATGGTTGACTTTCTACAACTTTCTCCCATCTCCCGACTGCATCTCTGGAGCTCAGCCACAGTGATCTTTGGGCTCTTCTTTACCTCTCTCACCAAGGCTCTTCTCCCCCGATAGCTCAGTTTGGCCAGACGGCCAGCTCTAGAAAGGGTTCTGGTCATCCCAAACGTCTTCCATTTAAGGCTTATAGAGCCCACTGTGCTCTTAGGAACCTTAAGTGCAGCAGAAATTTTTTTGTAACCTTGGCCAGATCTGTGCCTTGCCACAATTCTGTCTCTTTGCTCTGACATGCACTGTGAGCTGTAAGGTCTTATATAGACAAGTGTGTGGCTTTCCTAATCAAGTCCAATCAGTATAATCAAACACAGCTGGACTCAAATGAAGGTGTAGAACCATCTCAAGGATGATCAGAAGAAATGGACAGCACCTGAGTTAAATATATGAGTGTCACAGCAAAGGGTCTGAATACTTAGGACCATGTGATATTTCAGTTTTTCTTTTTTAATAAATCTGCAAAAATGTCAACAATTCTGTGTTTTTCTGTCAATATGGGGTGCTGTGTGTACATTAATGAGGAAAAAAAATGAACTTAAATGATTTTAGCAAATGGCTGCAATATAACAAAGAGTGAAAAATTTAAGGGGGTCTGAATACTTTCCGTACCCACTGTAGCTCTGATATCAGTCAACACTTCATTATCTTTTGTAAATCAATTAAATCATGCATCAATGTAAATGTTATTTTTTATGTTTTGTTAATTAGCAAAAATCACCAATTTCTTTAAATGGTGAGACAAAAAGTGAACTTGACACAGTTCCTTTTTAAGGTGAATAACATCATAGGAGAAACATGGATGATGTCATATGAGACTTGTGGGTGCATGTCCTCTGCTGCATTGTCTCTGTGTGTGAACGATTCATACTCATAGACGTAGGAGTCAGCTAAGGCTGGAGTTTGATGTGACATCATTACCACTTCCTGTTTTTTGGTGTTGCTGAGGAAACAGCTACTAGCATTCTGAGTTAGAGCACACTAATGAATCACACTTTCTTTCTCTCCCTCCCACTTGTTCTCCCTTTTTCTTTCACTAGTGCTCACCACAAAAGGACCACGCTGTTCTGAACATCAGACACACCCCTTAGTTTTATAGTAATCTGAATGTATCCACATTATGTCATATATTTGAAATCATGACATCTGTTTTCAGTGGTTTAACACTGTAAAATAATATAGTGCTTATATAATAATATAGTGGTTAGACACTATATTAAACTTCGAAAACGTGTCATAAGTGAACTTATCAAGATACATACTTTACTGATTTTGAAAAGCTTAAAAATCTTGGCACCTGTTTTTCCTCCTTACGCATCCAGTTAATGCCATCATATAAAACATCTCTGACAGATGCTGTCACACTTTGTGGCTTTATATTTTTGTTAATGAAGCATGCTGGCAGCCATTTTGACTGTAGCATAAGTCAGAAACATTTGTTTACTAGAATCATTTCCTCAGAAAACACAAAGAGTCTGTATCCATTGCCTTGATTATGCAAAGTGAACTGGAATCCATCACACTGACATTTGAACATTTCCATCACACCGACCAAAAATAATTTTTATGTTTATTAGGTTCTAAAAAGTGTAGTTGATGCATTTTAATGATAAATGAAATTTTAGACTGTCTTGATGATAAGAGCTGTTTATTTTAAATCTTCTAAAAGTTGACATCTGTGTCAAAGCTCTACAAAACATGTCTTGATACAAATACAACTACCATATTTTGAATATATAATTTTTTGAAGATATATTATTATTTTATTAACAGAACCCCTTTTTGAATAAATAACTGTCTGATTGACAGTACAATATCTCGTTGCTACATTAGACAACATGGAACAAAATAAAATAACGTTACTAAGCTTTGCACTTTGCAACTTTCTGTTGGGCTAATTTTTGACTCTGACTGTATTTTCCGGTTACATTGTAACCACAGAAAAATAAGGAAAAGGCATGCAGTTTATATCGTTGACCACCTTAATCAAAGCCTAACACGCTTATACATGCCCCTTTTCTCTCTTCCGTCTATCATCACAAACCATTCGCTAATCGGGACCGTCCCGCGCACCGCTCCAGACAGCTGTTGGCGCAGCACGCACCGAGCGAAGCACCTCCCTCTTCCCTTTTTTCCCCTCAAAGCGCCAATGTCCGCATCGGACGCCCGCTACATCCTCCGGTGGGCGGGTGCGCGCGGTCTGAAACCCCTCCTCTTTTTAAAAAGCGGACCGCAATGATTTAGAAGTTCAGGAATCCCACGTGACGTCACCGCGAGGTGATGTAATGCTTCTGTAAATAGATCATATTGTAATCGCGTTTCACTTCAGCGTGCTTCGTCTCAGCGCGAGGAGCGTTGCTAGTCTGTCTGCGTGCGTTTAGGTAAGTTAGTATTACTATTTTACACTCGCGCTTGTGAATATAATTTCACACTTAGCTCAAAACACAAACGGAACGCGTGTCTTGTAAAGTGTTGTTGGGATTTTTGTTGCTGTTTTACTGTCAAGTTGGTATCTGTCAAAGTGCCGGTTTCCATTGAAATGTTCGTAAAGTGTCTGAATGTCTGTTTAAGGGGGTGTGACTCCATCAAACAAACATAAAATGAGTATTAGAATAAATAAGCTCTTTTGACGCTCTGTAAAATGGATGTCTATAACCTACATTTTTAGTAAAGATTGTCAATAAACTTGTCAGCAACGCGTTTTAGGGGAATAGCTGTTTGACAGGTAGCGGTTCAAAGTCTATTTGAATTTTACATATATTTAAATGTTATATCGCACACGTGCGCGTGTTTTGAAGGAGTAAGTATTTGCATTTGCTTTGGTTTAATTCATTTTTTTTTTCCATATACACCCTGTATGACATCTGCCGTCACGCATACTTCAAAGTGATTCAGACAACTTTTTCGATGTTTTTTTTCTTTGCCGAAATGACACATTATTGCCCCTGGATAGGATGTCTGATCTTGTTTGGGTTTGTAAAATTCGTGACACCGCGTGAGTCCTCCGGTTTCGCCATTACGTCATTCTGCAGGCCGGTTAGACGGTTGGCATTAGCACCGTAAACCCGTCTCTGCCAATTCAGACTCCTGCCCCGGCTGAACTAAACGATGATGTCGTGACTAGAGGAATGCTCAGGTTATAAGTGACCGGGCGAGCAGCAGGGTCTTTTTATGAGGCGCGACTATTATGTAATAAGTATCATATACAGAGAACACAGAAGAGAACTCAAACAGGGAAACGTGGGCAACATATAGAGAACTGAGAGAAATTCAAATAGTTTATCTGTTTTTAAAACTATATTTCACTAATTAGGTGTCAATCTATCTATCTATCTATCTATCTATCTATCTATCTATCTATCCATCTGTCTATCTGTCTATCTCTATTTTTTATTAGCATAAAGGTCTATGTTGAAGTTATCTATTGGCAGCCAGACAGCCAGATAGATAGATAGATAGAACTAAGAGACTGGGAAATTAAAATAATCAATCCATATTTGAGACTATATTTGCCTATGGCTGTTACTTATATCTGTCTGTTTGTCTATTTGTCATGAGCACTTTATAATGTCATCTCCCTTGTGTGCATGTGTTTGTATGTCTGTGTGCATGTGTGTGTGTGTATATGTATGTTTAGGTTTTTTAGATCTCAGTGATGAATGTTGATCAGGACAGGCCATATGTATGCACTGCTCCTGGATGCTCACAGGTAAGTAGCCTAACAGATGTCCAGTTTCAGGATGGTTGCCATATCATTCAGAGCTACAACTATGTGTTTTATGTATGCTGTCACAAGTTTTAGCCATCAGTTAGATTGTTAAATTGATTAACATTTCACAGCAAACAAATATGTGATGTCAAAGATGCCAAGAGCTGTGCTGTTTCAATATTGTCACAGCCTGCCATGTTTCTTGTTCTTGTAGCGCTTCCAAAGAGAAGATCACCTAATTATTCACAGACACAAACATGAGATGACCCTTAAATTCCCTTCTATTAAGTGTGACAGTATGCTTTCAGGTAAGGGTGTGTTCACACAAAAACACTCATAATTACCCACTCATATCAAAGGGTAATGTTTTATTATCAACACTGTTTAATATCTATCTGTTTTAATTGCTTTTAATATTATGTAACTAAAGAGTATCAATCTACAGCCTGTTGGGTCAGTAATATAAGAGCCTGTGAAAAGCGAATGTATGTCATGATGTGGGTCATGCTCTCCATCTCCTTTAATTTAGGATTTAGACAATGTCTGTTACCCTGGAAACCCAATGTCTGACATATAAACATCAGCCTGACCCTTGACCTCTGGGGTCTGCGAGCCATCATTTGCAGCGACAGAAACATTTACATAAAAAACAAAAGAAGGACTTTACCTTCTGACCCCTTTCATAGTAGCCTAGAAAAAGCAGTTTCGTTTAGACTACCCCTAAATTACCAAAACAACAAGAGCAAAATCAGGCTTATGTTTATGACACAGGGTTAATTTTTAACATTTTTGAGCATGCCAGAAGATTACTTCAGACAAGTTCCGCTCATGACATTGAGACGAGGGCTAGTTTCTCTACGTTTGTTAAGAATGCCTGGAGGTTACTTGATATTGATCTACTGATCTGAAGTTTTTGTTCCTTGACCTTGAGAAATTTCCTATGCCTCCTCAGTTTACATGTGTTCTATAGATAGATACATAGATAGATAGATACACATTTGCTTAAGCTTTATTTGATAATTTTTTTACTTTCTACTAAACTAACTTTAACCAACATTTTTCCTGCACTTTACTTTTTAATAGACATTAAGAAAGCAAATGTTGCAAATATGCATAAATAAATCTAATATTAAACAATGTGTTAGTTATTTATAATAACATATATAGTATATTTATAATATATAAAATAATTCATAAAATATTACAATTATTAATATTTGCTGTGTCGTACTGACTGTATCATCTTATTTATGTATTCTTCTTTTTTCTTCATATTTGATTTTAATACATAAAAACAACTGTTCATTGTTATTTATATTTCTTATACACCTGTTATGATTATTTTATTAGTATTATTTCATGAATATTTTATGAAAAGTACTTTGAATTATGAAATGTGCTATATAAATAAACCTGCCATGCCTTAATTAATAAAAATCTCCATTGTGTTTTTACTTTATATATTGCCAGTGGCATTTTGTGTGTGGAATCTGATGATGCTGTTTGCATTTGAGAGAAACATGTATTCTTTATTCATCTGTAGATCAGACTCCAACTCCGACCCGTTTCTTACAGGACTGTGAGGAAGTGGGCCTCTTTACTGACCTGGAGCTTAACCAGTCACAGGCGGAGGAGGAGACCAAACCGGTGAGAGGAAATACATGTTTCAAAAGCTTACACAAATGTGCAAGTGAATAAATGTTTGCATAAAGTCTTTGTTGTGTGAAGTAGTATTAAATATTTTGCATATGATTCTGTGCTTGCTGGTGTGTGTGTTTGTGTGGACTGTAGTAAGAAAAATCAAGCTATCAGATCAAATTATCAGATGATCAGGTTAAGAGTATTAAATATCAAACAGTTTTCATACATACATATACACAATCGGGGAGCGATCCATAGAAAACAGGAAGGAAAAGGAGCATTTCTAAATATAAGAATATTTAGCATATATATGCTTTCTAAATTCTAAATATTTTCTTGCTTTTAGAACTTTCCTGCACAGGCGTCAAGTCAGAACCAGCCTCACACTGAGACACAGCCTCAACAGAGTCAACATCATCAGTTTCAACCTCAGCAACAGCAGCAGTGCGCTCTGGCTCATCTCAACCAGAACCAGCTCCACACGCACAGCTCACAGCCTCAGTCTCAATGCACTGCCACATACTCCACTTCAAATAAACAGTGAGTATTACCATATATCATTACCAAAATACCCCATATTCTTATTTTCCCATTAAAGGTCAAGATTTGAATTGAAAAGTGCTTTTACACAGATTTTTGGGAGGTACAGAATGTATTCATTGTAGAAAACAAGTCAAAAAGATTTGTTGAAACACAGCATCTAACCATACCTACCTCTAATACAATGAGACCCAGAATATTCTAGTCTTTAATGCAATGTTACATCTTTACACAGAATTTGCCAATGTAAAAATGTCAAATACTGCTAATTAATATTTACCATTAAATTATTATATTCTTTTTTCACATTTTTTAGCAGCCCTGTGTAAACTTTCTAAACTGCTTTTTACTGACCCCATAAGTAGATACATATTTTTTGTATGTAATTTTAATCGGCCCCACTTTATATCAAGTGGCCTTAACTAATATGTACCTACATTTAAATGTATCATTTGGTATTATGCACTTTTTGTGTACATACATGTTTTTACATTGTACTTATATTTAAAAAATACCTGCATGTAATTACATCTGTAATTAATTTCTGTAATTACATTTATAATTACACTGTTAACCCAGTCCTTACACCTTAACCCACCCTTAAACCTACCCATACCACCAAACCTCTCCCTATCCTTACCCATATCCCACCTCAATAGAAGTGTTTTGCAATACAATATGAACACAATAAGTACATTGTACTTATTTTTGATGTAAGTACATAGTAGTTAAGGCCAACTAATGTAAAATGGGACCTTTTAATCTTTTGTTCTCTGCTAATGTGAATCCCTCTTACATTACAGATCTGCACCCAGTTGTCTGCACAGCAGACAGACAAATGCTTTGCCTGGGCCATCAGCCATAAATGTAAGTAAACCTGAAAGCATTTCAAACCCAATCAGCACAGTAAGATATTAATTGAAATAATACCTCTGTTTCTTATTTCATCATCATAATAATTTCATATGTTATTAAAATGACAGATGGAGGCTCAGTTGTCAATGAACTCTAGTATGATTGGCATACCAGGTCCCGCTTCCTCTGGCTCATGCTCCTCCCTTCAGGTACAGCCCCATACTAATGATTTGACTGCATGGCTGCAGGATTATGATGTCTCTATAGAAACATTACAAGTCAAACAGGGGTTATAATGCCACAGTGCTTTGTAACCAATGTAGACATCTTGATTGAGTTATCTAATTCAGACACATGCAATGTTGCCTGTTAAAAAAGCGGCATTCACGCATACACACACACACTCATGTGCTGATTCTATTCAGAAAGCGGAGGGGATTGAATTTCAAAGGCTTTGGCTTAACCTGGTTATCATCTGACTTTTCAAAGCCGTCTTTGTTGATTCTCTGTGTTTTGAAAAACTTAAAAGTGGCAAGTAATCTTACCATCGCAAACAATCACCACACACAGGAAACCTTAGATGTAGAAATTAAAAACACATGGTTGCCTGTAAAAGTTGGTAAAGCAAATCTCGCTTTGGGCATTTCCTTTTGAAATAGCATGAATTATCCACAGTGCTACATGACAATGATGTTGACAGTGACCCCAGGAGCCATTCTGACCCATCTCTCACCGTCTCTAATCCTTCAGAGGTCAAAGGTCATACCAGCCCGCAGCCAACCTGCGGTTTCCAATGGCAGTCAGAATCCTCTTTGCCACATGATGGAGATGATGTCATCACAACAGCACCCACTGTCGCATTTACAATCCGCATCTCATCATCATGCATACCAGCAGCACTGCCACAGCCAATCACCGCTAAGACTCGCACATCAACATCAAAGCCAAGACCAATCACATCACAGCCACGCTCATCACTCTCCACCTGCTCATTTGCATCCTGGCTCCACCCACCAGACCGCCCCTCCCCTTTCACATCAGCCGATACTTACACAGGTCTAGGTCAAACTCTGATCTTCATAGTTTTTAATTCATCTATTGTAATATTTAACACAACATTTGTGTTTTATAGATGTCGTCCACATCAAAACAGAACCCCTGCCCGCAATCTCCTCCACAGCCGTCCACGGCCAGACGCCGACGGACAGCAGAGGAAGACCCAGATGAGCGCAGACGGAAGTTTCTGGAGAGAAACAGAGCTGCCGCCACGCGGTGCAGGCAGAAGAGAAAGGTCTGGGTGATGTCGCTGGAGAGGAAGGCTGAGGAACTTACACACACAAACTTACAGCTGCAGGTACAGTTATACATGCACAATTTGTGCATGTAATTACCTTGCAATATTAAACACAACTGATAATTCATGGTAGATTCATGCATTTGCTGCTTTGTTTATATATATATATATATTTATATTTGTCTTCTCATAGAATGAGGTGACATCACTCAGGACAGAAGTCACTCAACTGAAGCAAATTCTTCTTGCACATAAAGACTGTCCTGTCTCTGTGAGACAAAGAGAAACGCAGAGTAAGTATGAATCATTTTCTCATTCTCTCCTACTTTCTCACACATACTAGTGTATGTGGTTGAATTTTATTAAAACCTGTGAAGAACATGTCTGAGTCATATTTCACCCCATAATAATAGTAATTACAAATTATACATTGCTTGAAAATTATGCATATTTTTTAGCCACTATGATTTTTTGCACAGTGACAATTATTTCCATGACAGTAAGGAACCCCAAATGGTATATATAATAATACAAAGAAGAAAGTACATAAAAAATAAATAATAATAAAAATAAAATTGTATTTATACATCATGATAGTATAATTTAAATAAAAATAATTTGATACAGCAATTATATATATATATATATATATATATATATATATATATATATATATATATATATATAAAATAAGAATTAATTAATAAGAATGATTTTTTTAAATTAAATAATATTAAAAATATAAAAAATATAAAGTCCTGACACATTACAGTATTGAAAATTTTAAGAGAAGATATATGAATGTCATGAATATAGATATAGATATATAAATGTCATGAAAATAATATCAAACATCCCTTAAAATATTTTTGATTTTCTTACACTACTGTTGATCGGTAAGAATTTTTCTGAAAAGAAATTAATACTTATATTCAGCAAGGATGCATTAAACTGATCAAAAGTGACAATACAGACTTGTATATAAATATATATATATATATATGTATGTATATATAAATAAAATAAAACAGTCACACAGTATCCACAAAAATATTAGAGAACACAACTGTGTTTTCAACATTGATAATAATAAGTAATATTTCTTGAGCACCAAATCAGCATATTAGAATGATTTCTCAAGGATTATGTGACACTGAAGACTGAAGCAATGGCTTCACAAGAATAAATTACAGGATTTTTAAGTACATTAAAGTTACATTGAATAGAAATCAGTTATTTTGAGTTTTAAAAATATTTCACAATATTACTGTTTTCACCATATTTTGGTCAAATAAATGCAGCCTTGGTGTAAAAAAACATTTTAAAAGTTTTTTAATATTTATATTTATATTGTGTGTTTTACTACATATAATGTGTGTATTAATATATAGATCTTCTGATATATTTTATATATGTTTTTTAAATGTGTTATTTTGATTGATTTCTTTTGCATTTATGTTTAGGTGGAGTAGGTAGTCCAACAGGAAGTCCTGTCCAGCAACATGCCATCCAACACAACAGTATCTCAACATCAAGTTCGACTTTACCACACGCTCACCTCACCCCACACTCATACCCCGCTAACAACACACAATTATAACATGCTTCTACATGGACAGAAACTCATGAGAACACGAAATACAACCCTTTTTTAGAGCCATATGGTCAGGCCACCTATGACCAAACAGGTATCCATCATTGCAAAAGCAAAACTGAACAGCAAAATGTTTAATCCAGAGTTTTAAACTTGGATTTATGACTAAAAGGGAATGTATGCATCACAAATATGTCTGAAATGTTTAAACACTCTCAAGAATAGAATAATTAAATTAAAAGTCTGTTTATATTTCTGGCCCTTGACATCTCAGGTAATCAGCCGAGGGTCAAATGGATGTTTCCAGTGGTTTTATTTTACCTCACTGTGGTTCATTACAGTGCTGGAAAACAAACTACTTTTACCCTCACTAAATTTAGTTTTCGTATTGTCAAACCTGTCTCTCACCCTCTTCGTACCTCTCTTTCTCTCTTCTCACACTCTTCCTCGTGTTTTTTTATAGTTGATCTTTCTCAGGGACACTCATCTAGTTTTACTCCTAGAGTATGTGTGCACATTTGTGTGTATCTGTGTGTTTTGTTTTGTTCTTGGCCACTTTCAGTGTAAATGCTTTGATAGCTTCAGTGACAGCTGTGTGCGCTAAATCCTGAGACTAATGGCAAGGCCGTGTGAAATGCATTGAATCAGGGCAGTTGTAAATTTGTAATTGTAAATAGGAATCTCTAGTTTTATAAATTTATGATGATGCAGCTAAAGCTGATTGTTACATGTTTGTCTTCGCTGTAAATATTGTAAGAGGCCTCTTGGTGAATTATCAGGTATCACATTACCTAAGAAAGTACTTAAGAGTATCACGTGTGAATTTTGGAGTTATAAAATAACATGCAGCTCATTTTATATAGACCGAGCCAACATCAGAATCATGTATAGGAATGATAGTAAAGGAATCATGCATTACTAATCGCACTCATGGCACTCTGAATGTCTTACAGTATTCTCCTAAAATAAAACAGCATAGCAATCATTTCACACTAACTGGCTCAGTGACAATCAAAATGTCAATACTGACATTTACTGGAAATAACATGCAAGCATGTGTACCATCTCTGATAAAAAAAAAAAAAAAAAATGCTTAGATAAAGCATTTATAAGGCTATACATTCTGTGTAATATGGAATTATGAATCTGGACATGTGGAAAAAAGAATATTTGGAAACTGCAGGTTTTATGCATGTACAGGTTTTTTTTAAATATTTATCTATTTTTGCACACATTTGTGGCCATTTTTAATTAAAAGCACTTAATATCAGTATCCATATGCTCTGATCTCTTTTTTTATGGTTCATTCTAATAACTTTATAAAGCTGTGATACAACTGCTGCCTTTAGTGTATTATATTTTGCTGGATTATTCTCAGGGTTGACTGCATGTACTACAAGGTGATAGTTTAAAATAAATGTGGTTATACAGTGTTGCAGTTCAAGTCTTGTGAATACGTGGTTTATTGCACCATCTTATGGTGAGATTCATGTAGCAGTTTGGTATAGACTTTAGTCAGGGTAGCGCCAATTTTTAATAGGAATGAAAACTAGGCTGTGAGGGATAGAAGTACAGTGTGTTAGATGGATTGTACTGTTGTTTATCAACAGTGCTGGGTAGATTACTTGTAATCCATTATAATCCATTACTGATTACAAATTACATGACAGAAATTGTAGTTAGTAACATCTGGATTACACAAATTAGGTAATGTAGTCTGATTACTTTTTGTTTACTTTTAGATTACTTTTGATCTAATTCGTTTATCACTAAGACTTGAATGTGATTACTGTGTATCATATTGATATACAATGTGTGTGTGTGTGTGTGTGTGTGTGTGTGTGTGTGTGTGTGTGTGTAATTCTTTGTAATCAATACAATATCACTACAGCAGGTTTGTGAAAAAAACAGTAGGGTTTTCTAAGTCTAATAATTAATGAAATCATAATGTCAAAACCTACATTATATCTACAGTTAGTCATTATATCTACAATTATCATGTAATGAAGGAATCCCTACATGAACAAACATTAATAAACATGAAAACATGAAATTACATGGCCAAAGTCAATCAGGTTTGAAATATTTTTTCCAGACTTCCAGTATTAAAAATTAGTGAAGGTCACTGGATATGATGAAGACAGCTATGCATCAGCAATGTTTAGTAACTTTCATACTTATTAGTCTTATGTATATAATAGATTCATTTACAAAGGAAAATTTAAAAGTGGAAAAAAAAAACAAGAACTGGGGGGAAACAATAAATCATAAATAATTTACAGCCATTGTGTGAATAATATGTAGTCATGTAATCCATAAAAAAGTAACTGTAATCTGATTATGAGCATTTTAAAACATAATATAGTCTAATTACAAGTAGGCCTACTTAATTTTTGGAATCTGATTACGTAATCCAGATTAAATGTACTCAATTAAGTCATAGACCTTTGTACAGTATGTGTTACCGTAAACATAAACTCTGTCCCTCACAGCCTTGTCTTCATCTGTATTAAATTCAAATGGCGTCTAAACCTGCCTAAGGTCTACTGAAAAATTTTGAATGTCAAAATTTAATTAATTATAAAAAATAAAAAAAATCATGGAAACCATTACACAATCACTAATAATGACTATATATTTATTTAAAAAAAAAAAAACAATCATGAAAGTGAAATGTATAAAATGTATCAAAAGACTTTTCCTGTGCTGTAACTCACAGATTGATATACATGCCTGGAATACTGCAGTATATCTATACAGGGTAAATAAGTAATATATTATCTACAAGGAAAGAAATACATTCATTCCAAAACCAAACAATTCTGCCAACCAGCAGCTGAGGCCTAGACAATCAATCAAAAGAAAAGAAAAGATGAAAAAGAAAAGAAAAAGATTTGCAGTTTCAGTGGTTACTCATTTGTGGCCAAAATTATTTTTTTCCAAAACTGTCTATTATTTTCACACACACATACACACTACCCTTCAGTCTGAGTATCTAAGCATTATGACATCATCATCTCTTCGTGCATGGCTGTTGTCAAAGAAGCGGTCCCCGGGGAACTGGATGAGGTCTCCTTCTTCAGCCAGTTGTCTGCCACTCTGGTAGCCACTGAATTCAGAAGAGACACAGGTAGTGGCCACAGTAGAGCGAAATGGATGTCTGGTTGAGTACATGTGACGTACATGTGCATGAGTGGACGACTTCCTGCTTCTGATCCGCCTCTTCAACACACGCCCCAGCCAGACTCCGCCCACCAGAAGGAGAAGCAGTGCATTGGCCGCCAGAGCTGCAACTGTGACAAGCTGTAGGTTGACTTCACTTGTCACCGAGGGTAAAAGTGTGACAAATCCAGTGCAGTGATCTCTGGGGGCAACCTGGCACAAAGCTCCACCCACTACGCTCTCCACGCAGGTGATGTAGGTGGAGTCTGGGCGGAGCTCTTGAAGGGTCACCGCCCGGACGGATCCATCTGTGTAAACATAGCGTGGGAAGCGGAAAGCATGGCCGAAACGGTCAAATAAAACCCGAAAGAGAAGTTCTTTCCCATGAACTTGTCCAACATCGGGAGTTGTGCTCCAGCGGACTGTGGCCGTACTGGAAGTGACATCTTCCACGCTAACGTTCAGGATGGAGTGATGGTTGAACTGACATGCATCAGTAATCACTTCAATCCTTGAGTCATGATGCTTGGCTTTGTCTTGTAAGGGCAGGTTGAACTGCTCCTGTGGGGCCCAAGCAAAGGTGCTGTGGTTGTGGCCTGTCAAGAACGTGGCCATTGTCGTTGGAAAATCAGATAAGGAGCCATTCCCCGTTTTCCCAGCTGTGGGTTTTGGCCTTGAGCTGAACAGTTTCCTCTTCTTCTTTCTTTCTAGTGTTGTCGCAAGCCCTTGCTCCCCCTCATCCCCTTGGACACCAACATCTCCATGTTTTTCACCTTCTCGCTTCTCTCTTTCCTCCTTGAGAACCGGTGACTCCACAACTGCTCCACGGCTCTCCATTGGCTGAGGGTCTGACTCGCAGTAACCACTCATATTTCCCAGCTGGGAGTTGCTGACATAGTCCAAGTATTTTCCCGCCAGCACTGGGGGGTGAAGGCAGCGCACAAACACGGTCAACAGCTTTCCCTGAGAATGCGCATGCGTCATCCAGCTTCTAAGCTTCTCCATGCGGCAGTCGCAAGTCCAGTTATTCCCATTCAGTTCAACGTGAAACAAAACGCCGTTTGTGGCGAAAATTCCACCGGAGAGATTCATAAGACGGTTGTTTTTCAATTTTAAGATTTTTAGATGTGAAAGGTGGCCGAAAGCGCCGGGGTCCACGCGAGAAATGTGATTGTGACTGAAGTCGAGATGTTCGATGCGCTCGAGCGGGTCTAGCAGACCAGCTGGGATCTCTGTCAGCTCGTTCCTGTCAATCTTCAACTCTTTCACTCGCGCAAGCCCCTTGAATGCTTCGTTGTCCAGTTTTGATATCTTGTTGTGGCTCAGTGAAATTTTTGTTAGCTTTTTCAAGTTCTGAAAGACGTGATTTCCAACGTGCCTTATTTGGTTGCCAGCGATTAGAAGAGTTGTTAGTGACTTCAGATGGGAAAACATGAAAATATCGCGCAGTTCTGTTTGTTTATTATCTGATAGGTTTAAAAACTGCAGTTTGCTGAGCCGCGCGAACGCATTGCGGTCAATATGGCGAAGCTGGTTCGATTCTAAGTGCAGAAACATTAAATTTGTCAGTCCTTTGAAGACGGATTCTTTTAAAAACTCAATTAAATTTCCGTCAAGTCTCAGTTTGACTAAACTATTTAATTGACTAAAAGGTTCTGAAATGAAGTCTTTTATTTCGTTGTTATTGCTATATAATATTGTGAGTTTTTTCAGCGACTGTAGAGTCCCAGGTTGTATTGTCGAGATTAAGTTGTTGCCTAGATATAGCTCCTCCAGCATGGAGAGTTTCTCGAATGCTTTAGGATGTATATTCCTTATTTGGTTAAACTGGAGATTTAGTCTGATTAGGTTCCCATAGCGCATGAAGTCGAACGCGCTAAGGTTGTGAATGAAGTTTCCCGCGAGACCGAGAACCCGCACGTCCCCTGCGCGCTCCACCTGCGGCGCTTTGGGCACCGCGCGCAGACCGCGATTTGCGCAGAGGATATGCTGCGCGTGCTGGCACTCGCATCGCTCGGGGCAAATGGCCCAACCAGGCGCAAAGAATAAAAGCGCTCCACTGCCGAACAAAAGAAAGTTATAGAGCAAATATGCCATTCCAGTGATGAGCAAATAACAAGCCACTCAATACATTCCTTTGTTTCAGTCCAGGTTCGCCAAGTTCTTCTTCGCCAGAAATTGAAGCTTTACAGATGCATTGCCGCCCGGGTACGGACATTTACATTACCTATAAGACGAATGCATAGTGAATTTTAGCTGTATTGATATATCCATGCACAACCGTTGCGAGCTGATGTGGCTCCAGCCGAGGAAACATTTGCCTCCGTCAGACCCTCTCATCCCCCAAGAAGTCATCTGTTGCAGATTACACACACACACACACACACACACACCATAGTCATCTTCGAGTTCAGGCACGGATCAGCCCGCCCCACTCCCCTCCAGATGTGGACATTACAGTTACTAAACGACATACACACTCGTGTATATAGGAATCTGATATACAGATTCTGCTTCAGATTCATCTTAACGATTCCTTAGGTTGCATTAAAGATTCTTTTAATACTGTTTGTAGAAGAATTAGGATATGGGGAGAAAATAAATGCAATTCCTATTACATTTACTGCCCTTGAACAGTATGTTTCCAAATAATAATTTCATATTGCAGCACTAATCAGGAAAACAAATCTTGCAATGATTTGTTTACCCTGACTTTGTTATGACTTTTACAAACTTTTAGAGGCAGTATAAATCCAATGTAAATTATTGGCCCTAAATATATATATATATATATATATATATATATATATATATATATATGTGTGTGTGTGTGTGTGTGTGTGTGTGTGTGTGTGTGTGTGTGTGTGTGTGTGAAATTAAAAAAAAGTTATATTTCATTCAGTAATTTTATGAAATAGCCTACCGCTAATGGTTCAAACATTTTCAGACGGACCAGCCAAGAGTGAATGACTTGTGAATCAGAACCAGTGAGTCATTAACGGCTGAGACTGATTCATGATGGTTTTTATTCACTAAACAGAACTGTATCCTAAGAGTCATTCTAAGAGAATTGGACAACACTGGTTGTTATATGTGACCCTGGACCACAAAACCAGTCATAAGCTGAATAAATAAGCTTTCCATTGATGTATTGTTTGTTAGGATAGGACAATATTTGACCAAGGTACAACTATTTGAAAATCTGGAATCTGAGGGTGCAAAAAATAAATAAATAAATAAAAATAAAAAAAATCTAAATACTGAGAAAATCGCCTTTAAAGTTGTCCAAATGAAGTTCTTAGCAATGCATATTTCTAATCAAAAATTAAGTTTTGATATATTTACGGTAGGAAATTTTCAAAATATCTTCATGGAACATGATCTTTATTTAATATCCTAGTGATTTTAGGCATAAAAGAAAAATCGAGAATTTTGACCCATACAATGTATTTTTGGCTGTTGCTACAAATACACCCATGCTACTTAAGACTGGTTTTGTGTTCCAGGGTCACATATGTTGTGTGCTGTCCCAGCAGGCACAGGACGTCAATATAATGTCAGGGTGACGTTGGACATGCCGTCAGAAAGACATTGCATTTTGGTTGAGAATGAAAATCGGGTTGACGTCAGTATTTGACGCCAATTTGACATTGACTTAACGTTGGATTTTGGTTACACAAGCTAAAAACAACAAATATCAGCGTCAGCTGACGACAGTATTGGACATCAAATTAGCATTGACATTAGACATTGAATTGACCTTGAATTTTGTTCACCCAACGTCACAACCAACGATTAACCAAATATCAATGTCTTATGACGCTGCTGGGCGTAGATATACAGGTATTGCAGTAACAAAAACAAAACAAAAATCCCACGTTCCAAAATGGAACTGAACGACATGAAAATTATTTGGTTCTTTCATATTTTCAAAATGGAACCGGTTCTGAATAAGAATCAGTGCTTGGTTTCCAACTCTACACGTGTGCAAGAAAAAGCAAATGAACGTTCTTCCCACGAAGGTCCCACGGGGCTCGATCTTGGACTCCACTGCTTGTTTAAAAAGCACCGCCAGGGAGAAAAATAGAAAAGTAAAGAAAGGGAATTTCAGACCAAATTTCTGTCTCAGGCCGCGTGCCAGGTCGTGGGAAGGATTGAGGAGCGAGCTCTCTTGGGTTCTTTGGGTAGACTTCACTCAATTGCAAAAGTCTAGAATTTAAGTGTGATGTATTTGCAAAGAAATAGCATGTCAAATATAAGTTATCGTGGAATAATTCAGTTTTTCATTACTTTTCTAAATCCAACAAGAACATAGTAAATAACGTCCACTCAACTAAGTGAAAGGTCCAGATGTTTCATATTTCCTTTTAGCTCAAAACATTCAATGTGGAGGAGGGCTGAAGTGAACAGAGTTGATAATTATTCTGACTGCCGATTAGATCTAAATATATATATATATATATATATATATATATATATGCATACACATAATTTTCTTGGCAAAGAAATTACAGGTTAGCAATGATCTGATTGGCACATTTGGTGTTATGAGTTGTAAGCCAAAATGACAATGTCTTGGAAGCAACAGAAAGAGAAAAATGCATGGACAAACATACTTGTATATCTTCTCTGCACGGTGAGATGTCACCCGGGGGGTCATTTCCTGTCTAGTCCTCATATGAATTTGTAGGCTGACACACGCTAAACTATGATGAAGAAAACTGTTGTGTGTACACAAAATGCACTTATGGGACAAAATAATATCAACACACAAGTGGCTTAATTCAGGTTACACTGGAAAGAATAAACAGCATGTGATCGAGGAGAAAAAGAGGTAAATGAGTGGAGAAAGAAACCTTATGGAATTAGCTTCGAAAATTGCACAACCGATAGCGAGGAATGGAAAGAGCATAACAGATATGGAAAAGGGAGAGAGAAGGAGGAGAAAATAGTAAAAAGGACCAAGGGGTAAGAGTCAATGAGAAAAAAGAAAGACGGATGGAGAATGAAAAATGGCAGGATGTGTAATAAAGTGCTTGTTGCCAGAGATTGATGCACATGGTTTTCATGAACCAAGTCTCTGAATGAAAAATAGCTAATCAGAGTGTTTTAGCATCACTATGCCTACTGTAAAATAATCAATATGTGCACAAAATCACACACTTATGTGACACGTTCTTATATATGTACACTCAGGCAAAAACAGAGCATTCTCCTAACATTAGCACATGGTTCAATCTTGGTTATTTCTTTTGGAAACAAATTCCTAATGTTCTAGGAATGTTCTTTTCAGGTTGTTTTAACCATCTTCTAACGTTCTCCAAATGTTGCAGGGAGCTTTTGTGTGACAACCTAATAAGAACCTCCAAAGAATGCTCTTTAATGTCTATTTTGGGGTTTTATAAACTGTAAACTAATCTTCCCAGAACCAAAATTGTTAGCTTGTGCACATCTTCTAACATCATCTTTATTGCATCTCTGTGTGTTTAATTTGCTTAGTGTCACTACAACTCACAGCACAAACATATATGGATACACACACTCATATACATCTCATTCTTAGTCTCTCTCTCATGAAGTACATGTCTCTTAGTAACGATCACCCTCTCTGACAAAGCAGGGAGACTGCCTATTGGAAACACATGCTGCCTTATTGATGAACAACAGCTTTCCATAAAAACACATCACTCATTTAGCATCATTCATTCACCTAAAAAACTAAAAGCAAAATTATAAACTCCCAAACACAGTCTAAAAATAAAAAAGTGTGAATTATTTTACATTCCTGTCTGTCTTCAGGATTTTTAGCTCTTGCAACTGTGTATATCTCTGTATCGGTATTCGTGAGAACAAGAGAAAAAGGGGGAGAAAAGGAAAAGAGAGATTTGAGGGGTTGACATGAGCAGCAGCTGGTTGGGTCATTAAGTTCTTTAACCTAGATCTGTTGCACAGACTTTAACTCTCTACTGCCCTTTACACAGTATAAGTCTGTGTACATCTGTGGAGTCAATGCACAAATCTTATTGGTACTGACAACCTGCTGAGAAAGTAAAACAGGCAAAAATGAACTTATGTCACTATAATGCTTACTGTGAGTGTGTATCTGTGCATCTGCATCTTTTAACATCATGGCAGTTGATCCCTAAAGTGACAGGTCACTCAAAAATAAAAATCCATCCCACAGTTTACTCACCCTCATGCAGCTTCACAACTGTTTGACAAAAAGAACGACAAAAGAAGAATGTTTTTGACTTTACAAGGAAAGTCGGTGGGGTCCAAAAACACATTCAAATCCATTGACTCATTATATGCAGTGTGTGGGGTAATGCATTACAAGTAAGGCGAGTTACATAATCAGATTGCTTTTTTCAAGGAGTTAGTAAAGTAACACATTACTTTTAAATTAACAAGAAAATATCTGAGTTACTTTTTCAAATAAGTAACGCAAATTACTTTGTTTTCCTATTTATTCACTGATACCTTTCCTGTCCCCATGTTGAGAGGAACTGAGAGTAAGTGCAGAGGCATTTTCTTCAGCCTGAGGCTTATTAATTTCATTCTTGGTGTGAAAGGGCCTTTACAATCCCCCAAAAAACTCTTGGGTTTTCTGATATTAAAAATAAATATGCAAGCCCAGCCTAGGTGACAAAAAGTAACGCAAAAGTAACGTAATGCATTACTTTCAATAAAAAGTAGGCTAAGTAACGCAATTAGTTACCGTATTGTCCCGAATATAAGACGATGTTTTTTTTTTTTTGGAAATACATCTGAAAAAACGCGGTCGTCTTATATTCGGGGTCTAGACATTGACACAACAATAGGTGGCGCCAAATACGCGTAAAACGAGTGTGCCATGAAATACGTGATGTAATGTGTGTTGTAAAGATCGCGAGTGAAAACAAAAGAAAAAGAAAAGCTTACAGCGCATGAGTTGTGACTGTCATGTTAGTCTGATGGGACCAAACTTTCTCTGTAAGTGATTTTAAAACGTAAGACAGTACACAGATTTGAAGATTTCACTTCTACTGTTAATACAATTTTGGTAGGCTACTATGAGATGGATAGACTAAATGTTATATAATTGAGATGGGCTACCTTTTATTTTTATGGGATATCAAAAAGTGTATATTTTTAAATGTGATTGTTGGTACATTTTACCAGTATTTGCCATACTTTCAAAACAAAAATTAAAACAGGAAAAATATGCAATATGAAAATAATTTAAGAAAAAAATAATAATTCTCACTAAAACACAAGATTTGGTTTTCAAAAAGCCTTTTTCCAAAAGGTACATCTGGAAAAAGGGGGGTCGTCTTATAATCGGGGTCGTCTTATATTCGGGACAATACGGTACTTTTTTAATGGAGTAATGCAATATTGTAATGCATTACTTTTAAAAGTAACTTTCCCCAACACTGATTATATGGACAAAAAAAACAAACAAAAAAAAAAACATGCAACTCACGATTTTCAAAACTGTTTCATAGAGTTTTCGTCTATTATTATTATTTATTTATTTTTATTTTTTTCGTAAAAGACGTTTCGTCAGCTGAACAATCGCCCAGTACAATCCATTGCACGCACTGTACTTTTGTCCCTCACAGACTCGTTTTCAGTCCTGTCAACAATTTAACATGGCATTACAACGTCTATTTACCTAAGGCTGGAACTACACAACTTTTTCCCAGAGTTTTCCCCCAATTTTAAGTGGTCTCAGTGGCTGTGAACTGTGGCAGCTAAAACACAGACTTCTGTCTTTCATGTCACAGTGGTTGGTGAACAGTGAAACAACAGTAACCATAACAGCACCTACTGTTCACAGTCATTTAATATTAGGTTTATTAAACACTTTACCGCTGTTTTTGTTTTACGCAAATACTGTAACGTTTGTAAGGCGTGGAAGAAACAAACCATCAACCTTATGGTCAGCCCTACAGTCTATGGGTCAGCCACAGATGGTTTGGAGAGAATATCAGTTGTTCTCCTTAGTGTTACCAGCGAAAAGGGTTACATCTGGAAACAATTAAAACCTTTACACCAAGAGAGATGCGTGGGGGAGAAAGAAACTGAGTGTGTGTTAGAGAGAGGGAGGAATGTAAGCAGCTCTAGTGAGTTTGTGAGTTTGATGTTCCACATCATTGCACTGTACCACATTATTTCTTTCATCTCGTTACTCTTTCTAGATAACACTCATACGCACGCAAAACTAACTAAAACAAATCTGAGGTTTTAAATAATGCTGATAAGAATCAAAAAGGACACAAGCTTCCAGATGTTGTTGCGTCTTCGGCATGTGCATGATTAAATGCGAGCAGCGCCACCTGCTGTTTTTTTTTTTTTTTATTGTACACATTTAGAATGGCTGCACTTTGACAAAACATTATAATCATCTTTGAGGTTTTGTAAGAATAAAAAAAAGTTAATAAACAGCTGCCGATGATGTTTTTGCCTTATGTGGTGCTTCCAAACTCAACAGTTATTCATTTGAACAAGAGCAGCTGTGTTTTGTTGTGAAAACAGCTATTTAAATGACAATGGTCTTACCATAGAAATGACAGGACAATGTAAAAAAGTAGATCTCCTTCCCCGGTCTCTATATGCAGAGGGGTGAAATGCTTTTGCATTTTCTCCAATTTTATCCTTTCTTTCACATTACAAGTGATATTATCGGCATTTAAATTTGTGGAACTCAGAAACTCCACAAATTTGTTCAAAATTTGATGACCATTGTTCTCCACCAAGATTTAAGATTATTAAAAGAGCTTCTTGTGCTTCATTGGGCGCACAAAGATCTGATCATACAGATGGTTCACATGATGAGTTTCTCAAATTTGCTTATTTGATTTATGACAGAATTGTAAATATTTCATCTTCATTTTACATCCTTACATTTTTTATTTAAATAAATAAAATCCTTATATTAGACTTGTAACATTTTGGATCCAACTTTTGGATTCAACTCTCATTCATTTTTAGACACAAGGTCTAACAACTGCACACTAGCGCACGAACATGCAAAAATACAGATGACTCACGCACACACGTACGCACACAGACAAACATTCACAGAGTAAGCACATTGTAAAGTGAGATAAATTGGTGTTTCTGAATGAGGAGACCCACTTTACCAGTCCAACAGGCTGTTTTTCTCTGTCCTCTCTTACTCTCTCATGCTCAAAGAGAAAGAGAGAGAAAAGGCAGAGCGAGGGAGTGGCCACACAGAAAGAGAGAGATGACATATTAACCATATTTCAGTCAAGACCTTTTTGTTTTGATGTCCATTTGAAATAAAACACCTAGAAGCAAACATTGAATGATGCACCTGTTACTACTTAAGCAATGCATTATGCAGGCAAGTTATGCATGGTGCATGTTTGAAAAGTATATACTGAGAAATAAACACACACACATAGCTACACTTCACACACTCCTTTGTACAATTTTTGTATTTTTTTCATTGCATTATATACAATATAATGCATGTTTTGAAATGATGTTAGACCTTTTCTTAAGACTGACTTTTTTATTTTTAACTGACTGGCCTTGAGGTAATTTTTCATGGATGTATGATGTCCTTACTCTCAAATATATTATATTAAAAATAAAGATGTTCCACAAAGTTTGACAACCAGAAAGTATCCAACACTTCTTGTCTTCATATCTATTGCTTCACATTTTGAAACCTAGACAGACAAGAATACATAGATAGATAGATAGATAGATAGATAGATAGATAGATAGATAGATAGATAGATAGATAGATAGATAGATAGATAGATAGATAGATAGATCTAAAGGTTTTAGATCTATCTGTAGATAGATGCAGAGAGTGAAGTGATTTAGTGAAATCATTCAGTGGGTTTGTTTGTATCTCGGCTCTAAGTTTCCTCAATACTGAAAGACTGGTATGTTGCTCTCACTCTCAAGTAAATGTTTTACCCCTAATCAAATACCAGTAATGTGTGCACAGTTTATGTGTGCGTTCGTTAGATAAATTAATATCTCTCAAAAAAATGTATGTGTGTATATAATTTAGCAATATTTGGCAATACAAAACACTCACTGTGAGTGCATGCAGTTTTGCTAGAAATATGTAATTTTGCACAGCTCTTTATTTACCTGGTGTGCAGTGCATATTAATTGAATGTAATGTGGCTAGTATGTGTGGTTTCGATCCCTGTGGAAGAGAGGGAGTCCCCCAGGTATGCAGCAGGGCTGGTAACATAGACATTTCGTAAACTCTTCCTGTACAGCCTCTCTTTAACATAGTGTTGAATGATACTGCGGAAACCACATTCCTGGATATTTCCTCTTTTCTCATTCTCACTCTCATTCTTTGTCTTTGTTTCACATATGCACTCAAATATTGAGAAACTATTATTAGTGACATTCCTCACTATATCTGGTACCATCTCACAGGGAGCAGAGACTATTTCAGATGGCATTCTTTGGCTTAACGTACTGTGTAGTTTGCTGGTGCATAGAAACTATAACTAGAGTGGCATTCCTGATCATTCCCCCTCTGACTCATCCAGTCTTCCTCTGAAACCAGGAGATTTCCATCTGTCTTTCAGATGACCCCCGGATGACCCTGCAGGCCACCCAGCAAAGAGCCTCTGCTCAGTCTTTTCAAACACAATATATAAGTAAATCAGCATTCTAATGGAAACGTTGAATGGAACAGTAAAAGTGAGCAAAATGTAATATTAAAAAATGTTGCAATTAATCATGCTAGCTTTATAAGTTTATTTTTGTCTTTAAGTGCTACACTTATAGGCCCAGTTTCACAGTCAGAGCTTAATTTAAGCCAGGACTAGACATTAGTTAAATTAGGATATTTAAGCAGCTTTTATAAAAATGCCTAAGAAATAAACATTACTGTTGTGCATCTTGAGACAAAACAATGATATTGATTT